>OZ023265.1:79745143-80305622 GCA_964006375.1 Tillus elongatus | reverse complement strand
TTTTGCAGTATTGGAAACATGTAAATGCCAACGAATATTCTTTGCAACCATTTTACCAAATGTAGATAGTGTGGATTATTTGGACAGTATTCTGACAGCCATCTGAACTTCTGCGCTGCAGGCAATTATTCTATTTTTGAGGCGTTAAACATAACCCAGTTTGCACAACCCCAGCAAACACTCCTAAATAGGTCATCATCTAAGAAGTTGGCTACTTCAACTCTCATTGAGAAGGAGCTAGAAACATTTTGTCAAGTCGAGGGCAACGTGCTGCGTAGAGCTCCATGATCAGCGAAGCTGCGGGTAGGATTGTTGGTTGTCAACAGAAGGCTATTTTTATGTAAAAGAAAAATTGCGGAAAAATGGCGGAAACCAAATGGAAGTACCCGTATTAGTTTCTGATTTATATGATGAAACACAATAAAGAATTTGCATAAACTTTAAACCACAACTAGTTCTATTTGTTTCATACCTTAATATTATAGTAAACATCAATAATAAATAAGAAATACTTGATTTTAAAGCTTTTATACTTGTTTGAAAATCCTTACTATTTTAAATTGTGTTACGGGACCATAAATGCTCTGGTTATTTTTGTGACGTCAGATGATCCACCGAGTCAGGTAGAAGCAAGGTTAGATCTGCACGTTTTCTGATTAAAAATCGGTGCTATTATCAAATTAATGAAATAGAGTCAAGAAAAACGTAAAATAAGCAGTTTCACATACGCATAAAGTCGCAAACAACTTATGTTTATCCAATATGTTCGGCGTCTCATTTGACAAGTAGCTCTTTATTTTGGACAAGTAACGTATCTACATGCACGCACGTTTAAACTTGCTGCATGTAATAACTTTTAGCTATTTATTTTCTAAAGTTAAACGATCTCTATTACGCACTTGTGATATATCAATAAGATAGAAAACGCAAGAAAAATTTTACAAATTCCCCATTGACAACAACATACAAGACGCGCTGCTTCCAAAAACTAGATAAGCCTACATGGCATAGTTTCGAATGAAATCCGTATAATGGAAGTATATTTTGGAGTTCCTCTTGTTAACCCCGATCAAATGTTTTAGAGTTGTCCAATGAATAGGCATAATCTACTGTAAATTTTTCTAGAGCGGAACTCCAAAGATAGATGACTGACATATGTCAGAATATCGCCAGTACATCTATTTTGACGAAAGCCGCATTGGCAATACTTAGGATGCTTGATTTTTCGAGTTATTTTATAATCTCCACTTTTATCATTTCGGACAAAAGTGTTGGAATGGTAAAAAGTTGCCCATAAGGAAAAAAGTTCTGGACGCCGCAAGTGCGTTATGGTAGCGAATTTTCAGTTAATGCTTCAAATTTGTATAACTTAATTTTCTATAAACCTAGAAAGTTGAAGTTTTATACGTACTAACGCATTCACGAGGGCAATATATCAACCAAATTTTATCAAATTATTTTTTGATATACAATTTTTTTTTAGGAAAAATCTTTTTTTTAAAATTAGTTCGATACGGCTGGCTAACGAACTCATCTAAGCTATTAATAAAGGAAAGATTTTTACCAAGTTTCAACAAAATCGGTTAATAACTTTTTTTTAATTATCGGTTGGACACACACACACACACACACACACATACATACATATATATATATATATATATATATATATATATATATATATATATATATATATATATATATATATATATATATATATATATATATATATATATATGAGACATGCTTGGTTCTCGGGTTAAACCGCGTCCAGAATTTATGGAAACTCGACGTTTCGGCTCCTGTTTTGGAGCCATTTTCAAGAGGTAAAGGAAATATGTAAGGACACTCTAAGGCCTCAATCTGCCTACTCCTTAGAGTGATGGACAAAGGTTGTTAAAGGAAATATGTAAGGACACTCTAAGGCCTCAATCTGCCTACTCCTTAGAGTGGTGGACAAAGGTGGGTAAAGGAAATATGTAATGACACTCTAAGGCCTCAATCTGCCTACTCCTTAGAGTGATGGACAAAGGTGGGTAAAGAAAATAAGTAAGGACACTCTAAGGCCTCAATCTGCCTACTCCTAGGCCTCAGAGAGATCTCTCTGAGGCCTAGGGTTGAACACACTGAGACCTCACAGACGATCTCCGGCGAGATTTGGGGAGTAGGCAGATTGAGGCCCCGTAATCGAGCTACAACAACCCAACCTACCTTTATCCACCGCTCTAAGGAGTAGGCAGATTGAGGCCTTAGAGTGTTCTTACATATTTCCTTTACCTACCTTTGTCCACCACTCTAAGGAGTAGGCAGATTGAGGCCTTAGAGTGTCCTTACATATTTTCTTTACCCACCTTTGTCCGTCACTCTAAGGAGTAGGCAGATTGAGGCCTTAGAGTGTCCTTACATATTTCCTTTACCCACCTTTGTCCACCACTGTAAGGAGTAGGCAGATTGAGGCCTTAGAGTGTCCTTACGTATTTCCTTTACCCACCTTTGTCCATCACTCTAAGGAGTAGGCAGATTGAGGCCTTAGAGTGTCCTTACATATTTCCTTTACCTCTTGAAAATGGCTCCAAAACAGGAGCCGAAACGTCGAGTTTCCATAAATTCTGGACGCAGTTTAACCCGAGAACCAAGCATGTCTCACATTAAAGACCGCGGATATCTTTCTGAACATATATATATATATATATATATATATATATATATATATATATATATATATATATATATATATACAAATATATATATATATATATATATATCGGGTTCTGGGGGCCGAAATTCGCGCTCATTTTCATTTTTTTTTGCAAAGTCTCACCATCGATACCTCTCTATTAGCGAATTTTTTTATACAAATTCGCTAAAATGTCCGCTGAAAATTATAATTCCATATTCAAAGGTGACAAAGTTATTCAGGCGTTCCAAACAAAAACGAGATCTTGTTCAAAACGTATGCCATCTGTGCACTATTGTTTCTCCAAATGTCACAATAAAATAAAAAAGCATGCATTCATCGAGACGGAATCGATCGCGTAACTTTCTGCTTAGAAGTCAGCCACGCTGTCTCTGCGCCATCTAAGCACAAGTCAACTAACGTTTTGTTTACATGATACTCCAGATCGGCTTCATACCCGGGATAGTTTATTCAAAGTATACGTAACAATTAATTACAGAATTAGTAGAATTACCATTGAAACACATCCCACGACTGTTTCTGTCTTATATGACGTCTTATGTTTAAGTTTAAAGATAAAATAAACTATTTTAGAGTCATTTTAATAGTTTTTTATAGTTTATATATTGGTTTTGGGTTCCAGAACCCAAATTCGCGCTCATCTGAAAAAATGTTTTCAAAAGCTTTTCATCTTCACCTCTCTATTAGCGAATTTTCTTAATGAAAATTCCCTTCATAAAATTGTGTTGCTTTTAGGTACATATTAACCTTGAGCTTGTTTCCAGGCAGATGGAAATAGCATCATTTTAAGAACATTTGCCGGGATTTCAGCGGGTCCTGATGCCTCTATATTTTCAATATGTGCTTAGCAGTAAGTGACCTGAAAAACATTTGTCTTATATTTGACTTTGCAGCAGAAACAATTGGTTGGCTCTTTTGCTACAAATCAAGCGTGAAATTTGAAGCAAACAAACGAACGAATAGTTTTCTGTTTTGACGATACAGCATATATCACATGGTTTGTGGCCAGGGGAGGGAATGAGCTGGCGGGCAAATTTCTACCCAAAATTTTTGCCATAAAACGTCAGAGATCGTTTGGACATGAAATGACTCTGTCTGTAAATGATTGGCGGATATCAGTGGCGTTAGTGCAAGCAGATTTTTTGACAAGTACTGCTTCTCGGCAGGCTTTATAACCAGGAGTTTTGTTGTTTTGCAATTGACATGTTCCGATAAATGAACATATTTCTATATAGATTTACATGCCTAATGAGATAGTATAAGTAATGGCGGTAATACCACGGAATGCACTCGTCTGGTTCACGGACGTATCCGGCGGGGAGCGTGGGACGGGGGCAGGTCTTTATTCGGAAGGACCGAAGGTAAGTCATAGTATTTCCCTCGGAGCCCATGAAACGGTCCTTAAGGCCGAAATGTACGCCATCCTGCACTATGTGGGGGAGAACATGAGGAGGGGCTACACTCACAAGCGGACCCTCATAGCCTCAGACAGCGAGACAGCCCTTAAGGTCCTAAGTACCCCACGGGTAAATTCCTGGCTAGTGAGTAAGTGCCGAGACGAAACGAGCGACCTGGCTGGGTAGAATGAGCTCACCTTCATCTGGGTGCCTTGTCACTCGGGGGTCAAAGGCAATAAAGAAGCTGACAGTCTCGTGAAGAGAGGGTCAGCAGAACCATTAATGGGGCCAGAATTGATTCTGGGCGTGACATAGAGCACGGCCAGGGGAGCCGTTAAGTTCTGGGTCAGAAACGAACGGCACACTGGGCAGAATGTTCAGGGCTCAGACATGGAAAGTCAGTAATTGACGAATACAGTTCAAATAGAGCTGTGGAGCTGCTAAATCTTAGCAGATAATAGCTTAGAAACATAACAGGGACACAAAATCGAGCGGTTCGAGGGAGACCTCGCATTGAGACTCTGCGGCGAGGGGAAGGAATCAGCCCAGTACATATTGTGCGTGTGTAAAGCTCTGGACTGCAAAAGACAACTGATCTACGGTCAGTCTAGACCGGAGACAGAGCAATATAAAACTTCACCCTACCAATCGCTGTGCAGACTAGTTCAAGGCACAGTGATTTTGGAATACATGGAGTAAAAAGACTAGGGGCATGCACAATAAGCCAAAGGCTGCACAGCTTTCGGGGCGGCGAAGTCGCGGACGAGCTCTGAGGGGAAAAATGACGGTAGCGCATTCATATTGTTCGACTACCCAACCTGAAAGACCTCCGCAGTAAAAAGGCGCAAATCCTTACAGACCTGTTTGCTTCAACATGCTACGCGAAGCAAACATTCAATTAAATATTACTCAATTTAAATTCAGTTCCTCGTCAGCTATTATCGGAGTCGGACGTTGATAGCAGTGAGGTGAAGTGTTTAATTTAATCAGTTAAATTGTCAGTTAATTACTTACAATAGTACCTCCTTAAAAAAAAGTGTTTGTTTTGTGTTTATATTCCTTTTGTGCAAAATTAAGTTGAATTAATAAAACAAAATAATATCTCTTAGGAAATACAAACGGTGGCCAGGGGCCACCGTCTAAAAAGATACATACTGGATACATATCGATAAGTGATAATGATAATTCGAATTTCACGGATAAAAATAGCATTACAATTAATATTGACCTTAATAATAAATATACTTTTTCTGATCAAGGACCAAACTTTGTCGTAGTGCAACATAAGGATAAGAATTTAGGTCGTTTGTTTCCTCTTCGTGTTGGCCATCACTTGGGAATATCCGATAGCTATAAGAAGTCCATTATTGACATCAAAACATTAGGTTACAATAAAGTAAAGGTAATTCTCATATTATATCAAGCAGCAAATTCCTTTATAAATAATAAACTATTACTAGATAATAATTTGATAGCATTCATACCAAAATACTTCAATCATCGTAAAGGCATAGTTAGACAGGTTGACACTTTTTCGATGATGAATATATACTGAAACAAATAAAAAGTACCTCCCAAGTTGTTGAAGTTAAAAGAATGTTTAAAAGAGTAGTAGGTGAAGATGGAATAGGTAAATTAGTTAAACGGCAAATAGTTATTGTCGCGTTTCTTGGCAATAAACTAGCACATGAGGTACGAATTAGTGGTGTTAATCTCGCAGTCGAGCCCTATGTCTCTCCTGTAGTGCAATGCATGAAATGCATGCGCTATGGCCATACCTCTAACATTTGTAAAAATACGGAAGAAATACGTAAAAGATGCAGTAAAACACACATAGATGATAATTGTCCTAATGAAATATACTGTATTTATTGCAAAAATAACGTCCAGTCTAAATCTAAAAATTGTCCTATATATGAAAAGCAAAAAAATATTAAAAGAACTATGTCCATTCAAAATATATCTTTTAAAGAAGCAGAAAAGCTTGAGAACAACCCCTCATACGCGAAAATTACTACAGATAATCGTTTTGATATACTCAATACCTTAGAAAATTTTCCACAGTTACCCTCGCCTCAAAACTATGATAATGACAACACAAAAAGACCAACACAAACTCAAACCTCTAACACTGCTCATCAAAGAGGGTCATCTAGGTATAGCACGTATAAAAAACGCAAAGCATCATGGTCGCCACCGCCGTCTCAAAGCCGGAAAGAATTTAATAACGTTTTACCAAACCCATATCGTAGCGAATTTCTAGAATTTAAAGATAAAATAGTAAATCAGTTAATGACTTATGTATTCATATTTCAAATAAAGTTTCATCTGGAAACGCAGGGGACTTAAACGAGCAGATTATTAAAAAGGCTTTAAATGATATTTTTGCCAAATTAACACATCATTTCGATTATGACGACTACGATGCCCAGTAGAGTGACTACCTGAATTCAGATTCTACAATGGAATGCAAGATCTCTTCTTAGCAACCGGACAAATCTGCGTAATTATTTGTCAAACAACCAATCGGACTTAATCTTACTAAGTGAAACTTTTTTAAGAACTTTACATTCAGACTTTCAGTTTCGAGGATACAGTCTCATAAGAAAGGATATAACAGGAATAAGGGGTGGGGGTGTAGCAATCCTGGTTTCTGAACAGTTACGGTTCCGGACATTGCCTAATATTCTGCCTCCTCATCGGGAGGTATATGTTTGTGCGATTAAATTAATAGAACCAGAGATAAGTGTGGTTCCTCTCTATAAACCAGTTCATGTAAATGTGTTCACATTCCAATGGAAATGCTTTTTTCAGCAATTCCTTAAAGAAACATTATTGTAGGCGGAGACGTTAACTCGCATCACGGTCTATGGGGGTCTCATCGAGACGATACGGAGGGTAATAGTTTGGCAAATGCAATTGATTAATCTAATCTGGTATTACTAAATGAGGGATCGCCTACAAGAATTGTGCGACTGTTGGAGTCTCCGTCTATGCCTCACTTAATTTTAGTCCCACCAAGGCTGGTGCATGAGGCGACTTGGAATGTTCTAGACGGTTGTTTGGGTTTAGACCATTTTTTGATTAAAATTATGTTAAACAGTCAATACTCACCAAATAATAAAACTCCTTATTTAAAATAGAAGGAAAATACAGCAAATTGAGATGCATTTCAGGCCGCTTTGGATGCTTCCTTAATTAATAGCCCTAGCGAACCTAAAGAGAAATTTTGTCATTTTGTAAAGGCTCTAGCAGAATCCGCTGACAAGTCTATGCAAATAACTATATACATAAGTATAAGTAAACCCGGAAACCCAGTTTGATGGGATCACGAGTGTTTAGAAATATCGTCAGAAAGAAAAAAACGCGTTAGCAGAATATAAAAGAGTTTCCACTTGGGAATTATCTGCACTGCAAAAAAATAGACGCCTTAGCCAAGCGAACTTTTAAAAGAAAATGTCGAGAAACTTGACGTGCATATGTGGGGTCTTTAAGTAAAAATACACCTATAGAAAATATCTGGAACTTCGTCAAGAAGTTTGATAATAAGAATAGAAAACATGTTTATGCGCATCCAAGTAAGGAAGTAATTGAGGAGTTTTTGTTAAATTTAACACCACCTGGTGTTTCCAACTTGATGTGAATTTAAGTACAAAGATAACCTTGAACATCTCGTGACGGCCTTCACTATGCAGGAATTGGAGCACACGCTTAAAGAAACATCTAACACATCTCCAGGTAAAGACAGGTTTACTTACCAAATGTTGAGCATGCTGACAGACTTAGCTAAAAAGGTCTTGTTAGACATATTCAATAATTGGTGGATACAAGGAGTATACATTGAAGAGTTAAAGGAAGTAGTTATTTGTTAAAAACATAAACACAGCAAAGACATACGAGTCTATACCTCCTCTAGACCGATTTCTCTTACGTCTTGTATTAGAAAAATCTTAGAGAGGATGGTCAAATTCAGACTGGAGCGGCATATTGAACATAATTCGTTACTACCCGAAGGTCAATATGGATTTCGACGAGGTCGAAGTACTATAGATGCCACCAACTGCGTGGTTACTGATATCCAGCGCCATTCTCAAACAATGACTATCTAATTTGCTTGTTTGTAGACATTAAGGGTGCTTACGAAAGCGTAGACTTAGAATGGATATTCCCTCCAATATAGCACTTAATATAGTAAGCCTCTATGACCAAAGAAAAGTATTTATTAGGGACGAACACAACTTACACGGACCTAGAATAACCAGAAGTGGAATACCACAAGGATCAATATTAAGTCCACTCCTCTTTAACATATATACAAGTGGATTACACAATATGTTCTCGGTTGATGTTAATTGATTATAGTTTGTACTGAAAATGTGAAAGGGAAACCATGGGTATCGAACCCAGTACCAGCAAAACTTCTACGACACCTTGGAATATGATTCTACCTAACATAAACGCACAAGTGTGTGTGTGCTTTTGTTTCTTTAGTGTCGTCTATTTCCGCGAATATGGCCAATCACCGACGCCAGGGAGCCGTTTCACCTCACTATCCGGAAAATTTTGTCGAACGCTTGCCTTCCTGTAAGGATGGTAGGGATCTTTATGGTGCCCAACATGGTATAGACACGGGACCCCTCCGAAGGGCGAAATGTGCAGACATACAACTTGATCAAATACAATGTCACCATCCCGGTTGATGTTAATGTTACAGTATGTACTGAAAAATTGAAACGAAAACCCTAGGTTCGAACCCAGTACCCTTCGGTTCAGAGGCACATGTTCTTACCACTGAATCACCTAGGCTCTAAACGCATAAGTAATGTCACAATTTCTGTGTATGCTTTAACGAATCTTAGGGATGAACCTCTAAATTTTCTGAAAAAAGATGAGCCCTTGAAACTATCAGGAATACAAAAATCATTTAGCGTTAGGTTTAGCAAATTTTATTCGCGTTTAGATTGATGTGTTAAATCTTTGTTAAAACTTATATTATTTATTCCTTGATTCTACATTTGATAACAATACATTTCTTTGGTCACGCAGAAGCTGGTTTACGTTGACATCTTCTGTTGATGACTTTTCTGCAGTGAATACGACGAGAAGAGGCATTAAGGAGTTCAAGATGACTTTTTTAGATCATTTTCATTATGTGGAACTGGTGAGCTCGTTGACAACATCCTATATAAACACTCACCTTATTTGTTCCAAGTTTCTTGCCCGCGGTATTAGATAAACTAGAGGAAAAAATGTTTGAATTTTGTACATGTCATTAAATGGGACACTGTACTGTTATAATTCGGTTGTCTCCAATTTGATAAACGCTTTACAACGTTCGTAAAGGCTGATTTGAGGGTATCATTTATTTAAATCAAATAACTTTAAGATATCATTTCCCTTCTGTAATATGGAACATAAATTATTCAAGATTTTATTTTTATTCAAGGAGCACAAGTTTGGTTTTGAATTTCACATTTCTGAGAACAAAAAGTTTGCTGCTTAAGAAAAATAATCGTAAATTTTTTTGTTTAAATACCCTGGCACGTGCAAAATCTACCTGAAGAACTTCTAATGGACGCCAGTATTTACGTTCTACCTCACCGTATACAATAAAAAATTTAGACAGCTTAAAGAGACTTGTAACGAGTAGTATATGTGGTCATACGCCGAATGCCGAACATTCGGCAGGCTTCCTGGCCGAATAGCCGAATATTAGTAGTGCCAAAACTTGTATTGGCGCGTTTGTTTCTCGTTCACCTGTTCAAGTGTGGTTACATCCCTCTCGCGCTCATGCCATCGTAACTAATAATTCATGATGGCCTCTAAAAGCTGCAAGTGCGTTATGAAAGTGAATTTTCATAAAAATGTTTTTAATAGCAAATATGTCTCTTTAATGCCAGCAGGCATCAAATTGGTCACCGCGGTATTACCTATATAGTAGAAATAATGTACCATATTTTATCAAAATAACTTGCTTGAAAATGTACCAAAATTTTCCGAAAATAAACTTTAAATGTTTCCGAGGAAACTCGTTTCCTAGCCGACCTTAGGCTAATAGCAAATTAAGTTATTGAATTTTGAAGCATTTAATGAACATTCGCTACCAAAACGCACTTACTGCGTCTCGATTTTTTTTACAAACATGCATTATATTTCGATGAAAAATGCAATAAGAAATGTTAAAAAAATTGTAGATATCACCAACGACTTATGGGCCATCCTGTGGTTGTCAAAATAATTTTATAAGATGTAGCTCAAAATAGCCTATAGGTAACGTATACAATTTTTTCGCGTATCTTGCACAATAACAATTACATTGAGTTTTTCCGTAAAAATGCGTCACCTTTATATATGTAAACAGAAAGTAAACCAGATATGGATTCTAGGGAGCCTAGTTTGCGCTCATTTGAAGTAATATGTTTAGAAACCAAAAGCCGCGGTCTCCTCGTTAACGATTTTTTCTATGAAAATTAGCTAAAAATTATAGACCGTTAAACCATAAACTTAACTAAAACTACTGCCAAAGCATCAGAAAAGTGTCTATTTGAAATTCATTTTCTGGAAATATTTTATTAAAATGAAGGGCAATGATGGTTGAAGCTAAAAATTAAGGGTTTGCAGAACACTCTTGATATAATCCGTATTTCTTTCAGGCTTTTTGCCTAAAAGTTGCCAATTTTGACGTTTCAAATCGCGACTTTTTACGTTTTGAGGAAAACCCCAATTTTTTTCTTTAAATGCCTCTAACTTTTTTGTCTTTAATCTTACAGACCTAAATTTTGGTAAGCGGTTCACCCTTTATATATATATATATATATATATATATATATATATATATATATATATATATATATATATATATATATATATATATATATATATATAAAATTAAATCTGACCCTGGATATGGGTTCTAGGGGGCTAGTTCGCGCTCATTTCATAAAAATTTTTCTAAATTTAAAAGTCGCGATCTCCTCATTAGTGATTTTTTAAAAGAAAATTCACTAAATAAGGCACTCGTGAAGCCACGGGAAAAGTCTACGACTGTATTAAATATGGAACCGTTTCTCTAAGTTAGGGCAAAAACAAACAACGAGATATGCTATTCTCATTGAATTAAGACTTAAAACTTTCATCTCCTCTTTATCAGATTATTTTTTATACAAAAACTCGTTAAAAAATTCATCTGAATAACAACAATCTGACTAGATAACGGTAAAGTGAAATGAGATTAACAAAATTGATAAAAAGTAAAGTCACTAACTAGGATTAGAACTCGTCATGTCGGAGTCGACTATCCGATGTACACGGCTTACCCAACTGGGCTACGCCGTACATATATGTACAAGCAGCTAGCAGGCATATCTCGTAATACATGTTAAGCGTCTAACGTTACTATTTACATGAAACAAATTTGATTGACAATGGATTTTTTGCTCATATTTTAACGAAATAAACTTCATATCTAGGAGCTTGTTGGTCATTTCTTGTCGTATTTAGCACTCATATTCGTACTCCTACTATTTTAACATAGAGATCTAGATTTTGGTACATAGAATACTCTTTATGGCAGAAACCAGCATACCAAATTTAGTTGCCCTTACTTTCTTATTTCCAGAGATATAGATAGAAAACAAAAAAAATCCGGGAAAACCTGTGCCGATTTTCCTAACTAACGAACTTATCTAAGCTATTTGCAAAGGGAAGGTATGTACCATACGTGATCAAAATCGGCCCATTATTTTTTGAGTTATCGGTGTGATACATACATATGTATATATATATATATATATATATATATATATATATATATATATATATATATATATATATATATATATATATATATATATAAATAAAAATTTAAATTGACCCTGGATATGGGTTCTAGGGGGCCTAGTTCGCGCTCAATTTGAAGAAATTTGTTCAAAATTCAAAAATCTGGATCTCCTCATTAGTGAATTTTTTTTAAAGAAAATTTACCAAAAACACATCCAGAGAATGATTATATTTCCGTGACATGGGAACGTGCTTGCATAATCACAATAGTTTTTTAAGTTCTACTGCGCATTTCATTGATCGTCAATTTAATGTCAAACATATGGTCCTGAGCATCGAGCATTTTGAGAGACAGCACTCAGCATAAAACATGGCCAGTGATTTACAAGAGATAGCAAGTTTTTTGGGATATACAGCTAGCAAAGGTTCATGACGTAGTAAAAGCCGTTGGTAACGGATGTTTGGCCTCAGTGCGTTGTTTCATTTATACTCTTCAATTAATTTTTGTCGATTGGCTAAAGGCTCTGCCAAATGTGACTCAAATGATAGCTACAGGTAGGAGAATCGTGACTCATTTCAATTATTCCAGTTCTGCACAAAAAACCCTGCATTCTATTAAAAAGGAATTGGATATCCCTGAGCATGAATTAGTGCAAGATGTCAATACACGGTGGAATTTCACCTATTATATGCTTGCAAAGATATGGAACAGAAACGAGCCATTTCGCTTCATCACACGGACTCCGATATTACCAATCTGACTGCTGCACAATGGGAGTCTTTAAGGCAAATTTTGAGATTACTACAACCATTTGAGGAAATAACAAAAATCACAAGTTGCGGATATGCATGCATTTCTGAAATTATTCCGTATGTGGTTACATTAATTCGATATTGCAAAAAAATGAGCACATCAGAGCTAACACCCAAGTTAAACCAAGTGAGGCTTGTCATACAACAAGGTTGCATGAACGATTTGGCAAAGAGATTACAACAAGTAAAAATTATTTGTTGCCACTCGCTTTAGACTCACGCTTCAGATTGAATCTTTTCACCAGTCAACTCAAAAGAAAAAATCAAAGCAGCATAGTTTGATAGATTGCCTGAAGACAAACTGTGAAACAAGCAGAGACGACAGCGCGAATTAGTCCCCTATTCAGTCCAAGAGGATGGGAACTGAAGAGCTCAGTCTAAGTCAAAGTTTTCACTCATCTTTTTCGGATTGCTTGGAAGAGGTGGTTGCAGAGACAAAAATGCAGTTACAACTTAAATTGACCTTTATTTCAATATTGAGAATATATCACGTCATGATAACCCATACATATTGTTGCAAGCAAGAAATGATAAATTTCCGTGTTTGGTAAAGTTTGCAATAAAATATTTGTCCCCGCCAGGAAGTAGTGTTTATTCGCAGCCTCTTTTCTCAGAAGCTAGGAATATCTAGAAGAAGAGAAGGCGTAGACTTCTGCCTGAAAATGCAGAAAAATGAGTCTTTCTGCATTACAATCTCCCACTTCTAAATTTTAATTATGACGATTCAAGTGTATAGACTGCAGAGACATTGGTTTGACACTTTCCTTAATTTTGCTCTGACATTACGAAATTTGATAATGCATGAATATTTTATTAATTACAAGTAAAGTACATTATTATAAAGTAAACGAATTTTTTGTTTTGCCGATTATCCGACTACAATAAAAAATCTACTACTACTTTTATCCTACTCGGCCGAATACCGAATATCAAATAGTATCCAAATATTCGTTGCAAGCCAAAAAACAATAGTTATTGCCAATTATATTCAAAATGATGACTTAGTTTCATATTTAAGTAAGGTTTAATCAACACAATTAAATTGGAAATAAAATTTAAGATTAGCAAAATATAATGGAATAAAGCATCTATCGCTTTTATCTTAATTATTGAAAGTATGGTTATAATCTTGCTTGGAATCGGCTAATAAACGCAGGAATTTTTGCAACATAAACACAAAAGTGTAGCATAAAAATATAAATAAATAAATAATATATCTATATATTTTTCATAATAGTAAGACAACAGTAGACAAACTCCGCAACCAGAAGCCTTAGACGTGTGGTGGGGAGAGTTTACACAAACATCCGGATATAGGTCACCAACCATAACTCGTCAGAATTTGGCCTTTCCACATTTGACAGAAAAAACCGACTATCTGACCATGAGACTCGAACCCGCTACATCATACACCGAATTCTAGAAGTTACTCTCCTCGTGAACTGGCCTATTCGACCGAAAAAGCTTACGGACATTAAGTAACAGAGCCACCTTAAAAAACAATTCACCAACCACCTGCACTAGGACAAAACAACAGTGTTTCTGCTTGTCGGTGAATAAAATCAAACCCACAACCCTTAAAATTACAACAGAAGCTTTTCGACCTTTATACTAGGTTTTTCAACTCGAATTTTTTGATTTTATGTATGACGTCAGCAGCATAACAAGATTCTATTGGTAAGGACATTTGTCATTAAGAAACCAGCCAATGTAACATTCCTTAATAGCTCTATGAAGAACGACACTCCCAGATACTTTAAATTTTCAAATTGATACTTTGCTTGTAAATTTCTGGATGATTTATAGACGAATGTGTAGATCTCAGTAGGAGTATTTGTAAAGGTAACGGCCACCAGTGAGATGCCTGTGGTTCAAGCCAGCAACGTGTTAAATAAAGTATTGATCATTAAGCTTACGTTAAGTTGGAACATGACGAGGATGCGATAGAGAGTCTGTACAAGTATCCCATGATGCGATATGTGTCAGTAACGATGCTATATAACAATATTTCTTGCTAATTATGCAGAGAGATTAGTGTCAATCATATCGCATGTAGTTACCCTTGACATCGTAATCTTTTTGCCGGCATGGGATTATACTTTATAATTCAAACATACAATATAAAAATTATAATTTGTATCTACATATGTTCTTAAATAGCTTTGTAAAACATTCATAAGAAGTAAAAGTAACTTCAAGTTCTCTAACATTTTAATAACAGAAAACTTGTATGTACTTTCTTCTTACAAAGATCCTGGGTAATAAGTTGTTTTGTGGGTCACACAAATATAGATAAATAACCAAATTTTGTTCTATTTAACTCTGTGAATATATATATATATATATATATATATATATATATATATATATATATATATATATATATATATATATATATATATATATATATATATATAACGTTTGAAACCGACCTCAGATTTGGGTTCCAGGGGTCCTAAAAAATAGCAATCTCCTCTTTAGTGATTTTTTTAAAGAAAATTCACTAAAAATTGCCACCTTTTTGAAGATGATTCTTTAAAACTTTTCCGCCTTGTCACTGTTTATGAAATATGGCTCCATCACTACGGTCCATAGACTAGAGAGTAACCTAAAGAGTGCAAGTAATCTCGTTTCTGTTGTTTCAGTTGTGTGGGATGAGGATAAAATAATAGTGTAAAATTTTCTGGAACAACATAGACGTGGCACGTAAATATACTATAGTGAGTTGCTATCACATCGGTAACTCAAAAATAATGAGTCGATTTTAATTAAATTTGGTGAGTGCGTTCCCTTTACAAGGAACTTGGATAAGTTCGTTATCTAGGAAAATCGGACTAGTTTTTCCTGGAAAAGTTTGGGTTTACTTTCGAAAAATGTTTGTATTTCCGTAAATAATAAGGCCACGGCAACGAAATTTGCCATGCAGGTTTATATAAAAAAACTATACCATATCCTACCAAAATCTGAAATTCTATGTTAATAAAAAAAGTTATAGGCACTTGAAGAAAAAAAATTGTGTGACACTGAGACAGGCACGAACCCAAAATGTTTTCTGTGGATAACAAAGTCCATTGTATATTACAGCTAAAGATTAAATTTTTTGTGGCGCAAAAAGATTAAGAAATATCAGAAAAATCACTTTGAAAATTTTATAGCTTTTCGTCCTAAAACGTTAAAGTCGATATTTTAAACGTCAAAATTGGCAACTTTTAGGCAAAGAACCTATGTAGAGACATTGTCTTGTGTTTAACAAAACCTTAAGCTTCAGCTGTCAATATTCTTCAGTTAACTAAAATATTAGCATAAAATTCATTTCAAATAGATTCTTTCTCTGATGCTCTAGCAATGGTTTTAGTTATAGATTTTGTGGTCTAATCGTCCATAATTTTTAGCGAATTTTCGTAGAAAAATTCCCTATAGAGGAGACCGCCACTTTTTAATTTTGAAGATATTTCTTTAAGTAAACGCCAAATAGGCTTCCGGGAACCCATATCCAGGGTTATGTTCAGTTTCGATCTGATAACATATATACAGCGTGACGTATTTCTACGGTAAAACTCAATATATTCGTCATTATACAAGATAGGAAAAAAATGGTATACGTTAACTATAGGGTATCTTGAGCTGCAACTTATAAAATAATTTAGACAATATTACAGCGTGGCGATACACACTTTAATTAATTTTTTAAAAGGACATTCCTTATGTTATTGGATTTTTGAATTTTCCTTTGAATTAGAATGCATGTTTGTTGCCAAAAAAATTTAATAGCGTTCATCGTTTTCGAGGTGTTTTATATATATATATATATATATATATATATATATATATATATATATATATATATATATATATATATATATATATTTATTAAAACAAAAAACATTAATTGTGGTTGACACCTACAATATTTAATAGTGCAATAAATTGTTTAACAAATATTTGTAAACCTTATTTATAATTAACAGTTATTATAAAAAAGTAATAAATATCAAAAATAATTGATTTGGAACTTTTCACATTATTGGCACATATCAAAAATTGTGATACTGCGTTTTTACCAATGGATAGCGGAGTCCCATGAAAATATTTCTACCTACTGTTTCAACCAATAAAGTTATTTTCATAAAATATGGTATATTTTACTACTACCTTCATCACAAAAAAACGTGTTTATTATTAACAACATTTTCATGAAAATTTACTACGATAACGCACTTGCTGCGTCCAGACTTCTTTTTTAATTTAAAGAAAGGATACAACTTTGCTATTAGGGTGCTTAAACGGTTTATAGATTACGTGTTGCTTAAAAAACTCAAATATGAACTGTATAACACTTAATTAATTAAAAGATCGCGGTTAAAATAAGTTAAAAGTGAAACGGAACTTGATTTTATTCTAGTAATGTTGATAAAAAAAATCTAATTGATATTGTGCATGCGCCAACCTCAAATACAATCCAATTTTATATATAATTAAATACGTTTGCCTCCGAAAAAATCTCTAACGTGTGCGTGTAAAAAAACAATAATTTTATCAATTAATCGTATTTGAAAACTTCAACTGCCAAATACTGAATTGCCTCTGAAAATCTCATAAAATTTAAGCCTAACGTTGTGTCTTTAAGTCTTTATTCCCAACACTGTGACACATCTGTTGGTCAAAATTGTTAATGAAATTTGTTACACAAGTTTTCTCTAAAGAGACCAGTACCTACATTTACCAAAATTTAATTTTCTAGCTTCATAAAAAATTAACTGTGTGAATTTAAAGTTTTTTGTATAAAGAGAAGAAAATACAAAAAAATGTATGACAAAGAAAATGTAATTAATTTCATTTACACGAGGAAGGATATTCTGGGTTAAGCTTAAACGATACCAACAAATTATGTTTTGTATAAAAAAAGGACGAGAAGCTAAGACGTAATACATTGGACATTCCATGATATACTAGTTGCGTATAATTGACAAATGATCTAACTTCAAACTGACAGATTTAGTCTTTAGTAATTCTTAGTTACCTTAGCAATTCCTAACATGTTGGAATGCATATTTTTTTAAATATATTTATATTCAATTTTTCACTAGAAGCTTATTGTTCTTTTCATTCCCTTTTATTACACAAATTTTAGATAAAAACCCATTATTATGAAAAAAATCTCTGACATCACGCATTTGCTGCGTCCAGACTTTTTAATTGCTAAAAAATTTTAAGTAATAATACTCACCGCCTTTTACCTGATCACTGAGTTCCCTGCACATGTTTCGTTAGGCTTAAATTATATTCTAAAGAGCTTTGTAAGGTGTTTGTTCTAAAATAAAAGTACTGAAAATCAATACAGCAGTGATAAAAAAAGTGGTTTCATTTCAAGAAGCTTCCTTTGCGTTTATTTGAAAATACATTTTTATCTATTTTACTGGTGACTGAACCAAGTCAAATTTATGCTCATGAAAATTCTGCAATAATATAAATGTTAGTAACTTTTAATTAGGTTTTTATTTAGATATCAGTACACGTTTATATGAATGATGACACTATATAAACATAATTCAAATAAATTTAGGATTATGGAGACCGGATGAAAATCCAATTAAGAGTTCTGTTTTATCTTTTAACGAATTCAGCAGTCGGTATAATATAAGATACACATATAGATTAATTATGGAGTACAATAAATAATAATAATAATTAAGCGTGGCATTTTAAGGCGTAACCAGCACATGTGAATGCTTGAATTTACTGCTTAATTCTGATGGTATAAACAGGTGTTCTCTCATGACCAAATGCATTTAACAAGCTTTATAAAGACACGATAGGTAAACTAGACGTTATAAAGCTTAGATACCGCTCGATGTAGATGATTGATTAATTAGTTTTGCAATGACCTTAAAATGTGATTTTTCCGACCATTACTTTTATCTACTGTAATCAGTTTCTTACAGTTTTGCTCAGCAGTTAACATTTAGTTATAACATTTATACGTTAGAACTTGATATTTTGAACATGTGACACTCCAATATATAATATGTATATAAACAAGAAATCGTTTATATTTCCCCTTCGATATCCAAGATTATGAAATGTACGTCAACACTAAATATATATTACTACATATATTTAAACCAAATATATCAACAAATGTCAAAATAGCCCGGACGCAGCAAGTGCGTTATGGAAGTGAATTATCCTAAAAATATTTTTAATGGCAAATATGTCTCTTTAATGCAAGCAGTCATCAATTTGGTTACCGGTATAACATGTATAGTAGAAAGAATGTACCATATTTTATCAAACTTACTTATCATTCGAAAATGTGCAAAAACTTTCCGAAAATGAACCTCAAATGTTTTCGAGAAAACTGGCTTCCTAGCCAACAAATTTTAGGTTAATAGCGAATTGAGTTATTGCAATTTGAAGCATTTAGTGAAAATTCCCTACCAAAACGCACTTACTGCGTCTTGATTTTTTATTGCAAACAGGCATCATATTACGATAAAAAATTCATAAATGGAATAATATGAGGGTGTTCGAAAAAAAATTTTAGGTGTCACCAACGATTTTTGGGCCAGCTTGTGATTGTCAAAATAATTATATAAGATGCAGATCAAGACACCATATAATTAACGTATACAATTTTTTCTCGTATCTTGTATAATAACAATTATATCGAGCTTTACCGTAGAAATGCGTCACCCTGCATATATGTAAATAGATAAAAACTGAAACTAAACTCAGATATGGATTATAGAGGGCATACTTTGCACTCATTTTAAGAAATCTTCTTAAAATTCAAAAGTTGCCGTCTCCACATTGACGAACTTTTTGTACGAAAATTAGCTAAAAATTATAGACCTTTAAACATAAACTAAAGCTACTGACAAAGCATCAGAGAAAGGGTCTATTTGAAATTAATTTTCGCGGAAATCTTTTAGTAAAATGAAAGTCAATGACGGTGCTAAAGCTGAAACTTAAGGGTTTGCAACATTTTGTTTACATAATTTGCATTTGTTACAGGTTATTTACCCAAATGTGGCCAATTTTGACGTTTAGAATCCCTAATTTGACGTTTTGAGGAAAACCCCAATTTTTTTCTTTAAGTTTCTATAACTTTTTTGTCTTTACACTTACATACTTTAATTTTGATACATGATTCTCCCTTAATATTACAAAGAGGAGTAACAAATTTGGTTGCCCTTACTTTGTTATTTTCCAAGATATTTGTTGTCCAAAAGAAAACAAAAGATTTTCCGGGAAAACCTGGTCCGATTTTTCTGGCTAAGAAACTTATCCAAGCCACTTGAAAATAGAAGGTACATACATACATACACACACACAAATATATATATATATATATATATATATATATATATATATATATATATATATATATATATATATATATATAAACATATAAAAATTGAAACTGACCCTGGATATGGATTCTAGGGGGCCTCGTTCGCCCTTATCTGAAGAATGTTTTCAAAATTCAAGTCAAGATCATTAGTGATTTTTTTAAAGAAAATTCGCATAATTTCAAAGTAGCTTCAACGGCATATATGACGTTGCTTATCAAAAATTATTTACCCCGCAATTTTTTTTAGCTTTGGTAGTTAATAATAGTCTGTTGGTTCCAAATCCAGAAAGTACAGCAGGTAGTCAATTAATCCAAACGTATTTCATCAATTGTTTGCAATGCAATCAACGAATTGTGAGCTGGGACGTAGTCTTGCATGAACAGCACAACTTTTGCCAGTTTTCAGCGGCGTTCGCCACAATTTCCTTGCAAAATTTAGCAATCAACCTACTATAATATACTTCCGTGATATCTCGACCCTGTTTCAGAAACCCTAGCAGCATTGCCACATTTTTTGTCAGACAAAACTGAAACAAGAATCTTACTAGCCGACTTTTGACAACGGAATTTTTGGTGTCATATAGAACCGGAATGCTTTCACTCCTTAGATTGAGATTTAATCTCTATATCATAGTAATGGACTCATCTTTTGTTATAAAGTGACCCAAAGAGTCTGAGGAAGCTTCTTCAATACGGTGGCACATTTCCTTCAACATTGTCAAATGAAAACGCATTTATGATCACTTTCGAAGCATTTCTGAATCTATTTTTCCGATAACTTCCTGCCAAGTCGTGATGAAAAATGTGAAACACGTTTATAGGAAATACACATTGTCTCTGCTGCACATCAAGCCCAATTCGTCGATCTTCTAGGATCATTTCATGAACAAAATAAATGTTTTCTTGAGTGGTCAGGTCAGGTCAGGTCAAAACTCCTTTTAATGAAAATCTATCTTTTTACCAAACATACCGTTTTAAAACATCTACATTTTTGACTTTACAGTGGAAATCCCCGACCGCGAGGAATAGCGAAAGAAAGGAAACGCCGGGCATACCACGGGACGCGCTCGTATGGTTCACGGACAGGTCCGGCGGGGAGCGTGGGATGGGAGCAGGTGTTTATTAGGAAGGATCAAGGGTAAGTCATAGTATTTCTCTCAGAGCCCATGCAACGGTCTTTCGGGCCGAAATGTACGCCATCCTGCACTTTGTGCGGGAGAACAAGAGGAGGGGCTACACCAACACAAGCGGATACTCATAGTCACAGATAGCCAGGCAGCCCTTAAGACTCTAAGTATCGCACGGGTAAATTTCTGGATGGTGAGTGAGTGCCGAGACGAGACGAGCGACCTGGCTGGGCAGAATGAGGTCATCCTCATCTGGGTTCCGGGTCACTCGGGGGTCAAGGGTAATTAAGAAGGTGGCAGTCACGCGAAGAGAGGGTCAGCAGAACCATTTATGGGACCAGAACCGGCTCTGGGCGTGACAAACAGCCCTGCCAGGGGATCCATTAAGTCCTGGGTCAGAAGCCACACAATGTTTACTGGGCAGACTGTACAGGGCTCAGATATGGGAAGTCAATAATTGACGAACCCAGTTCAAAGAGAGCTGTGCAGCTGCTAAATCTTAGCAGACAGCCCGGAAATAGAACAGGTCTCTTGACTGGACACATGGCTGTCAAGAAACACTTGCATAAAATGGGGTGGTTCGAGGGTATCTCGCATGCAGACTCTGCCGTGAGGGGGAGGAATCGGCCCAGCACATCTGGTACGAGTGTGAAGCTTTGGATCGCAAAAGAGAACTGATCTACGGTCAGTTTAGACCGGAGACAGAGCATTATAAAACTTCATCCTACCAATCGCTGTGCGGACTGGTTCAAGGCACAGTGATTTTAGAATGGGTGAATCAAAGCCGCGGATGAGCCTTGAGGGACAAAAAAATACCGGGCCAATGTACTTAAGGCTAGATATATTCTCACCATAATAAGAAACGAGGACTAAGGCTTATATTACTTTTATAACAATAAATCGTTTTTGACAGACAATGTCTATATATTTTGGCAACAGGACTGACCAGGACAGACATATATGTAAGAAAAGGAGATACATTAATAAAGATGCCTCGTTATATACTGTAGTTCTTTATTTGAAGTTTGCTACATTTTGCACTTGTTACAAGAGTACCGATTCAAGTTGCATTTTAAACTATGTTGTTAAACAGTAGATATATAAAATAACTTGAAAAATACTAAATCAATATATTTTCTCCAAGTCTTTAATTGTAACGAATAGACTGCTTTTAAGTACCCATAACAAAATTTAAACAAAATAAAACAATCAATTGTAGAGTAGAGTCGGGGATTATGGAATACCACTTTTATTTATGGAATTATTTCGAAAATTATTGAAAAAATATAAATAAAAAAACGCTAATGGCATGGCCAAAAGTTTATTTAACAAAATTCAGGTAACAAACTTTAAGAAAAATAATTTTTTTTTATGTTATTGAAAAAACTGCATTTCTGTTTGCCGAAAAATAGTCGGGTAATATGAAATACCTATATGAGGTAATATGGAGCACTATGAACGACAAAGATCGCAAACATAACAATCGCGTTCGGCATCGGCGCACAGTTCGTGTGCCCAAAGCTGGCATACTAGGCACTGTATCCACATTTCTCCCCTTAAGTCAGCTGTAAAACGCCCTGAACAGAAAATACATTCTGCATCATCTTACTGTCGATATTCGGGAATTCTTCCGCATCAGTCGAGTCATCCAGTAACGAGATACTTCCATTTAAATCGTCTGAAAATGTGTCATATTCTGTCACCAGTTGTTTTTTCATTTTTCCCTAACACAACTTGAAGTTGCTTTGGCGTCAATATCCACTTTACTGTTTCCAGCTTTTACATCGCCAGTTGGCTTTTTCTTTCCATCAAAACTAACTTTTCTTTTAACTGTATCTTTTTCATTTTTCGGTAGAATTGACTCTTCCAGTTCATTTTTGTTTGGGGTTGTAGTCAAAATTTTGGCTGCTCCCGCTTTTCGGCCTCTTGTGCCTTGTCGTTTTTTAAGAACAGGAATAGAAGCAATGTGTTCTGGTAAAAATGTTTGTCCATTTGCTCCTTCATCGGCATCTTTCTGGTCACGCAGAGGGTTTAACTGTTTTTCATGTTCAATAAGGGCTTCTTTATTTTTGTGTTCTTCTGCTAGAAAAAGTTACGTGGTTTTCCCTAGCAGCCACAGTAACATCTAAGTTTCTAGTGTGGATGTGATGTCGGTCTAAAATCAAAAGTACGGGGTTTTTAGCACTTGGTCTTACATAATCTATGAAATGATTGAACCGTTGCGTGAATATGTCAGTTTGAATCCAACCCGATGGATGGAAGGCAAAAATACTTCCAGGTGGAGCTCCCTTCTTTATCAATTCGCTGGAATTCTTACGAGGGAATATAAGCAAATGGGCGACATAATTACCACTCGCGCTCATACACAAAACGCAAGTGACCAGAGACCCACGCTCTGCAGATGCCGCTTTCCTCTTTGAGAAAAAACCTCAGGACATTTTGATTGAACTATGCTAAGACCACTCTTATCGACGTTAAATATTTGGTTAGCTCAAAAGCTTTTTTATTCTATTTCTTTCTCTAACAAATCAAAAAACTCGTGAACGTTTTTTTTTTTTGGTAAAGCCTAGTGCTCGTGAAAACGACGTTCCCGTTGGCTTTCGTAGGCTTAACACGTCCTCATGTCTTAATCTGAAACGTTTTAGCCAATCCCTTCCAGCCGTTTTTTTAAGTAATGAGAAGCAATTTGGGACGTTGTTTTTCCTAGCTAACTGGAATGCGAGATTACAAACATCCCGTCTGGTTAATCCATAAAATGTTTTCTCCATTACCAGGCAATACTTTACTAACTCCTATTTCAGATGATCTGGCAATATAGGTTTCCTCCCTAGTTTTGTTTGTCATACGCCACCAGCAGCACCATCATTCTTACAAAGCCTGAAAAGGGTGGCACGCGGCACATTGAATGTTTTGCATGCGTTCAAATAACCCATTCTTTTGCTTCTAACTACTATCACTGCTTTTTTCATGTCTTCCTCGTTCCACTTCTTACGTTGTGGCGATGTAGTTGTGGCATTTTTTTTCTGTTTTTTTTTTCGTCGTTTGGGGCATGTCTGTAAGAGAAACCAATTTTTGAATATTAATTTTTGAGTCGGGTAATATGGAATACTATTCCATAATTGCCGTCTATACTAATTTTGAGGTTAAGCCGAAAAAAAAACAAGGTAACTAAAATGAACGGTATACCTATATTAAAGCTTTCATACTATCTACTTAATTAAACAATAATATTAAATAAGATCACATTCACAAATGTTTGAAATCATATTTTAATGCACTTACCTAAAAATATCGTGCGCACCAAAATCACATCAACTGTTAGAACAACCACACGCATAATGAACATAGACTACCCACTCTTGTGGAAGAAGTTTCAACTCATTGGCTTGAAATTATAGCAACTGAGCATAGATGGCACTAGTAGTTTTGTCAAAATGTGGTATTCCATATTACCGGATATATTTCATAATCCCCGACTCTACTCTATATATGGCCTTTGGTAATTTGCAGCTTCTATATATTATTAAAACTTTAAGTAGCTATTAGTAGAAAAACTGTAAGTTTCATTTTCGGATTATCGGTTGGTGAAATCTGTTAGGAGAAAGGTATGTGCAGCTTTTAATCTTTTAAGATTGATGTTTTTTTGTTTATTTACACGTTTAAATTATTGGCACTCATTATTTATTTTTGAAAAAAAAAATAAAGGAAATCAAAGTTTTTAATATACGCTGTTAATATAGAGCCTGGCCCATCAAAGGCTGCCCAAGTGAGTTTTAGAGATTTAGTGTTAAAAGTTAATTCTGTGAAAACCCCAGACAGGTCAATTTTATCTTCGAGGGGACATATTTTTGCGCTAATATCTGAGCTGCTACTTTCTCCCCCTAAATGGGACAGCTGATTTCTTCAACATTTTAAATACGTAGGAAGTGTGATCGAGGGACACAACTTTGTAAAGGCTACTCAATTCTTTATTTAATTGTTTACTCTGTTCTAACAGTCTTTGAAAATCTTGCGAAAAAATTCAAAATCAAATTTGATATTGAGAGAAAAAGGTTATTTCTTGATATGTTTTAATTTATAGCGATTATTTCTTGTTAGTAAGTTTTAATAACGAGAATCTGTTATCAGGGTTTTTAACTTGTCATTTTAGCTAATGTCAAATAGAAAACAAGAAACAAAGATTCAGTGAGTATTCAATACGGTGTTGATTTGGCACAGTGATCGTTTAAATTTTTTAGTGTATTATTGTATTAAAATTATGGTGTCTTCAATAAAGAACGTGTCGAAGTTATTGTGTGAGATTCTGTAAATGACCTATGCCCGAATAGCACTATGCAGTTTTCACCAGAAACATGCTGAACAAGCGACTACTAGTGAATACGTACTGGATATAGTGAAAAAGTTTCGAAATACTGGCCCTGTTGCATATCAAAAATTGGTTCCAGCACGGCCTGCGAGGGATGAAACTCCCGAAGTAGATATTTAGAGACACAACGTATCCCTTCTTAAGTACCATCTGTATATGTGCTTCTGTATCTTTAACGACAGTGTATTTGTATCATCGACGCCAGGAAGCAGTTTTACCTCACTATCCTGGAAATTTTTCCGGACCACTGCCTTTCTGTAAGGTGGGTAGGGATCTTTAGCGTACCTCGCATGGACACTGAAGGGCGGAACGCGAAGATATTCAATTTGCTCAAATAAAATGCCAAAGCCTCGGTTGATGTTGATGTTATGTACGGAAAAGTGAACGGAGAACCCTAGAATCGAACCTAGTACCCTTCGGTTCAGATACACACGTCTGTACCACTGAACCACCGAGGCTCTCGCCTTTAGCACTAGAATGTTAGCAAACATTGCAGGCGTAAATCGCACAAGTAAACAAACACGTAAGAAAATAAATACCATCTATACAAAATTAAGCTGCTACCAGATCAAAACAAGTGCGATTTTGATCACCGTCTATTTTGTGAAACATCAACATAACGGATACAGATAATCAGCGTTTCTTGTGAACTGTCTGCTGTTCTGACAAATGCTCCCTTTTTCTTAATGGTACTGTAAATCTCCGAGGTTGTTGCTACTCGTTAGATTCCAATCCAAGAATACTCCACGAGCGCACGCAGCACTTACAGAACCTAAATATTGGTTTTGGGAATTTTGGTAACCGCCTCGCTGCGATACTGAACAGACGCAATGCACTTAGCATTACTGCAAGACGACATTAATGCCATGTTGACAGATATCATAAAAATGACGGGAGCTATGGTGAAAACTTTGCTGTATTTCAACTAAACAGCTCTCCTCTGCATTACTCCCAGACAGTGCGGCAGTATCTTAATGATATATTCCGAAATAAAGCGGAGGACGTGGCCAATTTGAATGGCCGCCTAGATAATCCGTTTAGAGTTTGCTAAATGTCTGCAACGTAGCACAGAAACCTGCAGGATTGGCGCCAGCGCATAGTTGCTGAATGCGTTTCAACAAAACTTTTCTCCCCGTAAGGTAATCAATTTTTTAGGTCATTCTTTTCAAAAAATTTAAAACCTACTTCTCAAGAATATCAAAATGGAAGCTATTTTGTTTAGGGAGATGAAGACATTCTCAAGCAAATATGTCCACCTCACAAACAAAATAGACTTGTCCGATCGTTTTTTAAAGAGATACGTTTAAATTCTCGAAAACATGTTTGTTGCTTTCGATGGACCAATCTGCATTTGCCTGCCAAAACGTATCACTTGAATTAATTTAATTGTTTATTGGAGCTGCCGTGACAACATACTACTTGGTTCCGCACCAAGATGGCGTACACACACAATGTTATAGGGGGCTGACTGCCTTAGCCGAAATTGCTTTAGGTGTATTTTCCAGGAATTGGTATAACGCACTGAGGAGCTCTATTAAGAGCGAAACCGGTATGCGTTTTTAATTATGGTGACAATGCCTTACATAGTTTACGTTGTTTGACGGTTACAAGTAGTATACCGGTTTAAAAAATGAAGTAAAACATTAAACCTAATAAAACAACTATAATTGAGAAACATAAAAATAAACTAAGGCTTGAGACATAATTTTAAGAAACATTACAATTTTTCAACGTTAAAAGTATCTCAGCTAGATTGTGTTAGTGTTTCATTTAGCACTACTCTAAATCGCATTTGATGAAAAAATACTGCGAAAATGTTTGTTTGCCCTTTTCATTAGCGATTATAAAACCATTCATCAAATATGTCTTATAACACGTCTGTTACCAGATTTACAGAGCCAGTGTTACCACTACAAGGATATAAATCATTAAAACAATAAAATGAGCGTTGTGTATATGGTATTATCTCAGGCGGGGGTCCTGTACTGGAGGGTCCTCCCCACACATTAGGCCGATTAGACCTGGAGATCAGCTTTTAATAAGTAACATCCGTATCACACAGGGTTGCTAATCTGATTTTTTCTCTTTCTCTCTCCTCGATACACACCCTCTATCTATTTATCTATCAACTTGTGCCTGAGTCAAGTTGCTATCTAAACTTTGTAGCTTATTTAAGGGTAGTCACCCCCTAACAGAAGCGGACTAGCTATAAATTTAGCAATGATATCGATAGACCAGATACACGAAAATTATTTTGCCCCTAAATTTTTTTTAATTTTGTCACTAATACATGCCGCAAGATACTTCAGATTTTTACAAGACATGTTTGGCAATGTTTACTTAAAATGTACCAGCTTCACGCAGGGTGCAAATAAAATCGTGACACAGTAGACTCAACAATTTATTGAAAACAACATTTATTTACAATATATGTAACAACAGAAACAAATGAGTGTAATAATAGAAAGAGCTGAATGGCCCACTACAAGGCTACTTGGCTCACTTGCAAATTAAATGGTAAAAAGGCTACCCGTTATAACCACTCAGGCATCGAAACAAGACCGAACACTGAAACATAGATACAATGAAAAAATGCATACTGCTAACGTAGGAAATTGAACTAACTAACTGAAATGCAGTCCCAAGTTGCCTTCAATTTAATCAGAAAAGGTAGGGACAGTACAAATACGTCACAAGTAATTACGTACCGGGTATCGCTACGTGAAATTTAAATACTTAACTGTATAGCGTGACAAGAACAAGTTGGCGGGTGGATTGGTTCCTCTTCTGGATAGGTAGAAGCTGTGTGGTCTGTTACAAAAGTATTACGACTATTTTTATTTATATTCCGGTAGTCACAGCGTTTACATCGATTGGAACTTCTCTTGGAAAGTTAAAAGAAAAGTGCTGAGTGGTCAGTCGTGAAATTTTAAAGAGTATTATTTATTTCATAGGGCAATGGCCTGTATAGCAGAGTGACTAGTGAAATAAGTTACACAATTTCTAGAACGAAACAAGTGGTTATTGGCGAGAGTTCGTCATTTTTTGGCTATGAAGAACTGTAACAACAATAATAATAATATAAAAATATCATATAGTTGGAGATGATTCGGTCCAAGATGACAAATGTAGATTTACGTGTCAGTCATCAGAGACTCTTTAGCACGTCACCGGTGAATGTCAGGTGGTGCAACATAGTATAGAGGCACGACGCAGCGGCAAAAATACTTCATCAAGAACTGGCTCTGAAATTGAGACTTTAAATCTTTGTAAGGTGCCCTACTATAGATACACTCCCAAGCCTGTTCTAGGGAACTCAGGATACAGGTTGTACTGGGATCGTTCCGTGCTCACACCCCAACGAGTTGCGCACAACAGGCCAGATATAATAATAGTGGGTGAGTCCTGCAAGCAAGTGACGCCTGATAACTTAGAAAGGGCCCCAGCTGAGCTCAATGCCTTTGCTATTTGAGATACCTGGGGTGAGTGAATGTTCCCCTTTGCGGGAGTGTGAAGACCCTTCAGGCTAAAGTCGATAATAATAATAATAATACGAAAAGTGTCAAAAAACATTCGTTAAGACAATACTACATGAAAACACTAATCCTATAAAAAATTGGAAGAGGTCTAAGAATAGACGGCCAAAGTCTGTCAAACTTACGGTTTGCAGACGACATTGTCTTACTGGCTGACAACTTGGAAGACATTAGAGTGATGCTACAGGAACTTCAGGAGGCCTGTGCAACAGTAGGTCTAAAAATGAACATCTGAAAAACAAAATTTATGACAAACCTCGTCCTAGTAACAACCTAATTATTGAAAACTCTGAGGTGGAATGGGTAGATAAATACACATATTTGGGCCACGAGATAAACACATCCAAAGCCAACCAAACATGCGAGATAAACAGAATTGTTATATTCTCCTGAGCGGCTTACGGCAAACTTTGAGACGTTTTCAGAGGCGACCTTCCAACATGCTTAAAAAGAAAAGTTTTCAACCAATGTGTTCTACCGGTTATGACCTACGGCGCCGAAACACTAACACTTTCCAACGCTTCTGCTAAGAAACTAAAAGTAACACAGCGGAAAATGTAGAGGTCGATGCTTGGCGTTTCGTTACGTGACTACATTAGAAATGAAGAATTACGCAGAAGAACAGGCGTGACTGATGTGGTCGTACATGTGGCAAAACTCAAATGGAAGTGGACGGGACATGTGGCTCGCATGCAAGATGACAGGTGGACAAAGCTATTACTTGAATGGAGACCCAGATCCGATAAAAGAGACAGAGGAAGACCACCAACTCGCTGGAGAGACGTCATTACAAAACTTACGAAAAACTGGATTCGTAGCGCTCAAGACAGAAAATAATGGACTCAACTATGGGAGGCCTATGCCCCGCAGTGGACGCAGAGGGCTGATTAATAATGATGACAATACTGTCTTTTAGGACCCCCAGTTGCAAAATTGGAAGTGACTGTTCTACGACATTTAGACATTTGTTTGGACATTTAACTTTTTAAGTTGTACTATTTACATCCACAAGCTGAAGCCTTTTGTAAGATGCACTGTAAAATTTAATTACGAATATATTATATTAAATTATTATATTATATTACTTATTAATAACATGGTAGAAAAACTCCGTGACCAGAAGTCGTAAACTTACACACAATATAAACAAAAGACACCATCATTATTCATTGGAAGCCGGCTCTCACATTCGAGTAAGGAAAAACAAACTGTCTGAGTACGGGGTGCAACTAGCAACCTCATAGAACGAATTTTTGAGGTTATTCGTATCGTAAACTGGGCTATTCGGGTTGTGCTTCCACTCTTTTGATTCCCAGTCTCCGGATAGGTATAAGTTTTGGCCCATGTTATGTCCATAGTAACAAGGCGATCCAGTTTAAGAACCTTTTTCAAGCGATGGCACATTTCCTTCGATCTTGTCAAACGTACGCCATTCTGGCAAGCGTTCATGCATTTCGGAATCTATTTTGCCGGAAGTTTTCTCATTCTCAAATTGTGATGAACAATGTAAAACACACGTTTATAGGGAATGTGAAATGTTTCTGTTATCCGTTTCAGCCCAGTTAGTTAGATTTCTTGATAGACAAAATGTTATAGCGTAATGTTGCCCTGAGCGCTTATAGAAATTTGTCTTCCAGAGCGGAATTCGTCTTTGAGAATTCATAGTTCTCTTTGAAATTCGGCAACCCAGTCTTTGTAGTAACATACCAAACACGTTGATTGACTAAGGCTTCTAGCATATCAGCAAAAATTTATTTTTTCGATTTCCCTTTTCTAAGATAAATACTTGCGCGTTTTTCGAAAAAGTTAGGAGGCAAATTTTCTGGCTGCAACGTAGTTGAACTCGATATATAAAAATTTCACCAATACCACGAGGTATAGCGATATTCTTTAGCATGGAATACCAAAAATTAACGTAAACCTCTCCGTCAACCAATGATAAAAAAATAAACAAAATTGATTATATAAACGTAGTGCGCTGCGATATTAAAAAAAAAACGAGGTATTAGGGTGTTCGTCTGATTTGCCTATCAAAAATTCAGCTAATCCAATTCCTTGACTATTGAAGTGCCCATTTAAAAAAATGTTTAACAATCAAATTTGACCTCAAAAACCAAATTGATGACGGCAACCTAGTGATACGCGATATCAATAAAAACTCAAAAAGACCCGACCTATAGAGTTATTCGTAGACACTGAATACCAAAAATGAATATAATCCTGCTCAACGACCAATGTGGTTAGCTTGTATTTCTGCTTAAGCTGGATTTGACTTAAAATACAAAATTGATTATAAAAACGAAGTGGGCTGCGATATTAATAAAATTTCTAAAACGTTCCAAGGTATCAAGGCATACTTCCAAATTGCATCCCAAATATATATCCATATATATATATATATATATATATATATATATATATATATATATATATATATATATATATATATATATATATATATATATATATATATATATATATATATATATATATATATATATATATATATATATATATATATATATATACATATAACTCTCCTCGTAGACTTGTATCTTGTAGCACGTGAGCGCAAATTTTGTTATTGTCCACCAGTAAGAAGCGCCAAAAAATATCTCTCACTTGTGAAAATTAGAGCAGATTCGGTGAACTTGTTTTTTAGCTACGAACGATCAAACAGCATCCAAAATTTAAGGTATCCCACTTAAATTAACACGTAGTTTAGATATCAATATATTCCTTGCTTTGCAGGTAATGAAATATTGTAGTGAATTTAATTTTCAGCATTGTTCTGAGCTTCACGATTTAGAATAACTAAAATGAGAAATATATTGGCAACCCTGAGCTGCTAATCCATTCCTGTTCCCTTGTTACATATTCCTCTCAGTATCATCACCATTGTGCAAGTGAAGCTAATGTCAGTTTGTTATGTTTGCCTCGGTAAATAGACGATTTATCTAATGGTAATGACGATAAATTGGGAGAGGGTGCTTATTTGTTCTACCCCACATGTGTCGGTCGGCTTAAGTAATAGTTGTGACAGACTGTATTGTTTTTATAAGCTTATTTTATGACAACTTTGTTTGCATAGTGCTGCCGCATTAAAATTTTATACACATCATTTATTCTGACAGCGGATTAAACTTCATTTAATCATTGTACTTATGCGAATAATTAAAACTCTGGACGCAGTAAGTGTGTTATGGTAGTGAATGTTCATAAAACTATTTTTTAATAGCAATAATATGTGTTTTTTTTTAAAGAAATCAGGCATCAAATTTGGTTACCAGTGTAACCTATATAGTAAAAACAGTGTGCCATGTTTCATCAAAATAACTTTATTGTTTGAAAATGTACAAAAATTTCCGAAAGTAAACTTAAAGTGTTCCCGAAAAAACTCGTTTCTTGGTCAACCTTATAGGTTAATAGCAAATTGAGCTATTCAAATATTAAGCATTTGATCAAAATTCGCTACCATAACGCACTTACTGCGTCCACAATTTTTTTTACAAACATGCATTATATTTCGATTGAAAATGCAATAACATAAGGCGTGTTTGATTTAAATAAAAAAAAGAAAATTTGTATCACCAACGACTTATGGGCCAGCCTGTGATTGTAGAAATATTTTTTTAAGATGTAGCTCAAGACACCCTATAATTTATATATACAATTTTTTTCATATCTTGTATAATAACAGATATATTGAGCATTATTGGTTTTTTTTACGAAAATTCTACAAAAATTATATACTATTAAACGATAAACTCTATAGCTAAGGCTACTGCCAAGCATCAGAGAAAGGGGCTATTTGAAATGAATTTTCTGGAAATATTTTATTAAAATGAAGGGCAATGGCGGTTGAAACTAAGACTTCGGGGTTTGCAAAACATTCTTCTTGAGACATTTTATTTCCATAGCCCGTATTAAATTCAAGTTCTTTTCCTAAATGTTGCCAATTTTGACGTTTAAATCGCAACTTTGACGTTTTTTGGAAAACCCCAATTTATTTTTCTTTAAATGCCTATAACTTTTTTGTCTTTTGACCTACAGAGCTAGATTTTGGTATGTAACTTATCTATAGGAATTCAAACCCGCGCACCAAATGGTTGCCCTCAATTTGTTAATTTTGGAGATATAATTTTTTTTCGAAAGAAAACACAAAATTTTCTGGGAAAACCTGGACCGATTTTTCTGGATAACGAACTTATCCAAGCCATTTACAAAAGGAAGGTACTCACCAAATTTAATCAAAATCGGCCCATTATTTTTTGAGTTATCGGTGTGATATATATATATATATATATATATATATATATATATATATATATATATATATATATATATATATATATATATATATATATATATATATATATATATATATATATATATATATATATATATATATAAATTGAAACTGACCCCGGATATGTGTTCTGGGGGGCCTAATTAGCGCTCATTTGAAGAAATTTTTTCAAAATTCAAAAGTCGGGATCTCCTCATTAGTGAACTTTTTTTTTAAGAAAATTCACTAATATAGCAAGAAAACAACCGTATTCCTTAAAGAACTAACAATCCTAGAATCTTTACGCATTTCAAAAATGGTCACAACTACCAAGGAAAACAGTACCTATTGCTATTTTTATAGCGACCTGCAGTTCATCCACATGAAGCTCTGCTATAAGCAAACCTAAATGTTTACTGTATTTTGATTGATGTTTAAAATTGTTGCGTTTTATTTTATTACTATTGTAGTTAATTATCCTATATTATTTACGATATTACCTATAAAAAATAGTAACTTAAATTAGCACCCTGGACGCAAACCTGTCTCCAATATTCCAAAGGCAGGGACAAAGAGGATTGGGTTTCTGTTTCGGGTTAAAAGTTTGTTTTCATCACTTGTTCTTGCGTTGTATAAAGCAGAGCTACATCGACAGTTGGAGTATTGTTCTCATGTTGGGATGCCAAAAATATCACCTTCTCGCTTCCATATCCTATTTAGAGACGAGCTGCTTGCTTTATAGGAGATTACTTTATCACAGTTAATGTAACTTCTCTAGACCACAGGAAAAAGTTTGGAGATCTGCCTATTTTGTCGATAATCTCAACCACTCTGCTTATCAGAAATTGTTATATTAATACCTCAGGTTGCACCTGTAATCGGCAAACACGGGATAGTCGAAAATGCACGTGCTTTTACTGTGACGTTACCTCTTGGCGAACAGCTGGTTACGAATGCTATTCTCTCCTAGAGGTAGCGTTTAAGTTTTGTAATACCTCTGAGCAGACATATTCCCAAATATATACAATATATAATTTAGTAATTGTTGTTGCTGTTGTAGAGCCCTTTTCTCTGAACTCAAAAAGTTTTTTCCTGTCTGTCGATACTGCCAAGCAGCGAAACCGGTTACAGAGGACAAAACAAACCCCTGTGAAGCCAGAGAAATACTCTTTAGGTCTATATTTAGTATATAATCTACAACTATTAAAGAGGCGACTAAACACCCATCTTGTGGCAAACACTCCAATTTACCAGGCTTTGCTTTCATGAACTATTTAATGAGAAAGTATATACGACGATGTTTTGGAATTCAACTAAAGTAAATTGGGATTATAAGTAATGAGTCATTTCCGCCTCATTCATTTTATAATTGTAACTAAATGAAACTTGCGAGGGTTGGGTGCTTTTACTAAGACGACATGGTGCAGAAAACATACAATACCCAAGTCAGATGTAAGACACGCTTTTACACGTACGCCTTCTCGTTGCGGAACCAAGTAGTATGTTGGCACGGCAGCTCCAAATACCACAGAATGTTAAAAAATAGAGACTGTATATAACCAACTAACAATTTAATAAATTGCCAGCCCTGGCCCACTTCTTCCCCAATATAGGGACAAAGTATATAAGGCTAGATCCATTCTCCCCAAAATTAGAAGCGTATACCGGTTTGGCTCTAATTAGAGCTCGTCAGTACGGCATACTAATTGCAGCGAAAATACACCTATAACGTAATACGACTATGGTAGCCAGCCTCCCAAAACTAAGTGAGATATAAGACACGCTTTTACACGTGCCGCCATTTCGTTTGGGAACCAAGTAGTATGTTGTCACGGCAGATCCAAATAACGCATAATGTTAAAAAATAGAGACTGTATAAAACCAATTAACAATTTAGGAAATTGTCAGCCCTGGCCCATTTCTTTCCCAATATAGGGACACAGTATCTAAAGCTAGATGCATTCTCACCACAATTAGAACCGTAGACCGGTTTCGCTCTAATCAGAGCTCGTCAGTACGGCATACTAATTGCAGCGAAAATACACCTACAAAGTAATACGGCTATGGTGGCCAGCCTCCCAAAACTAAATGAGGTGTAAGACACCATTTATACGTGCCGCCATCTCATTGCGGAACCAAGTAGTATGTTGTCACGGCAGCTCCAAATAACACAGAATGTTAAAAAATAGAGACTGTATACAGCCAACTAACAATTTAGTAAATTGTCAACCCTGGGTCATTTCTTCCCCAATAGGGTCCCAAAGGGACTAATTAGAGGGAAATCGGTCTACGGTTCTAATTGTGGTGGGAATGCATCTAGCCTTACATACTTTGTCCCTACATTGGGGAAGAAATATGCCATAAGTTGCAGTAGAAATTGTAGAATTTAGTAGTATAGAAAATGCTCTAGTTATGCTACAATGCTAAACCACACTGTTGAAAAGAACGCAGTGTTGGTCTAACAGTACAGGCTTTGTAAACTCATATTCACGAGAACATTGTGAGATGTACGACAAAGTTAACATCCCGGTGAAAAATTAGGTCATTACCTAGTTTTGCAGCGGTTGTCTCGACAGCCCAAATGAACACAAAACGTTATGCATATATATATATATATATATATATATATATATATATATATATATATATATATATATATATATATATATATATATATATATATATATATATATATATATATATATATATATATATATATATATCTTTGTCAACCAACCAACGATTTTTTAATTGTCAGCCCTGTTACTTTCTTTCCTAATACCAAGAACAATGTCTGTAAGGCTAGATTTATTTCGACCATCATCAGGAACATACACCGGTTTCGCTTTTTTGGTGCTCGTAAGTGTGCTTTACAAATGATAATCAAAACACATCTAAAATATATCGGCTAAAGGTAACTGGCCTGAGAGGACATTTTGAGATGCACAACAGAGTCTCCATCTCGGTGCGTAATGCGTAACTAGATACTGTGTTGTTTCGACAGCACCAGTAAACTCAATATGTTATACATAGAGATCGTGTACAACCAACTAACGATTTTTCAGATCGCTAGCTCCATTACTTTCTTCCTTAATAGAGAAAACAATGTAACGCTAAATGCATTTTGACCATCATTGGAAATGCATAGTGGTTTCGTTTTCATTGGAGCTCTCCAGTGTGCTATTCTAATGACAATTAAAGCAGATCCAAAGCAACTCGGCTATGGGTAGCTAGCCTCCAATTACATTGTGAGCCCTACAACGGAGCCGCTTTTCTGTGGAAGCGAAAAAGGCATCTAGTTACCGTCAAAATGCCACTTACCTCATTTTTACGCCTAGGTCATTCTGCATATTATACATAAAATTGGCTCCAGATTCAAATCCTGTCGAATAATTAATTGAATACTGATTTGTCCGACGACACCGCGCTTTTGCCCATAACGCTTTAGTTTTCTTCTTGTACATAGGATTATATTAGTTGAAAGGTGATTTTTTGAAGAAAACTATTAACTGCTTCTTTATAACAGTTTGCAGGACTTTGCAAAAAACTAACGCGATGACTAGTCTTTAGTTTTCCATCTCCTGCCGACTTCTTTTCCAGTGATTGCTTTTTTGATTTTGCTAAAATTCGCCTTCTTGAAGACATTAATTTATAATGGTGGATAATCCAGTTACAAATCTAGCCTCTAGTTGCTTTGAGTTTTCTGTACAGATAACAACAGTTTTCTGCTGGATTTTTTTGTTTTTTGTTTGTTTTCTAAGAGTACCTTTTACTTCCACTTTTGTGATTTCGTGAATATATATTAACTTTTTATTGACAGCGTGTATTTTAAACAAACTTTTTCGGATACCTGGCTTTTTAGTTATCTAACAATGAACTGAATTTTAAAAAATCTTGTAGGTTCTTTGTTAAAAGGCCATAAGATAATTTTTTCAGCGCTTTTAAAGCAGTTCAACTTTTTGAGTAGTTATTTTCTTATAGTTTTTGCAGAGTGGGGGTTATTAAATATGCTATCAAAGTTATTAAAATAAATTTTTACTTACTTTACATTTTAGAAGAAACGCAGCCTCTCACGTTTACTATTTAAACAAATTTATTACACTCCTAGCAGCAGGTGTGTTGTTATCCAATTTTTGGTTAGTGAAAATAAATATCTTTATACTACCAAGCCTAAATATAACTTTTATAAAATCGAATTATAGTAGCAACCAAAGATTATCTACTAATAAACAGCATGTAATTCAACCCTTCAGGATGCCTCTAGCTGGCTCAGCCAGGGCGTATAAATCCCGGTTTTCTCTTCGTAACAAGTCTCATTAAAATACGTTAATCGTATTTATATTTGGTGTTTAAAGTAAAGCGGTGCCATAACTCACAGAGGAGTCAAATAGAAGCTTGGGGTTCATGAGAAGTGAGACAAGCAGGCAGAAGGGGTTAACTAACTTGAGATTTATAACGCTGACATCTGAACTCTGAGTCAGATTCCCTACTTTGCCACTGTGTGGATGTGGTGCAAATATCTCCAGCTCTCGGGTCGAAACGATTTATTACTAGGACAGGATAACGTATAAAAATGCTCTTGGTAATTAACTGAGGATTGTCCTTGTTCAAATATATCAACAGTGGGCTTTTCAACAATAAAAATGCTAACGCTAAGAAGATTTTGTAAAAAGCTTATACATAGCCTCTTGCATAATATGTGAAAATATACACACGTCACGCTTTCGTAAGAGTAAACTAAGTACGCGTTTTTAGAAGTTGACGGTTGCGAAATGACATTATATAGGGTCTTGTTCAAAAAGGTCATGACAAAGACAACAGTCCGATAGTGTTTTTACGGTGACGTTTATAGACAACAATAAAAACTATATACCTAAAAAATGATGATGTTTTTATATACATATTTCTTTTGTGTTTTATCTTTTTATAAATTAGAGGTATTATTTTCTTAAGCTTTTATTCAAATTGTTATGACAAAAGTAAATTAAAAAACTAATGCAACAAAATTATTTTTTCATATACAGCTTTTCCATTTTTCCTGTACACTACCTGACTTGACCTTTTGTGGGAAACTATATATTGTTTCGCTTTGGATTTAACGTTTATTTTAAACCAAAGTTTATCAAAAATACTATAAACATATTTTCCTTTCTCGTGAAGATAATTATAATACTTTGAAAAATTATAAATTTTTATACGGTCAGTTTGCGAGCTCATTAGTCAGTTTCGGATCAGTACGAAATTAGTTTTTTATATTTTTCTAAGCTAAAGTAGTCCAACATGCTTAAGACTTAAATTTGTTGTTTATCGGTTTTTAGAATCTGCCCCTTTTTGTAATATTTAAGAGAAAAAACTTACTTATTTGAATTACAACAGCTTATACTGGCTGGTCTAAAATAATAGTTTATAGAGCAGCCACTGGCGGATTTGCCATAAGGACCAGTAGGCCCGGGCCTAGGGCGGCCAGATATTAGGGGCGGCCAATAAAGTAAATTCATTATGTAGTCTATATGATGGGTGCTGAAAAAGGGGCGGCTGGTACTTACTACATGGCCTGGGGCCTAGGGCGGCCAAGACTGCAAATCCACCACTGAGAGCAGCAGACTTTCGCTATCAAAAAATTACGATTTAGCCCAAGTTACTTCAGTAAAATCTCAAAATTATAAGAGATACAGTGTGTTAAAGTGATGAATTGAATTTCGATTTCTCTTAATATCTGCAAAACGATTTGACTCATTGTGTTGAAAATTGGCTTAGTTGGGCTCTGCATAGCGACAAAAAATCATTCATTCCAATTCTGCTCTAGACATTTTTTTTCACCCTCAGGACTCGTCCGCGTCTTGGCCGCCCGGATAGCACTTCTCTAGACATACGTTGGTGCTTGCAGTACCCTCAATAATATTCTTTTTTTTGTGTTAGAGTCGCTAGGAGACTTCTAATTAGATAATAGTATTCTTTGTATTTTCTCCATAAATAATAACAATAATAATAATAATAACAATAATAATACCGAACTTACACACGCATATAGATAAAAGACACCTCTCATGACCGAGAAGCCGGCCTTTCCACATTTGAGTGAAAACAAACCGATTGTCTGAATACAAGGCTCAAACCCGCGACTTCCTAGACCGAATATTAGAATGTACTTGGCTTGCGAACTGTGCTGTTGGGCCTGTCATAAATGTAAAAAAGGCAAACATGTTGAGTGAGGCTAAAAGTAAAGGTTTTCGAAATATATACGATTTTAAAAGGAGCCACAGTAATGTAATACTAACGTGTTAATTTTTTTGCGTCATAATAATACCCTTTTGTTAATGGCTGCATCATCTCAGGTCACTAGCACATTAATTCCCAATTATCTATTAATTTTTACAAATTTTCCACACAAAGTCAACTTTTCGTTGACCCGCCCGGGAATCGAACCCGGGACCTCTCGCTTAGCAGGTTGATACTTAGCAACATACGCCACGGGGGCGTCATAATAATACTAACGGATTATTATCCTGCAACGTTGAAGTGTTCAGCGCTGAGAAATGACAGAGACTAATGACAGAGACTGAATATGAAAACAAGACACATTTGCAACTTTTTGGGTAGTAACACATCTACTCTAAATTACAGACATTTACAAAATTCACTTAATTTTTTTGTTTTTGAATTGTAAACGAAAAACGAATAAATTAATGAAACAAAATTTGACGCTCTAATTTTTAATCTTCTTGGATATACACGAAAAATGGCCACATAATCCTCATAAGGTATGAACCCACATATTTTTTAGAATTGCATTAGATCACATGTTCTGCCCTGAGCAGCCATGTAACGAAAATTATTTAATTATTGTTGGCTAGTATAATGAACCTTTATTATTTAATCAACTTCAAAAATTAAATAGTGGTTTGAGAAAAAAAAGATACATTAGAAACACTAGAATGAATTGCCAACTAAATAACTTGTTCGTCTTCTCCGGCGAGAAGTCGGTTCACATGAGTCTCAGAGAGCAGGTCGACGTTGGGCACTCAAATAAATTACTCAAACTAGGCATCGAAACAATCATGTCAGTTCAAGTAGATTTATTTTAAAAAGTAAAAGCTTAAGGCAGGACATTTAAATTTGTAATTAAAAAATGAGTATCGTTTTAAAATCAATATAAATAAATTGAATGAAATAACATAATAATAATTAAATTTCAATTAAAAGAAACAAATTTTGCATTAAGCTGTCCTTCTGCATGTGCAGAAAAAGTTAACTATAAATGAATGCTGAAAATTTACACTATACAAAGATAAAGTGGATTTAGATTAATTTTAAAACAGAGTTTCGATAAAGTGAAGCATTTTATGAAGGGAAAGCTATACAAAGATGAAAGGTTATGTAAAAAAATGAAGCAATGGTTAGTTTTCGCACTTTTGTGACACTTAGCTTGGATTCCGATGTATATGCTGCTATCTCCTGGTTTCTATGTGCACTGTATACATCCTTGTTCAGCTGGAATCTGTGTCTTGTCCTCTTCATGGATAATTCAGTTGTAACGGTGGGCATTAGAGTGCGTGCTTCTGCTTCGGTTATTGCAGGTGTGGCTTTGAGTGTTCATTGCCTTCTTCAGAGTTCATAACATGATTGTTTCGCTGCTGACTTCTTACTGCCTTCTTCAGAGTTTATTAAATCATTGTGTGGAAGCTAACTTCTTACTGCCTTCTGCAGGTAACTTGTTACTGCCTTTCTCAGAGTTCATTAAATCATGGTTTAGAAGCTAATTTCTTACTGCCTTCTTCAGAGTTCATTGTATCATTGTTCGGAAGCTAATTTCTTACTGCTTTCCTCAGATAACTTCTTACTGCCTTTCTCAGAGTTCATTAAATCATTGTTTGGAAGCTAATTTCCTACTGCCTTCTTCAGAGTTCATTACATGATTGTTTAGAAGTTAACTTCTTACTGCCTTCTTCAGATAACTTGTTACTACCTCCCTCAGAGTTCATTAAGTCATGGTTTGGAAGCTAATTTCTTACTGCTTTCTTGAGACCTAATTCAAACATGTGGATTAGTATTGTTCTTAGACAAATTCAAATCTATCGCAATGTGACAGTGTCTTTACAAAAATTAACCAATTAAATGCTTTATGCATAGCGCCTAAAATATTTTTTGACATATAATTAAAGACATATCACATGCAGAAGAATTAAACTCATGTTTAGCCATGCAGTTATCACAAGAATAAAATTTATTGAGGTAAAAATAACTTAAATCAAAGGTACTCACCCATGAGTAAGACTTTGTAGCTTTTTAGTGTACCATGATTAAATGCTTGATGCTTAAACAACTCTAATAAGAAAATAATGAATCGACGGATGGAGTTTCAATTTATAGGTTGTGATAAGAGAACAAGCTGTCAATACTTAGTTACTTCTGCAGGCTGCAGGCTGACCAACAGTCATAAAGCTTGGAGCTCTATGTGATTAGACAGAGATGGAGAGTTCTACGTCATAATTCTCAAAAGGGATGTATTATTGAATATTAAATGGGGATAAGCAGTAAATGAAATAAATAAATAAATGTAACGTTTTGAAGGTTAGAGCCACATAATTTCCTTTTAAATTTTAATAATTTATCTTCTTATTAACTTTTATATAATGTAGCATTCAATTATGTTATAAATTGATGCATTATGTGCAAAAGACAATTTATAAAATAATTGAATGCTACTTTATATAAAAGTTAATAACAAAATAAATTATAAAAATTTAGAAGAAAAATATGTGGCTCCTCAGGGCAGAACATGAGATTTAATGCAATTCTGAAAAATATTTGGGTACATTCCTTTTAATTTGGGTGGTGTCAGACATACAAATAAAAATTTAGACTCGGTTAACTTCATTTATTAATAAATAGTGATTTTATATAAGCCAAAATGATTGTGAGTTATTGTGATAGATGGAAGCAATTATGAAAGAAAATTTTCGATTGAAATAGAAATTACAACGAACAATGTACTTAACTATGGTCTCTTTTATGGTACTCCTTGGATTAACTGGACAGAAAAGGGCTTGGGGATACTCAGTGCTAGCAAAACCTCTGGGTATATTGTAGTTTTTGTAAGGACCACCCACGCTGGCCAAACCACTGGGTTGACTTTAGCAGGTGTTTCTGCATGGCATGATGTCGAATGGGGTTGCCATAATGATGTTTAGTAGGGCTTCCATAATAATGTTAAAGGGGCTGTCAAAGAGATGCAGCTGATGTGACTTCCATAATACTGATATTGACGAGGCCTTCTTTAAAGGGTACCCCATATGAGCGTGCTGATTTTTCTCTTAGCTCGTTGCTCTTTAACATTTTTCCTGTTGTTAAAATATTTGTTATAAAGCATTCTCTTGCCTGACAAACGAAAAAGAAGTTGAAACAGACTACCAACTGTCGCTATTCAGTCGATATTCACGAACGAGAACAGAGAAAATGTGTGTTTTTGTGAGTGTGAATTTAAGACGTTATGTTATAAAGTTTATTGAGTAGGAAAGTAGTAAGTTTCATTATCCCAGAAAATAATATATTTTATTGACTAAGAAAATAATAAAATTTATTGACTGAGAAAGTAATGTAATCAGGTACCAATGAACGCTATAATGAGAATATATAAGTTGTAAAACGTGTAATACGTTACAATAGCAAGCGGTGCCCTGCATCCGCGAAACATTGTACATTGTAAACGAATTATAGTTACCACTATGAAAACACATCTTTGACAATTTTCAAGACAATAAGTTAAATATTTGTCTATAACCAAGAAAAGGCAAAACTAAATTTCTTGGTATAAAACCTTGCGTTTCTTTCAACTTTGACTTTTGTACTAATGTAAGTTGAGCTAAATGGTAATATTTTAATGTCAAGAATTTACTGCTGCTCTGTGCAACATTACTCTTAGACCACTTTGTATTTTTTTATTTTTGAATGTAATGGACCATTCTCGTTACATAAATATAAAGGCTTCATACAAGACATTTTACTAACAATGGAATATTCTATAAATTTGGGTACCCAATGTCAAAGCAAAATGACAAATAAAAAATCCGTAAAATGTTCCTTGTAAATAAAATACTGAATGTTAAACTCCTATTTACTTTCATTTAGTCCAGTAAAAACAAACTTATTTGTCCCTATAAAATTCTTATTACTACTTCACTTAAGTAACACTAAGTCACTTGCGCTAATTGCGCTGTTGTCTTAAATTTGTAAAATATCCACCAGTCGGCACAATCCTTTTTTCTGAACAGTCTGTTACAAATTTAAAAAATATGGATTTTTGGATATTAACGGATAATCTCAGATGTTTTTATTAAAGATATGTACGTTTTTACAAAAATGAATGGATATATCTTAACATAATTTAATATATTTATGCAAAAGTGTCCGATAACTTTTTTTAATACAATACTGTTTGATCTTCTGGAATATAATCATAATAATAATAACAATAGTTGTTACAATATCAAGCTAGTCAATGCCCCATTAGACGGTAAGAGAAAACTAATCATATCATAGAAAAGCAAAAAAAAAGATTTTAACAATAACAAAAACAAAAATTAATTAATACGGCGTATCCTTAAATATCTCTCCGTGAACAGCAAATAATTTCAATACTTTTCTCGTAGATTATATAATTTTTACATGCAATAAGGTGGGCGAGAACGGTTAAGGAAATATTTCGCGGGGTGGGAACATAAAAAGTACATGTGTGCCTAAGTGATCTTGAGCAAAAATTAAAATTTTGCTGGTACAGTAGTTTCCTCAATATGCGGATTAGTCTATGAAAAACCTTCATCTTATAGGCGTAAAGAAGACATGCAGTGCTTAACTTCTGCACGATAACATTAGTGAAAATACTGAATAACAGTGGCGCTAGTATAGAATCCTGAGGTATCACAGATATTTGTTCAAATCTGATTGACTTACGACCTTTTTATTGTACAAATTGATACCTTGCTAAAAGATAAGATCCAATTATTCGTATTAGACTGTCAGATATTCTAGAGTGACTCACTTTGCTTAGTAGTGTGCTATGGTCCAAACGATCAAAAACGTTTGAAAAATCAGTGTAAACCACATTAACTTATTGGAAGGGCTATCGTGACTAATGAATTGAATAAATAACATCAAGTTGGTGATCGTGCATCTGCCCCCATAAACCCATATGGACGTGTGGTAAGCATTTAAATGACCTGCACCGACATACTCAATTAGAGCATTTTCCAATATCTTGCCAAAGTTGGAAGTGTTGTTTATAGGTCTGTATTCATCAATGTTATTTCTATCACCTTTTTATAAACAAGTGTAAATCGAGAATTATTCCACGTTTCAATAAATGTAGTTTTAAGATAAGGTTAGACAACGTGGTGAGAGGATTTGCAAAAACAATAAATATTCCACGCCATCTGATATAAGATGGAAGGAAGAGGAAGACATGTGACCCAATGGCTGCATACTTATTTACCAAATAAATCGATTCGTAACAGAGGCCTTACACGCATGACCACCTAGGTCAGCAGATATAAATCCCTGCGATTTTATTTATTACGTAATGTCGAGCTACTTGTTGCAAAGGACTCAAAAAGCTTAAGCACATGTTTAATATTATAAGAATTTATTACGTGTAAGAGAGAGTTTAGTGCGTTATAGTAAGTTGTGTATTCAGAAGGATTATCTTTTTTTGAAACATTAAGTGTAGACTAAATTTTGATGCAATAAATGTTTTTAAATTTAATAAATTATCATTACTTATTAGTGTTCAAAGGGATAATTATTTTAAAAGGGTTATAACTCCTAGATTAAAAGACCTACGTTTATTTTAATATTTCTTTGCGATTATAAATCTACTTTTCATGTCGGTTCCGTGTACTAGGCGACCTTCGTACTTTGCATATTTATCATTACTTAAAGAGGGCAGTGGCGGCGTGGTAAAAACTTCCAAGCGTCTGATATAAAGTTGCTCGCCGGGGTGGGTGATTGGCCATGTTCGTGGAAATAGGCCGACACTATAAGACCAAATACAGCATATATATATATATATATATATATATATATATATATATATATATATATATATATATATATATATGTCGACTACATATCTAGTCATAAACAAGAATACAACTCTAAAGCTTAAACTAATATATATATATATATATATATATATATATATATATATATATATATATATATATATATATATATATAAGAATCAAAATAACGCACTATTTTTCCATTTTTTGTAACTTTTGTATTTATACTGACCAGCGAGCTATTTTTGAAATTTTTAGTTGTTACGTTTTTCCAAATATAAAAATTATATATTTATACCTTATTCTAGTACACTTTAAAAGTAACGACTTCTTATGTTAAATGAATGTTAGGCAACCCTAATTACGAATTATGGTTTTGCACGTTGTATTAGTCTCTTGTCCCGCAACAAAACAGTTTTGTCATATATATTTCTTTAGGGCGATAGGTGTGACTTTGTTTCTCTATTCTGCTTTAAAATTTAGTTGACAATGGTCGACTTTGACGTATTGTGAATTAAATGTTTTCTAATATATATAATTTGCTAACATGCGCCTAGAATTTCTAAATATTGCACTTCTATTCATCTGGTTGCCTCTACACAGAACAGTTATCGCCCGTTGTGAAATTGTAACTACTTGAACGACTTACTGTTTGTTTCTTCTTAGTTGACTGCCAATATCGCTTGTTGTGCAAATGATCTGTCTTTCGGCTACTGCTATACTGTTTTTCTTGTCCTTTCTTGAAGTTTTAACTTAAAATTGATAACCTTCCCCAAAATCTGCTTCTTTTCCATCTATTCTCAAAATGTTACCTCAACGACCGTTACTAGTGAGCTCCCTTGTCTTCGCCACCTTAAAATCTGTTACATTCTGTGTTTTCTTAACAATGTCTTTTAATTCCTTTAATATCTACGGATACCTCGCAGGCATTGTTGTCAATATTTAATTTCTCTGCTGCTGACAATTATCCTTAACCTAAATATTTGTCAGCTTACAGGTTATAATCAAACATCTGTATAACAAATCCTACAAACAATTTCTTACAAGCTATCATACATCAAATTATCTTAACCTACCCGTACACCTTGTTGTCTTTTCGAACTCATTCACGTATCTGATTCCTGTTTGCGTTAATCATTCTTTTGCCGCACTTGTAATCAGCTAACATCCTATTTCAATCCTTTTGTCTTAGTTCTGTGCTCCACCTTTCACTTTACACATAGATTTCTTGCCTTACAAACTATATTACAATCATTTATATACATAAAATTCTGCTTTTATTTTTCAGCCCATATATACATATTTGGGGGTTAATTAAGTTCGTCTTTTGGAATTTACACAAGGTCTTATTATACGCTTGTAGATATTTGTTTGTATTTTCCCCAGGTCTTGACGTATATATATATATATATATATATATATATATATATATATATATATATATATATAATATATATATATATATATATATAATTTACACAAGGTCTTATTATACGCTTGTAGATATTTGTTTGTATTTTCCCCAGGTCATGACGTATATATATATATATATATATATATATATATATATATATATATATATATATATATATATATATATATATATATATCTACATGTAATTTTCGAACACATTAGCTGATCCTATTCCATTTGCATTTCGTATACCATCAAGTATGTTTGTTAGGTCATATGGTGTTCGTGTCGGTGTGGTCCGTGTGGGGTGTATTTAAATTTTTTTATTGGCTTGTAGTGTGTAATCATTATGTAAATGTATGTACGTGTGGATATTTTCTCTGTTACCCCCCTTCTAAACCATCTCAATATATATATATATATATATATATATATATATATATATATATATATATATATATATATATATATATATATATATATATATATATATATATATATATATATATATATATATATATATATATATATATATATACACACTCGCCCTTATTTAGTCAAAGTTAGGCATCATGTGGTGAAATTTACAGGGCGAATACCTTAGCATAGCATCTGATTGGGAGGGTTATTGGGTACTAAGGAAAATCAAGTCAGACATTAGAGCAATAATTTTGTACATTTTGCTTTAGCAATAAAATATTTAGCTATTTCGCGTCAATATGTTACAGGACTACATATATCCAGTCAATCGCGCTTTTACTTTTTACTGCAATAAAGTAACATGTTTTTTATAGGTGGCATGTAGATCCACACCTATTGTGCAAATGACAGTGAAGAGGGTCACGTTGTCTCAGAGTCAAATCCCATTTACGGGAAGCTTAGCTTCATGACCTGACATTGCTCACGATGTATAAAACATTTTGACATTGTCCTCTAACCTACTCGGTATATGCAACATTCTCCTGCTGTATAATGGTGTCGGACTAAATGACAAGTAATGCTCTCTAAATTCCCTGAGATTGTCATGTTAAAATATATAAAAAGTTCCGGACGCAGCAAGTGCGTTATAGTAGTAAATTTTAATAAAAATTATACACTATTAGTAAAATATACTATTTAAACTAATTCTTTAAATTTAAATGGACCTTTCGGTTTTAGAGTCCCAGTTAGCGATTATTTGAAAAAAAATTATGTTTTATATAGAGCTAAAAAAATTATAATTGGTCTTAGATATAATATGTAAGTACTGCAAGTCTTTAAAAAAAATGTGTTGCAAATTTCATTAAAGTTACAAACATTTTTTAGAAAAAAATAATTATTTACAAAGGGAATGTACCTGTCAAATTATAAATATGACAGGTATTTTTCGATATTAATTGCTTGGATGGTTTTGTTTCAGTCAACCCACCCAGTTTTTGCAATCAATAAACAACAGAAAATGTTTTTTAGAACAAATTTGTAGTTATCCGCGAAGCTCATTTTGTTATTATTCATTAATTTAGTACCCACGTGCGTGTGTTACATAGGTGTTACTATGGTTCAAGATTGAAGATTCTGGCTGAAGACAACTTGCAACTAACATTTTCGACCAAAAATATTTTTAAAAACTGGCTAGGTAACCCAAAAGACAAGGATAGTATGGCCAAAATGACGGGAATATATGAAATAGTTGTAAAAATTTCGTCTTAAGTACGTCGGACAAACAAAAAGGTCTATTGGAATTAGATTCGAAGAACATTTAGCAGAATTAAGATACGGTACGATAAATAGATCTTCCGTCGCCTGACATATTTGGAACAATAATCACCACGTTAATGAGGATAAACTAAAATTAATAAAAAATGTTAGACAACCAGAGCAGCAGGTGTTGGAACTATGGAGGAAAGCTCCTCTGAGCAGTGCCCGTGCAGATATCTATAAAAGAGAGAGAGGTCACCAACGGCACGTCGGTGGGCAAGGGATGGCAGCCTTTGGGTGAGGGTAGGGTCACCGATGAGATGTATATCTCTCTTTTGAATGGAGTCCAGGATAGCGAGTGTAGAAGCGGCAGCGGCACCCCAGATGTGGGAGCAGTATTCGAGGTTTGGCCTCGAATACTATAGGTATAGAGATTAGCTGGTGAAAAGTATTTGCGAGCCCGGAAGAGGAAACCTAATTTCTTAGCAGCCGCTTCTGCAATTGATGTGACATATTGGTGCCAATTAAGATTTCGATCCACAGAAATGCCAACAAGAGAAAAGGACTCATTACTTTGAATAACTTGGTTGTTCATTGTGATGGGTCTAGTACTGGTGTATCTCTTGTGAGAAAGAAAGCAAGACTTAGTTTTGGTGGGGTTGAATTCTACAAGATTTCGACTTCCCCAGTCTAATATTTTTTGGAGATCCACGGAGACAGAACCCTTCATGAGTCTGCGATCCTCATCTAACTGGGCTAAAGGGAAAGGCTTAGAATATTGTATATTTGAATGGAGGGTGCTATCGTCCGCGTAGCTGTGAACTGGGTTGGATGTGCTCGAGAGGAGGTCATTGATGTGGAGAAGAAACAAAGTATGGGCTAAAGCTGAACCTTGAGGAACTCCTGCATTAATTGGATACAGTTTAGAGGAATGGCCATCCACAACAACAGATATGCTCCTGTTGGAGAGGAAATTTGCTGTCCACATACAGAGTTTTGGTGGTAGGCCATAGGCCGGGAGTTTATTAAGCAGCGCTGCGTGCCAGACCTAGTCGAATGCTTTGGATATGTCTAGAGCAACAATCTGGGATTCACCGTGTTGTTCCATAGACTTGTTCCAAGAATGGGTGACAAAGGAAAGGAGGTCGGCAGTCGATCTGCGCTGACGGAATCCATACTGCCTGTCGTGGATTAGACTGTGTTTTTCAAGAAATTTTAGTAATTCGGTATTTATATACTTTTCCATCACTTTAGAGACGACTGAAAGGAGAGAAATGGGCCTGTAGTTGCTGGGAAGCGCTTTGGATCCTTTCTTTGGGATGGGTTGTACTCGAGCAGTTTTCCAGTTACTAGGGAATATGCCTTTATTATGAGATATCTGAAACAGACGAGTCAGGACAGGAGCAAGCTCTGCGGTGCATTTTTTGAGAACAATTGCTGGGATCTCGTCAAGGCCAGAGGCTTTCCTGGTATTAAGAGAAGAGAGTATCTTTCGTACCTTTTTAGTTTTGAAAATGATATGCGTCATTTTATGCGCGACATTGGGGACTGTTGGTGGTTGAACATTTGGAGGTGGATTGATAGTAGAATTGCCGGCGAACAACGAAGCAAAAAGTTCAGCCTTGCCCAGGGCGGTAGAAACAATTTCATCCCCTGAGACAAGAGGTGGGAACGTGCTTTTGCAGAAATTATTCCCAATAGATTTAGCAAGAGTCCAGAAGGGTTTGCCGCCGTTGGAGCTTAAGAGGACTTTGTTTGTGATGTGGTTATTAAACGAGTTTTTTGCCTCAGAAAAAATGCGGACATAGCGGTTTCTTGAGTCGTTAAATGCTTGACGATTTTCTTGACTGGGATTGTGTAGAAGCGTTTTGTGAGCTTTGACCTTTTCGAGTCTGGCCTTGTCACAGGATTTAGAGTGTACGTGGGATAAATAATTTCATGCCAGCTTGGATAATTTCGGTGACGTTTTGTGAGATATCAGAGAGGTCAGGATGAGAGAAGCAGACAGACGCCCATGGAAATGAGGAAAAGTAATCCCGCAGTTCGTCCCAGTGTGCGGAGTTGTAGTGGCAAACGATACGTGGGTGTGATGACTGTGTGACCTCGGGTTGCATTGAGCAGGAAGCAGTGACCATTCCGTGGCCTGAGCGCCCAAGGGGGGCGGTGACTGATATCTTATAGCATTCAGGTTGTGTAGTAAGAAGGAGATCCAAGGGATTTGAGCTGTGTGTTGGGATACGAGGAAAGTAAGTAGGTTGCTGAACCATATTGGCTAAAGAATTGCTGACTGCAAAGGCCTCCGCTGCTCTCCCTTGTGGATCGGTTTTTGAAGATCCTAGCCATTCCTTATTATGGACATTGAAGTCACCAAGAATAGTGACCTCGGAGGAAGGATATTCAGAAATCAGAGTCGGTTTTTTCAGAAAGGTAGTCAAAGAGCTGGACAAAGTTGTTGTCAGAAGGTGACCGGTAAATGCAACATATGAATTTAGTTGCAGCCCTGAGAGAAAGTTTTATCCATAGTATGTCTTTTCTTCCAGCTTCTAAATTGGGGAGTCTGGTGCAGGGTAGATTGCTACGGACGTATGCGCACACGCCTCCATGCAATCTAAAGGAAGTAAGCAGCTCATACCCCGGGAAAATAAGGTGATTAGTGGCTGTTTTGGCACTGATTTGGGTTTAGGTGAGGAACAGGAGTTGGGGCCTGTTAGCCTGGAGGAAATGGTGGACGGAGTTCAGGTTAGAATTTAGGCCACATATATTCGAAAAGGATATGTTAAATCTTGACTAAATGACCGCGAACTAGGCCCCCTAGAACCCATATCCAGGGTCAGTTTCAGTTTTTATATATATTTATTTATATATATATATATATATATATATATATATATATATATATATGTATATATATATATATATATATATATATATATATATATATATATCACACCGATAACTCAAATAATAATAGTCCGATTTTGATCACATTTGGCAGATACCTTTTGCAAGTGGCTTGACGAAGTTCGTTAGTCAGGAAAATTGGCCCAAGTTTTCTCGGAAAATTTTGGTTTCCTCTTTTGAAAAAAAATATTTCTCTGGAAATAACAAAGTCGCGATTTGAAACGTCAAAATTAGCAACATTTAGGCAAAGAACCTGACAGAAATACGGATTATGTAAAGAGTGTTCTGCAAACCCTTAAGTTTCAGCTTAAACCATCATTGCCTTTCATTTTAATAAAATATTTCCAGAAAATTCATTTTAACTAGACACCTTCTCTGATGTTTTAAAAGTTGGACGTAGTTTTAGTTCAATTTATGGTTTAACGGTCTATAATTTTTAGCTAATTTTCATAGAAAAAATTTGTTATCGAGGAGACCGCGGCTTTTGAATTCTAAAAAGATTTTTTCAAATGAGCGCAAACTAGGCCCCTTAGAATCCATATCCGGGTTTACTTTCTGTTTACATATATACAGTGTAAACGCATTTCTACGGTAAAGCTCAATATAATTGTTATTATGCAAGATACGAGAAAAAATTGTATACGTTACCTATAGGGTGTTTTGAGCTACATCTTTATTATTATTATTATTTTGACAACCACAGGATGGCCCATAAGTCGTTGGTGACACCTACTTTTTTTTTGAACATTCCTTATTGCATTTTTGCATTTTTCATCGAAATATGATGCATGTTTGCAAAAAAAATCGAGGCGCAGTAAGTGCGTTTTAGTAGCGAATTTTCATTAAACGCTTCAAAATTCAATAACGCAATTTGCTATTAACCTAAGGTTCGTCAGCTAGGAAATGAGTTTTCTCGGAAATGTTTAAGTTTATTATCGGAAAATTTTTGTACATTTTCGAAAGTTATGTTGGTAAAATATGGTACATTGTTCCTACTATATGGGATATACCGGTGACCAAATTGATTCCTGCTTGCATTAAAGAGACATATTTTCTATTAAAAACATTTTAAGAAAATTCACTTCCAAAACGCACTTGCTGCGTCCAGCCTTTTTTTAAATGTGTTGGATTCTCCAAGTGTTCTTATCAGTGCTCATCACAGGTTGCAATCTTTAATTAGTGATTTAAGCCTAAACTGAAAAGTTTGAAAATGCAATTCTAATTGATCTTTGATATTAATCCAATGGAAATTTGTCAAAACATGCCCTGTATAAATATGTATTTTTACATAGATGCGATTTAAAAAACCTTGATGTTTAATTTCATGATTAGTAACTACCTACCTTCAAAAAGTTGTGGATCGTAAGTATATAGTAAATATGATAAAAAATCAGTACCTATGTAAAAATTATTTTGATTTTGTCCAAATCCAACAAAAATATTTGTTGAAATTAGGTTACTTTTCCCCTAAGTTATCGTAAATTCACAAGCTTAATATGAGTTTCATAAACAACAAAGATTATTGTCTTGATTCCTTCGATATGAGGAAACATTTATTAGCTTTTTCTTCTATAGGGCTTAAAATGAATCGAATCCAAGACGGGGGCCTATATTGTCCTATAAAACATTTATATGGTCAGCAGAATATGGGGGTGATATGATTTGACCATCAGTGAGAGTAGAGACCCAACCAAAGATCAGATCCTAACAGTCGTAACAATGCAAACCCTTCTCAAAACAGACAAAACATCACTCAGCCATAACAATCCAGAGATTTAGATCTTTATGCAAATGAATTGAATACGCCATAATCATAAATATCATTTATATTTATATGAATAATGCCTGATGAACCTGATTTCTGTGGTCAGAATACCTTCCATGGCAGGCTTTAATTTATTTTTTACGCATGTCGCTAAAATGCCCCAGTAAAATGAATGAAGATCGATGGGTTCACGGTTAGATTGAAAGTTTTGTTGTGTGGAATGAGAACAGGTGTTACTTGATACCGAACATTTAAAATACACAATGTGATGATAATTCATAGAACAATTTTGATAGCCGCGGAGATAACATAGTGGTTATTAATTTTAATGTTGTTTTTCTTAACAACACAGAGGAAAATGACTAAAGGTGATGATCTTAGAATACATAATTCGATAAAAATTTGGGGCGTTTTATGTTAATCTAAAAATAAAAACCTCATTTCAATGAAACAAAACTTTTAGGTTTTTAAAATCCTCTGATGACATCGGTAATGCATGTTAATTAGGAAAATCGTAAAATATTTGCTGACCATTACAAACAATTGTAATTAGCTCAGATGTAGCCTTTCGGTAGTGCAATTTTTATTTGTGTGAAATATTTTAATTAAAAAGTGATTCGATGTCATGAAAACTGAAATACTGTTCACGAAAACCAATTTGTTTACGCTAAATATTACTGGAATACTACGTATACAAGATTTTGAGAACTAAGCTTCCTAGAAATAAAAAATCTGCCTAAATTTCATACTTATGTTTCAACACTGCAAAAAACGCCCCTAAACATTGCCGCTGTGCGTTAATCTGCATTTATATTTGTCAGCTATTTCTGTTAAGAAGCAAATATTTATTATAAGCTTTTAATAATCGATGTATTTACATAGTTGTCAAAAGCAAAGAAGTCCGGTTTGTGTCTACCAGTTTAGGTCCATCACGTAATGAGGATGATGCTACGACCTTGGTACCTGGAATATATAGGGTGTGAAAGGTAAAGAAAATAAGATTTTGAAAGAAACAAAAGCACGAAAGTGTGATATATTATGCTCAAGTGAGACAAAATGAGAGATAATATGGTTATCGATAAAAACGAGTATACGCAGAGTGTTTTTGGATGCCTGCTATGCACCCACAAACCCACAAACGGCGACAGTGAGCGAGAAAGAGAGAGAAAGAGAGAGAAAACTTTTGGAAAAAAATCAGTGCTAGAGATGTGTGAACCATGTAAAAAAATAATTCCTGCTGGATATATAAATGTATAAATGAATGGGTAGGTGTAAGGAGAAACGAAAGAGAATAAATAGTAGGACCGTAGGAAGATGCAAAAGTTAATGACAATGAAGATTGTTTAGTGATTGTATGTCTAGAGAAGGGCCAGGTTATATAAAGGGAGTGATTTAACCATTATAATATGCACAAATTTGGATGGCAAAGGGGTGACGCAAAATGTATATTTGACTACATTGTGTTTGGTGAGAGACTGCGCGCATTGGTAAAATATACTAGAACTATGCGAATTACTGAATATGGGGCAGAGCATTTTATTGTTGTTTCTCAGATAAAACTTGGACAAGGATGTATGACAAGGATAGATGACAAGAGCAAGGAACCAAGTGACTATTAAAGTTGAGGTACAGTTAACAGCGGAAAAAAGGGAGTTTTATACCTTTATATTGAAAAGAGCATCGCCAAGTTACACGTACTATGGAATGCTTACATCAAACATTGCAGTATAAAAAGTACAGCGATGGCCCTGAAAGAGCTGGCATAATTATGCAAAAGAAGCATATGGTGACGTGAAAATTGAATGTTTGTAGAGGCATGCGTGGTAAAATGAAAAAATAAAGATAGCTCTGGATCACAAAAAGGAAACATATAAATGTATGGTAAGTGTCAAAGATGTGAGAGACAAGGCGCCCGGTTGAGTACAGAGAACTGAGAATCGAGTGAAAACGAATAGTGTATGACAGTCAGCGAGAACTGGAGGTGAAACAGGCTGAGAAAATGCAAAATTATTTTAAAAGGAACAAGTAGCTGTCTTAAAAGTGGATAAAGAGTGCAACATAAACAGAAATAAACAATATAATTGGAGTGAAAATACATAATCGAAACATGGTATGGGACGAAGAATGTGCAAGACAATGCTGGAAAGAATATTGGAAGCAATAAGAACCATCAGAATCCTCTGCCAATTGCAAGTGCAACAGAATGTGATACTGTTGAAGTAAATGAAGTTCAAATAGCGATCAAGAATTGAGAACAAAAAAATCAGCGAACGTTGATAAAAAATATTAGGAAAAGTTAACATATGGATGCTCGAATTTAATTATGTGGCTATGGGGGCTGCTTAACGTATGGATAAAAGTAAACCACTTACTAAAACAGCGAAAAACGCTACAATGTTGGCCTTGTATAAAGCTAAAAGAAGCAAGCGCTAATGCAAAAATTATTGAGCAATAGGTTTGTTTAGTGTTGTGGGTAAGCGATTTGAGAGAGTCTTGATAGAACGAGTGAGAGCTTTGAGATTTTTAGTCTAGGTGACATGAAGAAGTGGGGCTCTATTCTTATTTCAGCAGGTGGCTGAGAAATGCGTGAATGTTGGAAAGCAAGTATATTGTACGTTTTTAGCATTGAACAAAGCGTGGAATTGTAGATAGGCACAAGCTATAGAGTATTTTGAAATTACATTGTGTAGATGATTTGCTAATTAGATGTATTAGATGGCTGTATGATCGTAGTAGAACATGTATGAGAAGTAACAAAATTACTATTTTGACTATTTTAGAATTTTACTGCTGAACAGGAATGAGTGATGGGTACATTGCTATTCAACCCATTTGTTGACAAATGTATAAGAGAACTTTGCACGGAGACAGAAGGTATCAAAATGAATGCATCTAAGGTAAAAGTCCACCGTACGCTGATGCTACAGTACTACTTAATAAATCTGAAGGACAAATGTTGGGCGACTGATGGCAATAACACATAAAATCAATCTACTCGTGAATGCAGAGAAGCCTAAAATTATGGTGTTTGATTAAGAGGCTGGAAAAATTGATACGTATTTCAGAAACCAATGTAATGAATTGTAAAACACACACACACACACACACACACACACACACACACACACACACATATATATATATATATATATATATATATATATATATATATATATATATATATATATATATATATATATATATATATATATATATATATATATATATATATAGATTTTTAATTAGGGCGTGGGTTTTCCACGTTAAAACTATGTGCGTTGACAATAAACAATACAAAGAGTGAGTTTCGTTTTATGAGTTTCTTATAAAATCTATCAATTGGAAGTTAACAATATTAATGAATTTATAAATTTTAAGGGAAATGAAGCAAAAAGCAGAACGAACCCAAAAAGCACAAAAAAGTAACAGAGAGTTATGCGCCAGATACATATTTCGACAACGAAGTTGTCTTCATCAGTAGCTGTCGCTAAACTAAACTCATACATATCTTATGGATAACACTGTGTTATTACTTCCATATCGTCACAATGTGTGGAAGTATCGCATCGACGACAAAAATTTGTTATCGCTTAAAACATCATTTGGGAACGAACTTTTTTTGTCTGTCGGTCTTTGTGTCTGTCAGTTTTTAGACACGATAACTTTAGAACGAATTGAGATATCAAATTTGGTATACAGTTAACACCCGACAAATTACGGTTTGCATTGTTTTCGGGTAAAATCGCTCGAGAGGGTAGGGGATGAATGGGGGGTGCTAAAACTAAATTAGGGGTTGAATTTGTGGGGGTGGAATATCGGCGACAAAAATTTCGAAATTTTTTTTCTTGCTAAAATGGGGTAAAATGTCTTAAAACATACAGAATATTGATTTTGGAACCAAATGTTTTTTATCTGTCGGTCGGTCGGTCGATCGGTCTGTCGACCTGTATGTCTGTCGACCTGTATGTCTGTCGACCTGTATGTCTGTCGACCTGTATGTCTGTCAACCTGTATGTCTGTCTGTTAGTAGGCGAAATAACTTTCGAACGAATTGAGATATCAAATTTGGTATACGCTGAACACCCGACAAACGAAGGGTTCAGATTTTATTATAATTACTTCAAAAAGTAAAAAATTAAGAAAAACGCTCAATTTAAGCAAATTTTACTTAACATAGTTTGCTGATAGGACTGAAGTTAGTGCTACATTTACGGTATAACCTAAAAACTTAGAGGTAGTAGAACTGCCACTATAAAGCTGCAACTTCATATGCGGTTGATTTAGCGTCTTAGAGCTGGTGAGACTGCTACTATGGAGCTCCAACTGCTTGTCTTCTTTCGGTAGGAAGGTGTTCTCCAATACTAAGAACGGGTCGCCGGTATAAACGGGATTAACTCAATGAAACAAATATTTCGCCTTCGTCATCATTTGTTTATTGTGCACTTACTAGATAAAATTTTAATTGAATCGGATAATTTATCAGGTTCGTTCAAGTATACAAAGTCTTCAACCACAACTGACATTCTAAGTCCAAGTAAATTTTAAGATGTCAAGACAATAGCTGTATCGAACCATGAAGTAAAATGTGAGTCAATGAAATGAGGTAAATATATCATATTATGCTTCGTGCTTGGCTCTTCACAAAATTTCTTATTTTGGAAAAGTGGAACAGAAAAAAAGCTTCTTGTTCTGAAATATTGGTATATGGAAAAGAACACTTAGGCAGTAAAGATTTTGGATGAAATTTAAGATGGATAAAGAAAGAGGCAGATCCAAATCTGTTATGCCAAAATTTGGAGTATATAATTCGGAGAATAGCTGACAAACACTTTTTAGAATGACGTTTAGCAAAATTATGTGGAAATACCCCACAAGTTAGAGATTTATTTGTATAGCATGCTGTATAATCATGACCAATAAAGGTTATTATTATTATATATTTAATAACCTACAATAACTCCTATGATTAATGGAAACGTGTAAAACGTTACGAGTGCAGTCTCTTGATAAATGGTAGTCTAGTAGAGAAGTAAAAGAATTTAAAGCTTGAGAAAGACTGTTTTTAAAAGACGTAAAAGTACTATGGTAAGACACAAATTGGGGTAAATTCTGGCAGAAAGGTGTATGGACCTATGACCACTGTAGCTAGTAGTGAATGCATATCTAAACGGGCAACATCGCTGTATATAATAGCGAACTGGTACCCACTGTGTTATATGGATGTTGTACGTGAGAAAATTAGATGCTGCAACAATGGATTATCCTGAAACGAGTGATGGATAAAACAAAAAGGGATAAAATCAGTAATTAGTAGGTTCTGAACGAATGTAATATAGAAAAGCCTGTTGAAAGCAAATATGAGAGTAGTGTGCTTAGATGGGTTGGGCACCAGAGGCGCGAGATCCATGGAAGCATTAGAAGGACTGCTTCTCCTAAATATTTTAGTAACATTCTATTTTTCGTTATAGATTGTATTCTTCCTTTCACCTAATTTTTCGTAAAACGAAAGATGCACTAATATATATATATATATATATATATATATATATATATATATATATATATATATATATATATATATATATATATATATATATATATATATATATATATATATATCACACCGATAACTCAAAAAATGGGCCGATTTTGATACAATTTAGTAGATACCTTCCTTTTGTAAGTTGCTTGGATAAGTTTGTTAGCCAGGAAAATTGGACTAGCTTTTCCGGGAAAATGTTGGGTTTTCTTTCGGAAAATTTTTGTATCTCCGAAAATAACAAAGCTATGACAACCAAATTTGTTAAGTTTTCTTGACGCAAAAAGGTCCAGAAGTATCAGCAAAAATATTTTGAAAATTTTATAATTTTTCTTCTTAAAACGTCAAATTTGCGATTTGAAACATCAAAATTTGCAAGTTTCAGGCAATCTGAAACAAATACGGATTGTGTGGAAGAAATCTCTTAATAAGTGTGTTTTCAAAGCCTTGAATTTCAGCTTCAACCATCATTGTCCCTCATTTTACTAAATGCCAAATCCATTTCAAATAGACCCTCTTTCTGATCCTTTGGAAGCTGTTTCAGCTATAGAGTTTATGGTTTAGCAGTCTATATTTTAGCAAATTTTCGCAGAAAAAATTAATTATTGAGAAGGCTACGACTTACGAATTTTGAAAGATTTGTTCAAATGAGCGCCAACCTAGAATCCCTAAAACCCATATACGGGGTAAGTTTCAGTTTTTGTCTGTTTACACATATACAGGCTGACGCATTTCTACGGTAAATCTCAATATTTTCGTTTATATACAAGATACGCGCAAAAATTGTATACGGTAATTATATGGTGTTTTGACCTGCATCTTATAAAATTATTTTGATAATCATAGAGTGGCCCATAGGTCCTTGGTAATACACACTTTTTTAATAGAACACCCCTTATGTTATTTCATTTTTGCATTTGCCATTGCATTATAATGCATTTTTGTAAGGCCAAAATTGTTATCTTCATCTTTTTGAGTTATTTCAATTGTTTTGGAACTTTTCACCTTTTTGGCACATTACACAAACACATATCACAAATTGTGAAACGGCGTTTTTATTTACAAATAGATAGCGGAGCCCCATGGAAATGACGCATTTAGAGAGCTTTTTGTTTGTATTGCTCGTCGGAAAAATCGAGCTGCCTTATACAGGCACTCTCAAATAGTGGCTGAAGTTGAAAAGTTTTCGCAGATTTTTTTTTAGTGTTTCCATATAAATCTTTTTTTGTACATTTTTGTGAAATCTTGTTAATCAATAATAAATGTATAGTTAGTGATTGTAAAAAAAAGTTGTCGAATTTTTGTGAAGAATATAATTTAGTGTAACATTACTGAAGGCAATTTCGGCAAAAAAATGGGAAGTTTTCTAAAAGAAATTTTTGCAAATATTCATAATTTTTTTCAACTTGGGTCATAAAGCTTTTCGTCAATAATTATATCTTGGCAGGTGCGTAAATAGCTTCTGGAGGTTAGAGGTTCTTTCGCCAGGAAAATCGGACGAGTTTTTCTGGAACTTTTTATTTTATTTTTGAAAGATGTTTGTACTTTTTGAAACAACAAAGCTATTTTAATGATAGGTTTATATAGGTTATTAAACAAGGCATATTTGCCATTCAAAACATTTTTACGAAAACTCGCTACCATAACGCACTTGCTGCGTCCAGACTTTTAAATTATAGTTTACCTTTTATTGAGTTTGAGTATATATATATATATATATATATATATATATATATATATATATATATATATATATATTTCATATATATATATATATATATATATATATATATATATATATATATATATATATATATATATATATATATATATATATATATATATATATATATATATATATACCCAGCAAGCGATTTAAAATCAGCTAATGCGAGTCAGTATTGGTTGGGGTGTGATCTTTAGAGTAAGGTGCAATGGAATTTCCTCTTCCTGGCTTGTCTACGAATAGTGCCGTGGAAGCTTGTTAATGTGTTTTTGTTATATGTAATTCAAGGAGCAGGATTTTTTCATTATTTTATTTTACCTGAGACGTGCACTTACATTGGAAGAGACGCCGGTTTGCCAACAAAGTCAGGTTGTCTCGTTAAATGTTATTTAGGTCATTCTCATGTTAAAGGCCTCTTAGCTCTCAGCAAACAGAAATCTTTGGTTAAGATTATGTGGAATAATAAATTACATAAATCCATAAACGTCTTTTCTCAGCTACATAGTTGGACTTCATTATACCTAAGTGATTAAAACTTGAAAACTAAAAGTGCAAAATAATTTGAATATTTGGATCAAGGTAGCAGCTGAAAGAATATTAATAAATCTAGTGGCTACGTTAAGATATTTAGGGTGTCGATTAGGGTGTTATTGGCGGCTTGTCTTTGAAGTAGCGCCGGTAATTGCAGTATCCGCTGCGCAAAATTGCACGTGACCACAGCGAATCGGCGGGCTCCTGCAGAACCACTAAAAGCTAAACACTTTCAATGACACACACATAGATGCAGATTCAATGTCTTTCATATATTAGATCATTTCCAGTATCACATTTTAGTGCTCAGGTTAACTTGCTTATTTTCTGGTCCCAGCTTAATATATTTTTAAGATCTGAATATCTAGAGCAATAAAGTATGTCAATCATAAAATAAACCTATTTCTCAACTTATTTAAATACCTATACATATCAGAGACTTTTTCTAGGTTCCTGCATTTGCTTTAAATAATTTAAATTAAACGTCGTTGATATTTCGTGCATGTCCTGCTAATAAATTGACACAAAATGATCTCATAACTTAATGTTTTGATACTTTTCGGGGTTTTGGCACAATATAACTATTTTGTTGCATAAAATTTAATACAATTTGGTATCATACAAAAACTTTTGGCCTTGTGTCCTTCTGTCTGTTGGAAGTTGAAAAACCGTTTTTAGATACCAATAACTTAATTCTAAAGCCAAATGGAAAGCTAAAATTTGTTAAATTGTATACTTCATTATGGTGAATTGCTTATGTCACTGATTTTAAAACTTTTTCTAATCGCCGCACCTTTTTGTGAATTTTCGAAAAAAAAAATTCACTAACGGGGAGATGCCGACTTTTGAAAAAAATTCTTCAAATGAGCGCCAACTTGGATCCCTAGAACCCATATCCGGGGTCAATTTCAATTTATATATATATATATATATATATATATATATATATATATATATATATATATATATATATATATATATATATATATATATATATATATATATATATATATATATATATATTTGTGTGTGTGTGTGTGTGTGTGTGTAAACCAAAGGACAAACGTGGTTGTGAACCAAATTTCAAGTGGTGTGATCAAAGGAAATTTAAGTTATTCGAAATTAATAATAAAATAATCCTCAACATCACTTCAGATTCTGTAATCCAACATCTACAATGTTGGATAAAGACAGATGACGTTATCTGTACTGCAATGCTATTTAAATAAACCGTAGATAAAAATCTAAACAATGGAAGTTATTGCAAGATGTCAGACTGTGGAACATTGTGAGAGATAGACAGAGACGCCATCTCGGTGCAGGACCAAGTAGTATATTGTCGCGGTAGCTCTAGTTTACACAAAATTTTATGGATAGAGCTGTGTACAATGTACAACCAACTAACAATTTTGTAAATTGTCTGCCTTGGACCATTTCTTTCCTAATACCGGGACAAGTAGTAGTATTAGCAGTGGTGGGGATGCCAACGCTAAGCAATACCGGGACAAAGCTTGCGTCTAAAAGCGCAAAATTTTAGCATGTGAATGTATACTAATATATACATTTTTTATGAAAGGGATTCAATTTGTTTAAAAGCAATATAGAACGACGTTTCATTATGTATAAATATTAAGGTTCCCATTATTCACGTTCCCGGTACTTAAAATTAAAAGCCATCTGTCCCTCTATCTTTCTCTCTCTCTCTCCTAGTTTAATCTGACCACACGTAGATATTTGTCATTGTCACAGAGAAGCGTGTATGTTTTGCGCATCGCATAACCTCGAAATCGACTCCGCTAATGCTAATTGCTAATACCTTATACTTAATATAAAACAACTAGGTACCTATAGTCTAAGGTTAATACAAATAGTAGGTAAATATTAACCCAATTTTTAATTTTAACTTAACTTTCACAAAATGACTGTAGTAGTATATTATGATTGTAACATCAAATGAAACCAATATGAAAGTGATATGTAAACTGCATGTGAATTGTAGATATTGTATGTTTTACCTAGTGAACGCTATACAGAAATCACTGGTAGGTACTACCAGAGTGAAACAAGATAATTTTAAGAAGAAATATACCTACCTCAAACTAATACAGTAGGTACTTATAATATCTAGGTAGGTACTACAAAGTACATACATCCCTAGTTAAAATTATATAAACAGATGTTGAGGTTAAATTATTAAAATTTTAAAAATGTATTGTTTATATTTATTTTATTTTCAAAAAATATGTATACGGCAATAGTAAATTAGTCTTTAAAAGAGTTTAAGTGCGTTATGGTAGCTAATTTTCATAAAAATATTTAAAATGGTGATAAACCAATTTCCCATTAAAGTAGAATCTTCAGTTTTGATACATAGTAAAACCTATATAAAAGCAGCGTGGATACTAAATTAAAAAAATAACACAATAATCTTCACAGGTTATAACAAATTTGTTTTAAAAAACCTTCTTTGTTATTTTGTTTGCAGAAACTGGTTCGATTGATTCGATTAAAACCGATAATTCAAGCGATTAATATGGAAAAATACTTACCTGCCACCTATAATTTCATAGATGCCTTCCGTTTATAAATAAAAATTAAATTTGCGATAAATTTACAGATTATCACATAGGTGTTTAGAAACATCTTTTTAGAAATATGCTTAGAATCCTTTCTGGATGCCCAAACCACAATAAGAATTCCTTGCAAACAGCCCACAAGAAAGTTACGGGACCAAAAGTGAATAGGGGTGCTGGGCGGAGAAGAATATAAAAAGGAAATGTGAGCGGAAAGTGCGAAAGAAGAAGGTTAGTTGGACCTCTTTGAGCTGCCTTAATCCCATTTTGCAGCTATACGTCCTTAAAATCCCGGCCTCTGGCGCGGGCCCCGGTCCTTCGGGGATGGCCGATCCGGTGGTCAGGCGAGATATGCAGGCCGTCATCACCTCCAGCCGGGTGGATGGCGTGTTCTTGGCGGATCAGGCTGAGCCAATAAGGAGGAGTTTGGTTGCTGGTATGTTGGGTTCCATGTCGGCATCCGACGGTGCGCTGCAGCTACGCTTCCATAACTCGGGGATAGTTGATCCAGGGTAGTTCTTAGTGACCGCTGAGGACGGCGAATCCCTGAGTTGGCTCCTCAACGGCTGGTCCGGGACGGCGATGGGGAACAACGTCTTTAGTGCCGCAAGGGCTAGGGACGCCCAATGGCCGGTCCGTATCGGATTTTGGCTCAGGAGTCAAGAGGTCAACGTAGAAGCAGCAATCAAGATGTTGACTCTCCAGGACCGCCCGCTCCATGTTGAGCAATGGCGGCATCTGGAGACAGCAGGAGGACCCGGGGCATGGAGCCTCGTTCTTCGAGTTGGTGACTCTGAATGCAATCAGAGTGTCGACATGGAGTGTGGTCGTCTCCTTCCACCCGGCGGCGAGCATTAGAACGGGTACTGGCCGGGAGGGGGTTCCACCCCTACAGCACCACGACAACCTCCAGCATAACCGGGATGCCACTGGGGTGTTGGCTAAGCTCCTCGCAGGAGGTCCCGGTGGTGTTGTGTTGATCCAAGAGCGGTACGTATATAGGAAGCAAGTTAGAGGTCTTGGAGGAATCGGCTTCAACATCCTAGTTGGTGGTGAGGCTGGAGGAGATCAACCTAGGACCTGCATGGCGTTGGGATATCTAGACATGGTGCTTCTCCTGCGGCTTGAATCCAGGGACGACAAAGCAGCTATCCTAGAATATAATGTAACACTAGGCTCAAGGTTATGTTGTGCAGCCTTTATGTCCCCTACGATAGACTAGGCGTATCTCCCTCGGAGAATTTTGTGCATGCCGTCGATTTCGCGAGGGAACAGGGACTACATCTAGGCTGCGATGCCAATTCTCACCACGGACTGAGGGGTAGCACCACCACCAACCAACGTGGGTAGGCTCTGCTTGAGTATTTGGCTATAACTAACCTAGAAATATTAGAAAGAGGTACAGTGCCAACGTTCGTCAATCGTATCCGTCAGGAGGTGATTGATATCACATTGGCGAGCAGAGGTATTACTGGGGACATATCTAATTGGAGGGTGACGCAACACATATCAATGTCTAACCATCGTATGATCTGCTTTGAACTGCATGTGGGCCGTGAGAGTCCCCCAAACCGTGAAATGAGATCTACACGTTGGCCAACGTGTACAGTCTAATCAGCCTTACATCCTTTCTGCTAGAGGCCATGGAAAGGATTATAGATAGGTTCTCGCTGGGGGAGATCCTCAGGGATCACCGCTTCCACAGAAACCAGCACCCGTACCGGCGAGGGAAATCGACAGTAACGGCGCTCCACACCGTTACGCGAAAGGTAGAGAGTTTCCCATACTACTGAGAGAGCACATTAGCTGTGTTTTTCGATATTGAGGGGGCCTTCAATAGAGCAAGGACGGATACGGTCTGTGCCGCCCTACAGGCCAGGGGATCGCCTAGATCCCTTATAAGTTGGGTGGAGAGCATGCTGGAGGACAGGAGCGTTTCACTGACCGGGGGTTGGACGTTGAAGTGACCAGTGGCTGTCCTCAGGGCAGCTGCCTGTCGCCCCATCTATCATGTCTGATCATGCACGGCCTCATGGAACAGTTCTCTGGGAATGGATTCTACACCCAGGCGTTTGCTGACGATGGGCTGGTCTTAGTCACCGGCAAATTCCTCGGCGTCGTCTGTGCATGCATGCAAACAGCCTGTAGCATAATTGAAAAGTGATGTGGTGAGCTGGGACTATCTGTAAACTCGACGAAGACGGAGGTGGTCGTGTCCACCAAGAAGAGTAATCTAATGGGATCAGGGCGCCCGTGATGTTTTGAAAACCTTTAGCTTTAGTGCGGGAGGTCAAATATCTAGGGGTGGTCTTGGACCTCAAACTATCATGGGGGTCCCAAATAGAACGAGTAGTGAGGAAGGGAGTAGCAACCCTCTGGCAGCTGCGCCGTGTGATAGGGCGGACCTGGGGACTCAATTCTCTGATCCTTAATTGGATTTACACTGTGATCTTCAGGCCTAGGGTCCAGTATAGGGCAGTGGTCTGGTCGTGCGGTGTGAACCAAACTGCAACCCGCACCTGGCTTCAAAGGCTAACACGTCTGCGTACACCGGCGCTATGAGGACGACACCCCCAGCCGCGCTAGAGGTCTTGCTGATGCTGCCACCGCTTCCCATCGGCATCAGAAGGGAGGCTATGGCGTCGAATCTCAGAAGACGAGACCCTGGAAACTGGTGCGGAGTGGGGCCAATAACAAGATATGAAATAGTTGCCAAGGAGTTGGAAAATGAAATACCAATTTCCACCATCAAGGTATGGAAAGCAGAGGAAAATATTAGGCTGATTAGGACATAGACCCTTAGAATCCCGAGTGAGGATCAATGGCTGAAAATGAGGTTGCAATCCAGCCCGCAAGCCTGATCTGTTTCACCGACGGATCACGGCTGGAGGAGCAGCAATCCGCCGGGGTGGGAATATACATCGATGGTCTGGGGGTGTGCGAGAGTTATGCTCTGGGCGCATATATCACGGCTTTCTAAACGAAGGTCTACGCTATCCTGCCCGTAGCTACTCGACATGATGTGAGGATGAGCCCTGAGAAATGTGTATACATTTGCTCAGATAGTTCAGCGGTCCTCTGTGCAGTCTGCGCGACCAGAATTAGTTCAACGCTGGTTCAGGAGTGCGCTCACGCCCTTACAGGACTGTCCACGACAAAGGAGCTGCACCTTGTGTGGGTCCCGGGACACTGTGGCGTCGCGGGTAATGAAGTGGTGAATGATCTCGCAAGCCTTGGTTCCCGGCGGCCGTGCTGTGGCCCTGAGTCTGCTATAGGCATAAGTAGGAAGGTGGTCTCCGACGCCCCAGATAGGTCAACTGAGGAGGCCATGGAGAGGCACTGGAGGTCGGCCGATGGCTGCAGGCAAGCGAGGGATTTCGTGGAGGGGCCGGACAGGAACAAGACTGGCTGGGAGTCGTTCTGCGCTTCGCCGCATCATTGGGGTGCTGACAGGCCACTGTGTTCTTGGAAGATAACTTATATTGGTAGGTGCTGAAAGGGATCCCATTTGCCAGGAATGCGGCGAGACTGACGAAACGTCTTACCACTACCTGCGTGAATGCGAGGATTTTGGGAGTCTTGTAACAGAATTGTTCCTTTAGAAGACTTTGCAGAGGAGCCAGGTAAGTTCCGTCCAATTGAAGCCCGCCATGGCCTTTATTTCGAGGTCGAATAGGTTGGGCGACGGAACGGACGAAGGGTAGGGCATGGTTGCTGGGTTGCTGGGGTTGGCAAAAAGGGCCCATTGTGGGCTACTTGCCTGGCGCCAGCCTCCCCAACATTGTTACTACTACTAAATAAATCTAATAAGTTATTGATACCTACTATGGACATTAAAAAACAATATAAACGGTTTATTAATTTTTAAATTTACAAAAGTATTATCTATCAAATAAAGCTATTACACAAAAACAACTTATTTTATTGGATCCTTTTTTCAATTTTAAAACTTTTATTAGACCTGTCCCATTAAATTTAATTTTACGTAATTATTTTTTTACATAATCTAGGCAACACAAATATCAACAGTTTTATATATCTAAACTAAATTATTAGGCAATACAAACAACACGATATTGGTTACTATGGCAACAGACTGAAATTTTAAGTCTGGCTTGTCCAACTCAAGCGACATCTATAGCTTGATGTGACACATCTTACTTGTAATACCAATAGTTATATGAACTTGGTGTTATTGACCTTTATATGCAAATTATTATTATTAGTGTCTATAATGGTTATAAAAAACATACGTTGAGTTGTGTATTCCACAAAATATAATTATTTTCTTGAAGCTAACTTCGTTTACGGATGCTTGACCGTATCAGCACTATTTTCAAGGTAAGGATTTACTATTCTATTCACAGTTTCGTCCACAAAAATTATCACAGTCGACATTTTATACATCTGGCTCTATCATTGTGGCTAGATTTTTAATTTTAAACACAAAATAATCAGTTTATTACATTGTTTCTGCGGAGCAATCTCGAAACATCTGCTTTGACAACGGGGTGACGCAAAATAAAGGGAATGTTGTTTTATTTTCTTATAACAAAAAACTCTCTCCTTCCATTTTTTATTGAAATTGCATTAATACCCTGTTTCAACCGTGTAATTATTTACATGTTATCTGTGTTAAGTTTCAATTGACATTTGGATAATTCTTTAAATGGCAGCGTTTCTTATGAAATCGTTATTTTTCACCTGATTATTATGTGCAAATTTTATGCTTGCTAAATTGTTTTTAGATAAACTAGGAATGTTTTAATAGCAATTTAGATTCAGTATATATATATTTTTTACAGGTTATTTTTACATTTTAAAAACGGCGTCATATTACTTTTATACTGTACCATTTTGTTATAATTTTGAAAAATTTCTTATTGAAGCATTTCTGGCTTTAGTTTTATTGACAATTTACAGTTCAACTTGTTTTTATTTATAGCTACCTATAACTTACCAGAACAATTTAGGTGTCCATGTATAAGCTGGATACCATATCATCCCCTATTAATGGTTTATTGCCTTTGGACAAGGAATATAGGAAACATGTTCCCGTGTTTGGTATGTTATTCTACATTAATTTTTACTTTACCTATTTTTTTTAACTATTAATGTCTTTTAGCTAATAATGTGTACATTTGTCTTTTTGATAACAATATTCATGATGTATTGTTTTACTGCCATTTTTTAGTATCATTATATCTTTAAAATATTTACTGTTAACTTACTATAATGTAGGGGTCGAGGAGTCGTGGGCCAAAGGACTCCAGCGGGTAAGCTGAGGAAGTGGAAACAACAACATAAGCTTTCGATAAAGCTTTCCCCATGACCGTCATGCGCGTTGAAGAGCCGCATCCTGCACGGGTGACCCTGCTGATTACTAAACATGACGGACCTAGACGTGGAGGTCGAAATAAACTCCCCCAATCTACGATGTCACGTGACCCGTGCTTAGGGATGGGTGGCACCAGGGTGATGGTGTCGTGAACGGGACCTCTGGAGTACTGAGCAACCCTCCAGAGTAACCCACCTTGCACCACACAGGGGGTTCTGATGGTGTGGACAGTATTTCCCCCTTTCTCGTGGGAACAACATGAAGATCATAAATACATGTAAAACCAAAACTCATGAGGCTCGAGGAGTGGCTCCGGCTACAGACTCGTGCCTTAAGTCTATTCCGGAAACGGAGACGAGCCAATGGGCGGCAGCGTCCGCGGATTATGGAGGTCTCAGGACCGACGTAGACACGGGGGATCAGGGGGTAGCGTAGGCCACAGACTTGTTCCCGACACCCAAGCTGAAGGCTGGGTCCCACCGGAGGGCGGCGAGTATCGCGGACTCTGGGGACTCCTCCACCAGTGAGGACCCTACTGTAGGGGTAGAGGGACGGCGCCGGCAGTCCAAGCGTCTTTCCGGGGAGCAAAGAAAGAAGCTCCGGAGGGTGCAGAAAATGGCGACCGGGACGTGGACCTGTAAAAGCGCATTAGGGGAATGCGGACTCTAACACGCCTACTAAAGACAGGTGTCTCAAAAGGGCCAGGGCACCTGTAAATGCGCAAGAGGAGAGTGCGAGTCAGAAGAGGCCACGCTCGGGCTCTGGCACGCCTACTACAGAGAACCAAAGCCGGAACACCGGTGCAGACTGGCTCGTATAGGGAGGCTGCTGAGTGCCTCGGGATGGCGGTGATTGACAGACGACATCCTGAGGTCACGCTAGACCAGAAGAAGGTGGACCTGATCCAGGCTGCGGTGGTAGCTGCAGTGGACTCTCTTCAGGAAGCGGAGAGTCCACTTCAGTTCCACCGGGCGGCCTGGCGAGGAGCATCCTCTGGATAACCTGTGCCCGCCTGCAGTCGGGGGACTGGCTGCGGAAAACGATCGGGGGCTCGGCCAGATCTGGTAGGGGGCGGCCTTGACAGCCGTTGAGCCCAAGGAACTCCCAAAGAGACAAAAGGCCCTCGTATGGATCCCTGACACCGTCCCGCAGGAGACGGTGATCAGTAGACTGAAGATCCAGAACCCTGAACTGGGGACACAACACTGGTCGGTTCTAAGCAGGAAGGCAGAGAGAAAGGACAGACTCTCGCCTTCTCGATCGACCAGGCGTCTTACAGAGCACTTGAAGGAACGTCCTTTAAGGCATTTTGCGGCCTGGGAAGGGTTAGCTTCCGCCCAATGGGGAAGAAACTAGGGGTTATTGGGACTAAGGTTCCTTCAGGTCAACCTCCAACACAGTGGGGCAGCCACGGCCGGACTACTGATGGCTCTGAGGAACACGGTTGTGGCCCTCATCCAGGAACCGTACTCCTAAAAAGGAGAGATCAAGGGACTCGGCGGAGCTGCTGGAAAGCTCATCTACATCTATCAGTCGGATTAGCCCGTCTGGCCCAAGGAATTGGAGCAGCTGATGGTGGGTAGCAGAGAAAGTGGATGACAGACCATCAGCGGCATGGATGCGAACGCGCACCATGAGTTGTGGGGAAGCTCGGACACAAACTCTAGGGGTGAATTACTCTTACAATTTTTTATGAAATTTGATTTAGACATATTGAATAGAGGTAATAAACCGACCTTCGTCACAACACGGCGTGAGGAAGTTTAAGATCTAACAGTTTTCATCCAGTTTCTGGCTGACTTTGTTAAGAACTGGGCTATGTCTGGGGAAGTGAGTAGCTCAGACCACAGATCCATCCGGTTTGTAATCGGCAAAGTCGAAAGACAAACGGTATGGTACCTGGACCCCCGCAAGGCGGACTGGGAAGCCTACAGGATCTAGCAGTGGAACTGCTAGGTGTAAAGGGTACCATAGACAATTCAATAGACCTCAAGATTGCGGCAGCCCAAGTGCGAGACGCCATCACCTCGGTCTATAACGCCAACGGCCTCCTGAAAATAAGGGATCTACCAGAAACGTCCCGTGGTGAAACGAGGACCTCAGGCAAAGGAGGACCCTGGTTCGTAAGCTGTTTAACGCTGCCAAACGGTCGGGAGCATGGGATGAATATAGACTTGTCCTAACGACCTATAACAAAAGACTGAGGACGTCAAGAAGGAGTCGTGGAGGAGGCACTGCGAGGAAGTAGAGAACACATCCGAGAGTGATCGACTACATAAGATCCTGTCCAGGGGCACTCAAATCAACATAGGCTCCCTTAGAACACCCACTGGAGGCTTTACAAGCTCGGGGGAAAAAACTATGGAAATTTCACTCCAGACGCATTTCCCCGGCTGTAACATAATAAACCAATCACCTCCGGACTGGGAACACTCAGAAATAGAGGCGCCTTATAGGCGGGCATCTAGAGTAGATTATACATTCGCTAAAGAGGTGGTTACTTAAAGCAAAATCAGATGGGCCATTTACAGCTTTAAGCCATACAAATCCCCGGGATTTGATGGAATAATGCCCATCATGCTTTATTGTTTTAACATTGTCAAAATGTATTTTGTGTCTTGTATGAATATGATGCATGGCATTTGCGAATGAGGTGTCGGATTTTATAACTGCGATTGTTATTTGTAGATACGTCTATTCGTTTGCCCTATATAAGTTTGGGACCAGTTGGAACAAGGACTTTCGTAAACTGTGTGGGATTCCTTTGGAATTGTATCATTGGGAGTTTTTATAAAATTTGACAGTTTTTGCTCTGTTGTGAATATGGTTTTTGGTATTATCGGTTCTAAAAATTCGGCGGATCTTGTCGGTGACACCCTTAATGTAGGGTAAGAAGACTTTAAGCTGTTGCGAAAACTGCCTGTTCTAGTTGAGTTGTAGTAGCTGGTTGTTGTGCGTTTCTGATGTTTCATAGTATTTAATGTTAAGAGAGATATTGATTGAAAAGAGATATGACAAAAATCATATACTATGAAACATCAGAAATGCAGAACAACCAGCTACCACAACTCAACAAGACAGACAGAGTAATTTATTTTACCACCGCTATTAAGTTTTGATTAAAACATAGAACTCGTGAGTGTTTTTTTAAATTAAAAAATTTCATTAAAGAAGCACGATCTGAAAAAAGTTACGTTTGTTTTATGCTTACAGTTTTATTAAAGATATGACATATAGTGCTCTAACAGTTTAGACTTTCCGCTACCGGACAACCTGTATCTGTATGTATAACTGCGCAGTTAAAATGGAGATTTTAAAAATTATGGGCTTATATGAAATGCAATGAAAAGCTTTAAATAAATTTGGTAGAGAATATTGGCTGCCTAAAATTGTTGCTTAACCAACTGGTGCTCCATTAGTAAATTACAAACCAAACATGATTTTTTTTATGAAACACTGAAAATTTTTGTAACAATCAATAGCAGCAAATCCTTTACAATGACGGACGATCATGTTTGTGATGAGAAGGAGACAACGCCTATTGACTGTGATATGCATGACCTTTTGACTTTTTTTAGCACCAAGAGAACCAGAAAATATGCAGCTAATATATCAATTCAATAAATCTGTCCTGAAAATTACATATATTCAGCGAATATTTGAATCTAATATGTTGTAACAGTCAATAAGTTTATAATAAAAAGTAGTAAGTTGGACAAGTTTCTTAGCCATCTCAAACAATGTAATTAAAAATAGTAAAATATTTGATCATATTCACAAATAGTTATTACCTCTAAGAGAAACGTTTCTTTAGATACAGTACTTAGATAGGTGATTGAGCAATGTGCAATTGAAAATGTTACTTTACATTTTCAATACTATTGGTTTAATACCTTGAAGCATAATGAAATAAAACACTAAACTGATACAAAAGAGCAAATGAATTAAACTTGCTACTCTTGGAACATAACAAAACGACTGTATAATTCTGTTGAAATTACATAATAACCTTGATTTACATATTGCTTAGTGAGCATGTGCATTTTCATTTGATATTTAAATGCTTCCAGTCATAAATTCTTTGATAATTCGTGCTGCATTTGAAAATAGCTTCTGAAATTAGTGGCGTGACATTTAGCAATGGGTAATTACTTAATTCATTCCCATGCATTTGCATATATTATTTTTATAATAGAGGTTCGCCACCGGAAATAGTAGGCTTTACGTCAAAAGCCGACCGGCATTTATTTTGGTATGGTGTTTACTTGAAATACGCCCAACAGTTACTGCTCCATTGTTTCAGCGACACTTGTAGATGTGTCTACTATATGTAAAGGTAAATTGACTGATCATTGCCACCTCAGTGAAAACAAAACTACTCGGTATTATGCTTTAAGTGTCAGCTTCTTCAACACCCAGAGTTGTCTTTGGGCGACTAAGGTGCTCATATTAACATATGTCTGAAAAAGTTTTTAAAGGGAGCCACAGGTCTTTATAAATGACGTCATAAAAGTTGTTTCTATTTAATTTATTAGGATCCATTTACAATACAGAAATGAACTTTGTGTAGAAGTTTCTTAGAAACAGTTCGCTAATGGGGAGATCCCGACTTTTGAACATTAAAAAAATCTTTTCAAATGAGCGCGAATTAGAAGCCCTACAACCCATATCCGGGGTCAGTTTCAACTTTTATATATTTAAATTTGGCATGTACCTTCCTTGTGTGGCTTGGACAAGTTCGTTGACTGGGAAAATATAACCACGTTTTCCGGGAAAATTTTGGGTTTTCTTCCGTAAACAATATTTATCTCCAAAAATAAAATAGCTATGGTAATCAAATTTGGCACACACTTTAACGACATTAAAAAGAAACCACATACCAAAATTTAGATTTCTATGTTAGAGGAAAAAAAAGCTATAAAAAATTATTTGGTTACAGATCATTTTCATGAAAATTCACTACCATAACGCACTTGCTGCGTTCAGACTTTTTTTTAACATCAGGTGACCTATAGTGCATTCAGTGGCGTAAGAACACAATGGTGCTTGGTTATTTATGGACATAATTTTTTTCACCGAGTGTATTTTCACCATTTGTAAAATAAATTTGACGTAACTGTAGAAACTATTGTCCTTACAATTAGTGTAATCTACTTTTCACTTTTACTGACGATAATTGTATCAAACCTGGTATCACTGAATTCCTAAGAATAGGCTGTATCCAGATTTGTAATAATATAAAGTATTTATATTTGAACTCAAAAAGCAACTGTCATTTTCGCTTTTAGCTGCATTATATCACTTGCGTCTATATATATATATATATATATATATATATATATATATATATATATATATATATATATATATATATATATATATATATATATATATATATATATATATATATATATATATATATATATATATATATATATTGTTGCGTTCTACGCGGTTCTGGATTTGTTGATTAACAAAACACAGCTTTCCAAACTACTAATTTATTATTACCAACTATTTTCCAACACCAGTATCAACTAAAATATTTCTCTTCTCTAATATTAAATGTCCATAGAACTATATTCCACTATCGCCTTCTATGATCGCTTCCTATACACCAACACTTACTGTTAACCCCCTTTATACTCTATGATCACTTTTACACCACACCGACTTAATCTGAACTAACTTACTCTGCGCACCGCTCGTCTATTTATACCGTCCATAGAGATTCCAGACGTTCTACACTATTCTACACTACTCTACACCTGTCACTTCTGGTCTATTTCAGAAACATCGTTCCAGAGTGTTCGCTGTTACCAACACATTACCACAGAAGTAACAAAGTTCCTAAACTTAATTCTCATAGACAAATGTGACACTGCCCCCCTCTTATATTCGATCGTCCCAGTCGAATTCTGACATTTCTTGGTATGGTGTAAGTCTGTGCATATGGACCATCTTCATCTTGCTCTTCGGGCTCCTAAGAATGCGATAGATAACGCTATTGATCCTTTTGACCACCTTATTCGGACCTTCCCATAATTTCTGTAGTTTAGGTGACCATCGCCTGCGTCGTACTGGCTTGTAGAACAACACCCGTGTTTCTTCTTTAAAACCAGCTGAATTAGGTGGCACGTCATTACGGGGCTTCATGCGGTCGCTTTCTATTCGAATATGCGTTCCGACAGGCAGAGTGAATTGTTTTCCTTCTCGTCAATATGTCGGGGCTTCCTTCAAGCGAAGTTCCTAGGTGGTACTGGTTCTTCCTTGTAGTTGCTGTTGTTCTGATGTTTCTACTGGCACAAATATCTCGGCGGGTTCTATTCATCCTTTCGACATCGGCTCTATTCCAACAAATGTGTTTACTGGCCTTCTTCTGGGTTGGCTTTACATTTACGTGGTCTTTGCACCCTTCGTCTTGTATTTCTCTCATACTTTCTTCTCCACTTGCTTCTGGCTGAGTAACTGGGTCGTCTCTTCCTCTCATAGCTCTCTTCACTGGAATGGCATTTTCACGGTAGGCGTTGCTATTTTCCTCTATGGTGATTTTCCGTACTACCAGGTTACTGCCAGGCGACATTATTATTTCTTCACCGCCGATAGTCAGGATGTTAGTGTCAAGATCAAGTTTGGCGACCTGACCCTCAAGTATGCCCAAGGCAGCGGTTCTTTCCTGGGAATACCTTGAAGCACATCTAGGGCATCTCCTCTGAGAGCCACAATTAGCGAAGTCGCTTTCTCTCTCTTGCCCCAACCATTTGCTGTAGCAGCGGCTTCGAACTGACGTAGATAAATACCCCATGGGACTGAGCCATAAAATGTGGGAACCTTAATTCTTACGCGGCTATCTTCATGTCTGATATTTCGCTTGACTAGGGTATCATACTTATTTTCTAGTGATTGAATTTTCTGATGCACCTCCTCTTGTATATTCGTCAGCTTGTCATGCACATCGTCGCTGATACCTCTTATTCTGCTTTCTACCTGTTGGAAGATGTCGTCTTTTACCTGCTTCATACGTTCGTCCACACACGAAGTAATATTCTCAATTCTGCTGGCTTGTTCTTGCAGAATTTTCTTGGTTTCTTCATCTCTTTTTCTGGGTTGTTAGTCTCTTTTTCGGGCCTCTTCATCTCTTTTTCTCATTTCTTCTTTGACTTCTTCGTCTCTTCTTCTGACCTCTTCATCTCTTTTTCTCATTTCTTCTTTGGCTTCTTCATCTCTTTTTCTGGCATCTTAAATAATAAATAGTTTATTCTGTTTCAAGAACACACCCAGTTATGACTTACCGCTGACACTGATCTTCCAGAGATTCTAGAAATTTTTACGTTGTTCAACGAATATTCTGGTAAATATTTCTGCCAGCAGCTTGAAAATCCCACTTTTGACACCAGTTGTTACGTTCTACGGAGTCCTGGATTTGTTGATTAACAAAACACAGCTTTCCAAACTACTAATTTATTATTACCTACTATTTTCCAACACCAGTATCAACTAAAATATTTCTCTTCTCTAATATTAAATGTCCATAGAACTATATTCCACTATCGCCTTCTATGATCGCTTCCTATACACCAACACTTACTGTTAACTCGCTTTATACTCTATGATCACTTTTACACCACACCGACTTAATCTGAACTAACTTACTCTGCGCACCGCTCGTCTATTTATACCGTCCATAGAGATTCCAGACGTTCTACACTATTCTACACTACTCTACACCTGTCACTTCTGTCTATTCCAGAAACATCGTTCCAGAGTGTTCGCTGTTACCAACACACTACCATAGAAGTAACAAAGTTCCTAAACTTAATTCTCATAGACAAATGTGAATATATATATATATATATATATATATATATATATATATATATATATATATATATATATAGTGTGTAACAGCCAAATGGAATAAATCCAGTATCTCAATTATTGTCCATATTGATTAAAAAATCCCAAAGCCCGTCGATTTTAGATTGAAAAATAACATCCTGCGACGTGAAAGCCTCAGCCTTACCTTTAAACCTCTTCGAGTGACAGTTTTAGCCTCAAAATTCGCTATTAGTTATGCTCTAGTTTTAAAATTTCTTGTAAAAATTAATAGTAAAAAAACAGGACGAACTTTGCTACAACACAATAAATTCATACTAATCGCGTTCCATTATTGATAATGAAAAAAAAACTTTAATGTAAGGGATGTTCCAAATGCATGCCTTGAACGTCTTTTAACATTAATCAATATCTGCGGCGTGAGCGAGCTAATCGCAATCGTTATTCTTCTTCCCAAGTCAGTTAAATTGCGTGGTTTATTTTTGTGTACTACACTTTTAACATATTCTCATAGACAAAAGTATTTCTATAGCGTAAGATCGGGTGATGTTGCTGGCCATTCTAAAGAGCCGCGGTTCCATACTCACATATTTTGAAATCTTAAGTCTAGGTACTGCAGGACATCGATTTGCTAATTCACTGGTGCAAATTTAAAAACCATAGCATTTTTGAACAGATAATGAGAGACCTTTGAAATGGGGTGCCCCTATTTTGAATTTAAAATTTTGGGGATTGAAACTGTCACACGAAGGAAGTTGAATGTAGGAATGAAGTTTTCACCTTGCAGGGTGTCATTTTTAAATTAAAATTTGCGGGTTTTGGGATTTCTTTTAAAAATATGCACAATAATTGAGATATTGGCTAATTTGTTCCATTTGGCTCTCCCGCACCATATATGCAATCTCGTGTACATATATACTTACATATATATATATATATATATATATATATATATATATATATATATATATATATATATATATATATATATATATGCATACATTGGGAATTATGTATAAAGAAAACATTCTTACCATATTTAAGCATATACATTAAATTTTACACACACAGATAATTCCAGATTTATTTTCCAATTTAAATTGTTTCCCATTTATATAAAACGTAAAGACCCTTTTTCTTATTCAAAATATAGGATTAGACATATTAAATTTACAATATCAATGTAAGAGTTGATATATTCAGGATTTAGGGACTCACACGTCGTGATTACAGTTGTCTCCAGGCAGGTGTTCTGGGGATTTCCGGTCTTCGGTTTCCGGTTAAGAATCTGGTATATTTTCTCGCTTCTACTTGGATCTGATGGTAATTCTAGAGCAGAACAAAACACCTGCTCAAGAATATGAATCTTGCTAGAAAGAAAGCTTGGTTTTTCCTTGTCTCGAATTGAAATCCTCCTTGTAATATACATAATATTTGATATTTTCCGTAGATATCTTTATAAGGGGAGGGTAGGTCTTTTATTTCACAGACGGAGAAATCTGTTCGTTACTACTGTGGCTTATAAAATGATGTAGTGTTTTATCTTAAACATAAAAGAAGGTAGAGTGATTTAGTGTAATACAATTTAGATGAATGCTTACAAGAAGTTGTAAGTTGTGTTATTAACGGTTGCTTTTTTAAATTTACAATTACTTAGGATCTATTGACTACAAGTTAGTAAAAGTTTATAAAAAAAGTGAATATCTGGAGACATATCATCTACGATTTAAATTGATTCATAGACAAAAAGGAAACCGAGTTTTACTTATTTGCTCTACATAATTCGTAGAAAAAAATTAACCTATGCGTTATATATACATTGTAGTAGTTAAGATCCAGCAGCCGTGTCAGATTGCTTTGAGATAGTTGTTTTAGTTGCTTGTTTAAACATTTTTAAAATCTTGAGTTAATGTCTCAATTTTTGGTACTTATATTCCTCGTAAGTAAAAGCAACACGTCAAGAAAACTGATTATATTAAAATACTTCAAAACGATCTTATTCCCAGCAATTATTATAAGTATATAATGTAGTAGATACCAATGGATTAGAAAACCTCAACATGTATTTTGTTTTCTAACGAATTTTCATAAAGGAAATTTCGGTTTTAAGAGAGATAACGACTTTCAAAATTTTAAATTTTGTTACATTGTTACAAATAAGTACACTTGGGGAACCTAAATCACCACAACACATATTTTTAAAGACCTTACGATCGTTTCACTAATCACGTTAGCATCATTAGAGGACAAAAAAAATTCTAGATTAGGATAGATAGCATTTTTTCATCCTATACACATCTTTTTAAAGACCTTACGATCGTTTCACTAACAACGTTAGCATCATCAGAGGATGAAAAAATTCTAGATCAGGATAGATAGAATTTGTTCATCCTATGATGATGGTAACGTGGTTAGTGATACAATCGTAAGGTCTCTAAAAAATGTGTTGTAATGATTTGGGTTCTCCAAGTGTAAATATCAGTGCTCATCGCAGGTTCCAGTCTTCACATAGTCATATTGTTACAAATGTTTTTAATATACTGCATACAGACTTGGAGAATACTTCTCTGGCTTCACTGTTGGTTTTTAGTGGTGAAGGACGTAGCCAGCGCGTGAGCTAACTGGAGCAAGTGGCCCTTCGAATTCTGGAAGTTCTAGGATGTTCTTCAATGCTTCTGTGACTGCTTGACAGCTGTCAAGCAGCGAAACTATAGTCACAGAAGCATTGAAGAACATCCTAGAACTTCCAGAATTCGAAGGGCCACTTGCTCCAGTTAGCTCACGCGCTGGCTACGTCCTTCACCACTAAAAACCAACAGTGAAGCCAGAGAAGTATTCTCCAAGTCTGTATGCAGTATGGACAAGTTTCACCAAGTAAGGGCAACAACAATCAATGAGTTTTTAATATAGTTAGGCGTATTTTGTTTGATATATTTAATTAGAAAGAATGGTTTCTTAGAAAGGGAAATTTATTGACTCAGTTTGGATATCTAAAACAAGGTAGTTATTGTCGCGTATGTTTTTTGTGTTTCTGAAGCTTACTGTTATTGTCAATCAGTTAAATTATTGTTGTAATCATTGTTATGGTTAATATTAGTTTTTGACAAAATCATGATTTTCCAAAAGTTTTATAAAATTGGTGCATAATAGGAACCCTAGAATCCACATCCAGGGTCAGCTTTAATTATATATATATATATATATATATATATATATATATATATATATATATATATATATATATATATAATATATATATATATATATATATATATATAGTTAACATATTGAAATATGAGGCTAGATGTATTTTCTTCATAATTAGAAACGCAGACTGGTTTCGCTCTAATTATTGTGAGAATACATCTAGCCTTACATACATTATCCCGGTCTTAGGGAAGAAAGGAACAGGGCTGACAATTCACACAATTTTTGTTTGGTTGTATACGGTCTCTATTTATAACATTTTGTGTTAAATGGAGCTGCTGTGACAACATACGACCTGGTTCCTCACCGAGATGGCGACGCTGTTGTACATCTCAAAGTGAGCTAGAAATATTTGATAATTTTTGATTACTTAAACACCACTAGATTCTATTAGTTTACATAACCAGGCACCTTATTACATATATATATATATATATATATATATATATATATATATATATATATATATATATATATATATATATATATATATATATATAAAGTGATCTTCGCACTAATATTCTAAAGCTAATAAGAACAAGTATTGCAAAATATGTGTTTTGCAAGTCATTAAATTTCTGTTTCATCAGCCATCTAATAATGGTAATATAGTGTAAATCTTACATTCATTTATTTCTTACTAATGTTCCAAATCAAGGAAACAATCTGAAACAGTTCAGCATTTTTCATATGTAAAATGAAGTAAAGAACTAAGTAAATTTATCTAAATTACATCCATCCTTTACAGCTTCACTGCTATTTTCAGACAACGTTCTACTACAGTGTAGTTCATCAGGATGTTTTTTAAATAATTTTTCCAAATAATGACTCCAAATTGATTGGATTTTATTTAAAGACAAAACATGTCGATTGATAGAATAGAACTTCTGTAAGCTGCAATTTAAAGCATTCTTTTCTCTCAAATTATAAATAAACTACAAATTGTGGAACGTCAGTATATTCGTCAAAAAATAGCCGTATCAAAATATGTCAAAATCCAATATGGCATCGATTTCATTTTATATAGAGACAAAACATATCGATTTTTTCTCAAATGCTCCACATTATTGATTGGAAGAAAACAACTGCCTTAAGCTGCGTGACGACGAGGCAATGACTGTTAATTAACAGACATTTCTTTACTTTAAGGGTATATGATTTTTTTCGAAAATATAAATTAAAATCAATCTTTCTATTAATTAATAAATAAAGTACAAATTGTGGTACATCAGTTGTTTTTTTTTTCAAAAAATTGCCTTATGAGAATATGTCAAAATCCAGTATGGCGTCCATAAGAAAGTAAGTTGATTTTCGTCTGCTCAAAATTTGCAATTATTTTGCAAAGGAGATACACCCAGCCGATTCCACCGTTTCTACTATGATTTTTTTTCAAAAAGGAAATAAAACTGGGAAAGTGAGAAGCCCTTTTTTTCTGCTAACTTCGAAAATACTTGGAGTATTACAGATCTAAAACCGGACCTGAAATAAGTCTAGAAGACTTAATACTTTTGGTGCCTGAAATATTTCTGTTAGTATAATAATAACAGAGATAGTTCTACTCTTCTCCCTGCTCACAGAAATTATGGCGTCCCTCAAATGTTCTCGGATGGTGTGTTAAAACTGCTCTCTTTGTTGAGGTTTATTATATAAACTAGGCAACAAAAACTAGGGTATGTAAACACATACAAAATTGTATTTTAAATAAAACTATCTAAAATACATTTTTTTAAAGTTATCTAATATATTAATTGAACATACTGTATTAGCTATTCTCAAAATATCTGATATTTATAAAATCCTATTAATTATTAAATAGTAAGTTACTTTCACCTATTCACTCAAGATTTGTACTGCATTATTAGTCAAAAAAAGCTCCATCTGTTATTTAGATGACACAAGAGCGGAGCGTAATTGAAAAGTATTGAGTACCAGTGGCGCTATACAATTAGGCAATAATCCCGTGACCAAATCCCTATTTATTCCACTCTCGGTTCTACGTATCGAGCCATATATATCCCGTTGTCCCACAATCCATCCCGGTGTCCCGGGCTGAAAGCCGACAAGGGACCTATCTCCGTTATTATGTTATCAAGATTAAATACACGATACTCTTTTACACGGTGAATTGCCAAGCAGGGAGTTGTTATACAAGGATATTACCTAGCCACACTGTTAAATCATTTTTATAAAACATGCACAGGGACACTTGGCTCATATTCTAGATTGTTGTAGTTGGGAGGTTTTATTTTACAAAACGGTATTAATGGAAATAGACTCCATTACCGAAGTGAGTTAATTAAATATCGATCAGTGAAGAACATGGGATAGTGACATTCTGGTAAGGAGAACGATTTAAAAAATGAGTAAAAATAGACTCTTCGGCTATGCGTTGTTCTTATATTTTCCACTTCTATGATAACGAAACTAATATCTATACAAGGACTTATTGGAAAACTCTTACTATAGAAGCAAACAAGATTTCCAACTTAATATTTTTATATTTACCATAACCTTTAAATTCAACATATCTATTATCGTAAAACCAGCTACGTCTCTAGTCCTTTCAAAATATTAAAATATTTTGTGGTGATTGAGCAATCTGCAATTGAAAATGTTACTTAACATTTTCAATACAATTGGTCTAATACCTTGAAGCATAATGAAATGAAACACTAAACTGATACAAAAGAGCAAATGAATTATTCTTGCTACTCTTGGAACATGACAAAACGACTATATAATCCTGAAATTGAAAATACACAATAACCTTGATTTACATATAGTGTAGTATATTGTAGTGAATTTTCATAAAAATGTTTTGAATGGCAAATATGTATTTTCTTAATGAAAGCAGGCATCAAATTTGGTTACCAGTAGAGCCGATATAGTAGAAGTTACGAGTACAACCTATATAGTAGAAGCAATGTAAGGTACCATATTAAATACAAGCATTTTCCGAAAATAAACTCAAAACTTGAAAAAACTGGTTCGATTTCCTGGCCAACAAATCTCTTTAAGGTATTTACCTACCTGCCAGGATATAATTATTCGCAAAAGTCTTTTCGATAAAACTTCAAAAAAAACCTGGATATGTGTTCTAGAAAATTTGAATCACCAACGACTGATTGTCAAAACAATTTTATAAGATGCAGCTCTATAATAAATAATGTATACAATGTTTTCTCATATCTTGTATATTGTATAGTAACGGATATATTGAGCTTTACCGTAGAAATGCGTCACCTTGTATATATGTAGCAGATGAAAATGGGTTCTGGGCGACTAGTTGGAGCTCATGTAAAGCAATGTCTTCAAAATTCAAAAGTAGAGGTCTCCTCAATAGCAACTACTTCCAAGGCATCAGATAAAGGGTCTATTTGAAATAAATTTTTTACAAATATTTTAGTAAAATGGAGGACAATGACTTTTGAAGCTGAAACTTAACAAAATTCGGGACGCAGCAAGTGCATTATGATAGTGTATTTGCTTAAATGTTTAAAATTTAAATAACTCAATTGTTTATAAATCTAGAAAGTTGAGTTTTAGTACATAGTAAGGTATTTATCAGTAAAACATATCTACCCAATTTCATCAAAATAACTTTATTATTTTTTGACACAATTTTTTTCCGAAAAATTTATTTTTTTTAGAAACAATAATCCGATCGGGCTGGCTAACAAACTCATCCACGCTACTTATAAGGGAAAGGTTTAATCAAAATCGGTTAATTACTTTTTGAGTTATCGGTTGGATACATACATGCATACATATACATTTACACACACACACACACACACACACACACACATATATATATATATATATATATATATATATATATATATATATATATATATATATATATATATATATATATATATATATATATATATATATATATATATATATATATATATATATATATATATATATATATATATATATATATATATATATTAGTGTGTCCCCGGATCGACGCATGAATAGGTGAAAAAGAATAATTTTTTGAGTTGAAACTTCATTTTCTGGGAATAAGGCCTACTGGAATAAAAAATATTTTGTGCCATAATTTTCATTTCCAAAAATCAAGTATGGCTTGGAAATTTGCAAATAACTAGTTTTTTAGACTAGCCTTTCCTCTAGGAGATGTGAAAAAATTTTATCAAGAAAAGATTATCACAACGAAAACTGAGTAGGAATACAAAATTTTAAAATCCTATGCCTACTTTGATATTTTAAAAATCTGAAAACAGATAGTATGCTATGGAAGAAAGACAAATAAAATAATGTTTTGGCAGTTGTCAAAAATAGTTAATTGTAATTATTGTCGTGGCTGTGCTCTAAAACTATTCCAAACTTAACTGGGAATTATGGAATGGAGCTACCTAATTGAGTGTTATGGAACTGGTTAATTATCTGGTCCAGAGCTTATCAGACTTATTCATTATCATTTCTTTAATTATATAAATGTCGGGATGAAAAGAAGGCTATCGTGTTCCATTTACTATTGTAACAACATTTGTTGACGAATTTTCCAATATCTTCAGTAAGGAGGGTGCGTGGAATGAAAATTATGCGAAATATCAAAATAGACTTAGGATTTTATAATTTTGTATTCCTACTCAGTTTTTCTTTCCGAGCATCTTTTTTTAATAACATCTTTCCCATCTCCTAGAGAAAAGACCTTTACTAGTGTAAAAACTTGGTTTTTGTGAATTTCCAAGACATACTTGATTTTTGTAACTCAAAATTATGACACTAATTATTTCCTATCCAAGCAGGGCTTATTCCCAGAAAATAAAGTTTCAACTAAAAAACCACAGTCTTTTTCACCTATTCATGCGTTGATGCGGTGATATATATATATATATATATATATATATATATATATATATATATATATATATATATATATATATATATATATATATATATATATATATATATATATATATATATATATATATACATATAAACATAAAAAATTTTAAACTGACCCCGGATATGTGTTCTAGAGGCCCAAATTCGCGCCCTTTTGAAAAAACTTTTGCAAGGTCTCACCATCGATACGATACCTCTCTATAAGCGAATTTTTTTAAAATAAAAATTCGCTAATATTTGAAAAACACACTTATATTTTCTCTACATAACCAGTTTTCGTTTCAGGTTCTTTGCTGAAAAGTTGCCAATTTTGCAGCTTCAAATCGCGACTTTGACGTTTTAAGAAGAAAAACTATAAAATTTTCACAGTACTTTCCCTGGTATTTCTTGACTTTTTGAGCAAAAAACTTAATCTTTGTCTGTACTATACAATATATTATGTTATCCATGCGAAATATTATGGTTTTGTACGTTTTTCTGGTAGTCAGTGGCACCCAATTTTTTTAAATACCTTTTTTTCTGTCAAGTTAGAGATATAAATTTTATAATATAAAGCTGCGCACCAAATTTGGTTTCCATAGCTTTGTTATTTCTGAATATATAAAAAATTTCCGAAAGACAATCTAAAAATTTCCCGGAACAACTGTTCCGATTTTCCTGGCTAACAGACTTATCCACGTCACTTACAAAAGAAAGGTACTCATCAAATTTGATTAAAATGGACCTATTATTGTTTGAGTTTTCGGTGTGATAAATGTATACATGGTGTCTCATGGTGACGGCCAATTAGAATTATTTCAGAAATTATGGACAAAAATTTGGGCAACAGTGTTTTCGGGCATGGCCTACTTAAGTAAAATAATGGCGTCTACGTATCTCATCCGGTTATAACCGGAATTTGACGTCATATTCGTTATTTTAAATAGAATATCCTGTATAATATTGCCTTGTTAGATTCTGCGTAATGTGTTAGTTGGTCTTTTATCAAGTTTCCCTATTCCTAAAACTAACCGTTTTCGAGATATTTATTTTTTGTCAAAAATTAAAAGAAACAGTATCTAATTTAAAACGATGTGTATTTTACAGTAAGAGAGAGCAGCAATATCTACAGGGAAGTAGGTGGATTCTTAGGCTTTCTATATATGCTTTCAAAGTGGCTTAATTGCATAAAGTGTGGTAGAAGTTTAATGCCGAGTTTAGTTAAATTCAAGCCTTCATAAGTAGGTTTTCTCAAACGGAACACCCGGTATGTTTTTCCATATTCTGATGAAAAATGTATTCCATTTCGAAAGATATAAAGTTCTGTATATCAACCTGTTCAACTTTTAAAGTTATCTACTGTTTTTTATTAAATTTTTGCAAAGATGCCTGAGAAATTCTTAGCAAAACTTCAAAAGAAACAACTAAGCTGGCACTAGTTATTTGTTATTAGTTTCATTGCAGTGCCAGTTTAATTTAGTGTTTATAGTAAATGGAACAAAATACATATACAAATATTGCCATTTTAAATTTATTATTTATTCACGGACGTTGCAATGGGATTATAAACAAAGCATGTACATTTTTAATGAGACATATCCCCATTTACCACCAATGACCAGAAAAAAGTTACAAAGAGTTCTAAAAATCAACTAGAGTATGGTCTAATTAGTGCAGAAAGAATTTTATCAAAGCCAATTATTTCCAATGAAGAAAATTCAATAAATATGCTAGCCTATTTTAATGTTGATCCAGGATCGTCAACTCGTGCCGCAGAATCTGGTTTAGGCATTTTAAAAGCGTCCCTTCACAGAATAATAAGAACTAGTGGTATGTATCCATCTAAATTTAAGCTACTTTCTGCTCTTCATGCGGGTGACGCCGTCCAGCTTGTACAATTTTGTGAAATGATGTTAGTGCGATACCAAGAAGATCCACAATTTTGCTACATATTATATGGACAGGCGAGTCGAAATTTACAAGAGAATGTATTTTTCATAGAGATAATACTCATTCCTGGTCATCTGAAAAGCCTCATATTATCCGGGAAAGAAACTCTCAAAATAAATTTTGCGTAAATGCTTTTTATCTAATTGAAGATAACCAGATTGCTTACCGTATTTGCGAAAAAAATTAAATGTCGACATGTATCTCAATATTTTGCAAACGGTTGTGGCAGATTTTCTGGATAATATACCTCTAGATCAACTAAGGAAGTGTTGGTACCAATTAGACGGGCTCCACTTCACTGTCACAATCAATCAACAGCTGACTTAAATGTTTAAAGATAGATGAATGAGACGTCTAGGACCGTGGAGTTGGCCAGTGAGGTCCCTCGACTTCACGCCATTAGATTTTACGTTTGAGGAGTAATGAAGGAAATAGTTTATTCTACACCCGTAGCTTCAAAAGAGAACTTGATTGCTTGAATACGAAGAGGGTTTCATGAAATTTCTGCAGATGAAATAGCAAAAGCGGTGACTAGTGGTGTTATCTCGATAATTCACAAGTATTCAACTGCTAATAGACGTCATACTGAACACTTATGACTTTTTTAATGATTTTCTATAGCTAACGATATTGTTATGTCAACATACATAATTAAAATTGCATATTACTAAACAATAAGTAGTTTTTTTAGATTGATCTTCTCTTTCCACCCTGTACGCAACTAAGCCACTTTGAAAGCATAGATAGAAAGCTTAGGATTCAGCTGCGTTTCCTGTAAATATCGCCGCTGTGTCTTAGTGTAAAATACACATGGTTTTAAATTGGGTACTGTTTCCTTTATTTTTTTGTTGAAAAAAATCAAATATCTTGAAACCAGTTAGTTTTAGGAATGGGTAAACTTGATAAATGTATACCTAAAACGTTACGTAGAATCCAAAAATATGTTCTATTTAAAATAACAAAGATGACGTCTACTTTAGGTATAATCGGAAATGGTACGTTGACTCCAAATAGGTATAGATGGAGAGTTCTGGACCCTCCACCCTCCAACCGGTCACTGCGCATGCGCGCAGTGGCGTCAAAATGACGTAACAAGATGGCTGCTGGATACAAGACCACTAGGGGTCTAACCTGAGATGATGTCATTCAAGATGGCGGCCGTCGAGTTCAAAAATTCAACAATTAAAATTTTGAATCTAGATTTGGTCTAACCTGTCTAAGTAAGAAGACCTATCATTTTGATTTTTGTAAAAATGACGTATGTAAAGATGGCGGTTTGCACATGCGCAAACCAACTTTTTTTATTAAGCGGTGTAGAGGTATAGTGTTTGGTGTCATGCTAATGGTCTAGATGAGCAAAATTAAAAAATAGCATTGTCCGCCGCCGGAGCAGGCGGTGAGGGTTGCGCAAACGAACTTTCTTATTAGGCGGTTTAGAGGTATGATGTTTGGTGTCATGGAAATCATGACAAAGAGTAGAATTCAAATATGGTCGTTAACTCATGCGCAAACCTAACTTGCTCAGTTTTTGGCTTAGATGCTCGGTGGTTGGTGTCATTTTTTCTCAACCTGATTTATTTAATATAACATCGGAATAAACAAACAGCTGACATTTGCGGTTTTGCGAGTCTGAACACGCTCGGAATAGAAATTGCTAGCAAACTCTACATGATATAAAAAGGCCGTCTATGTTATCTAATTTGTTCGTATATTCCATAAGAAACCATGTAAAAAAGACAAATATAAGTAAAATAACAAACAATCTAATGTATTTTAGACACTTATGTTAAAGAGCTAATTCAATTACCGTGATTTTTGAAATGTATAAATACCCAACACATTTAATCACAATGGTTCTTGTGATTTTTAAATTATTGTACTTTAAAGTGGTATGTGTAGAAAACATGGAGATAATCTTAAGTGATCGCAGTAGATTTTTAAAGCTTACATAGAGGCCAAGCAGAAAAAACTTCTGGACGCAGCAAGTGCGTTATGGTAGTGAATTTTCATAAAAATGATTTTAATAGCTAACATCTTTTTTTAAGAAAGCAGGCATCAATCTATATAGTAGAAACAATATGCCACGTTTCATCAAAATAACTTTATTGTTTGAAAATGTACAACAATTTCCGAAAGTAAACTTAAATTGTTCCCGAAAAAACTGGTTTCCTGGTCAACCTTATAGGTTAATAGCAAATTCAGCTATTCAAATTTGAAGCATTTAATGAAAATTCGCTACCATAACGCACTTGCTGCGTCCCGAATTTCTTTTCTTACAAAGATGTATTATATTTCGATGGAAAATGCAAAAATGCAATATTCATAGGGCGTGTACGATTAAAAAAAATTTGAATCACCAACGACTTATGGACCACCATGTAATTGAGGAAATATTTTTTAAGATGTAGCTTAAGACACCCTATAATTAATGTATACCATTTTTTTCGTAACTTGCATAATAACGGATATATTGAGCTTTAATGATTTTTTACGAAAATTTGACAAAAATGATATACCATTAAACGATAAACTCTATAGCCAACACGTTTTGAGGAAAACCCAAATTTACTTTTCTTTAAATGCCTGTAACTTTTTTGTCCTTTAACCTACAGAGCTATTTTGGTAGGTAGCTTACCTGTGATGATATAAACCCGCGTACCAAATTTGGTTGCCCTTACTTTGTTAATTCCGGACATATAATTTTTTCGAATGAAAACTCACAATTTTCCTGGAAAACCTCGTCCGATCTTCCTAAATAACGAACTTGTCCAAGCCATTTGCAAAAGGAAGGTATGTACCAAATTTTATCAAAATCTGCCCCATTATTTTTTGAGTTATCGGTGTGATACATACATATATATATATATATATATATATATATATATATATATATATATATATATATATATATATATATATATATATATATATATATATATATATATATATATATATATATATATATATATATGTATATGTATATGTATATATATATATATTATATATATATATATATATATATATATATATATATATATATATATATATATATATATATATATATAATAACATATAAAAACTGAAACTGACCCCGGATATGAGTTCTAGGGGTCCTAGTTCGCGCTCATTTGCAAAAATTAAAATTCAAAAGTCGGATCTCCCCATTAGTGAATTTTTTCTACGAAAATTCACTAAAATGGACCCAACGAGAGTACATGCAGCAATACGGTCAGTTCAAATCGAAACGTTGAAGATACTCGGTGTAACCGAAACGTAATTATAATTGTATCAACATGATGTATGATGATAGTAATGATTCTGGAGTCACATAACCAGAACATAAGAGAAAACGGTATGATATAGACGAAAATGATGGTCCTGATTTTACAGAACACCGACTTAGAAGAATACGATTTAACGAATATCAAAAGGATTAGAGGTTGCTGATTGAGACTCCTTTAAAGATCAATGGATCTTTAAAATTAATTACCGGTGTCAGCCTAAGATGTTTTGCAACACTTGCTAAATTTGTCAATCCAATGTCGTTCGAGGTTCAAAACCAATATCTAGCTCTAGAAGGATTGGCAGTATTGCGATTTTATGGATAATATACATATGCTAGCTTGAAAGTATTTTGAAGGAGACTATCAACCAAATCAATCTTTAGTTCATCATCTAGATTACTGTTGAATAACCTTCACAAAGAATCAAAGTGGAATGAAAGGTATATTAATCGATAATGGTTTCACAGTGATGCGTTTATATCTGAACGCAGAAACTGTGGAAAAGCTGAAAAAGCCCTGGAACCGCTTGTTAAAGAGAGGTTAGAAGTTAGAATATGTGAAAGAAACGCAATCTGCGTGGACCTATGATTGTTTTCTCCGTGACATTGTTCAAGCACTAAGAGATCTATGTATTTCAGATGTTAGTTCGGCACAAACCAACCGAGTAATAAGAACGCTGCTCAACAGCACATCTTCCACATTCAAATATTGCATGTCCGAGTGCTTACACTTTTCAAAGAAGCAAGTACTAACTTTATTTATGTTGATGCACTTTTGTTTTAAATATAACACTGTAATTGAAGATATTATATATCGTAAACATGTTTGTTAATAAATTTATATAAGCTGAACACATATGTTTTATTTATTAGTTAAGTAACATTAACTAAGGTGTGTAAAAACATATATTAACAAATACAATTTTAAAACGTAGAGTGGTGTCAACACCTATTAATTGTCGTACACACACTCTCAGGCTCATTCAAAATTTAGTTGTCTTAGTAGTAAGACGTGCTTCAGTCTGCGCTTGTGTAACCAAGTGTTCAGTAGTGTGCTTAAAATGGTTTCATTAAGTGATGTGTGTTACCAACAAATTAAAGACAACTTCTGGTATGGTCTATTTGGAGACTTTAAATTAATTATTGATAAAACTACTGGTTATTTCAATACAACAAAATTGTGTAAGGGCGGTGAGAAAATATTTAGTCATTGGTTGAAAAATACGAAAACTAAATAGCTGATTACCTATTACAACAACAAACTAGAGTCACATTTAGAGTCTCATCTATGAGGCCGGGATTCCGGTCCCCTAGATGAGCCGGAAACAACATCTCAATTAACACCAACAACCGCTACATACTTGGTAGACTTTGGTGGAACACAGGCTGAAAACAACTCGATATCTGGCACATATGTGTGTAAAGATTTGATATTAAATTTGGGCTGTTGGATTTCTACTCGTTTCTATGAAAAGTGTAATCAAATTATTTGTGATTTTTTCGTAAGCGAATTTAATCAAAAATACAAGGACAACCTTAAGAAAATTGAAGTGAAATTGTTGGAGTTAAATGATGAGGTTCAGTGCATGCAAGAAACAAATGCTAAAGTCACAGAACATCTTTCAGATATATCCACAAAACCAACTAACCCAGGAAAATACGTGTTTTTGGTTTACTTTCAAGAAATGAAAACGACGCCCTATATCCATATCACGCTGTAAGAACTCAAAAGAAAAACTTCAGAAGAGCGGTTAAGAACTTTAAAAACAAACATCCCGACTCCGACGTGATTGTAATATGATTGCTGTATGATCCAAATTCTGTAAATCTCTTTAACAGCATAAAGATGAAGTGAAATACCTTAAGACGAATAGAAACGACCTACAGATAGAAAGTGTACCGCAGGAGAAATTTATTCAGGATATTATTGATTTACGACATAATTTTTAATTGTATTAATCTATGCATATGTTATATGGAAAAATAAAGAACATTAATTTTAACAAAGACTTTTATTTAATCCAAGTACATTCATACATTAAATATAAGCTTATTTTACATTAGCTGAATGTATCCAAGAATTATGAGATTTATCAAAACCCAACCATTTTACATAGAGGTTCTTGCCTTTCTTCCTCAAGATAAGTTCTACCAGTTTGCTCTTTTGTAGTTCTTCCTCGCAGAACCAAAAACCCCACTGATTGGTTTTCCCTGCATGTCTTCAAGAAGGTATGTTACTGGATTTGTGAAATGCACACCAACAATTTTGAATAACCCCTTTTGACCAACGAGGTGTATACCCTTGTTCAAATTGAGCTTTTGCTTTACTACATCGCTCACTTAAAATTGATTCTGAACAAACACTTTAATATTTGAGTAGACTTATATAAGAATAGCTTCTTCATTTTTTTATTAACATCTTGAAGTTTTACACCAGTTGTAAGTAGTAAGAGTTGTAGGCAGCCAAGTGACATCAGGTAGTGTGTTAAGCCATTTGTAGGAACCAAATGAGTTAAAGTTTTTATATATCTTTCCTTTTAATGTACCTATGACTTTCCACCATTACAGCCTTCTTTACACTATAAGTGCTGTACTGATTAATGTTGTATTTTATCATTAAGGTGTTAAATTTAGAGTTATAGAATTCTCGGCCAAGATCAGACTTAATTTTAGAGGGCGCTGTACTATTAGTAAAATATCGGTCATAGCTTTAGTCACCTCATCAGCATTTTTAGATTTAAGTGGGCGAGTCCACATATATTTTGAAAAACAATTGATAACCACTAAAATGTACTTGTAGCCAGAGTTTTCTCGATGATAGTCTGTAAATTCAGCTGAATCAATCTGCCACAAGTCGTTCAAACCTTTTATTATGATATGCCTACGTTTAAAATTGATTCTTGCTAGTGTGTACAGCTCATTTGTTACTTGTTCTTTTAGCATCAGAGGGTTAAATTGTCTGGCATCTCATGGCGATGTTGGATTTAAAGTATCCACTTATCATGTAAATCTTTAAGTTTGTTGTCTATTTCACCTAGCTTCTTCTTCAACATGTTATTATTCTTTAACACATCAATATCTTTTAAAACTTAAGCAGCTATGTTCTTGTCTAAATTTTTCAATATATTTTGAAATTCGTTTTTTAAATCTTCCAACTTGTGCACAGCTTCAAGTAGTATGACAATGATTCTTTGTGTTACCTCACATTTGTTCTTCTGATAGTTGTCTATCCATGTATCAACAATTTTTTGATTTATAGCATCTGTAGGTTCAACAAGATCAGCAACGTTACACAATCTATGGTCAAAATCACCACTATTAGTTCTTGGGAAACCTTTCGTTCAATAATTTTAAAGCTACAACCTTTATTAGACTGGGAACGTCCGAACTTATCGATAGACATTTTTATACTAAGCAATGGGTAGGTATGTATGGGATATATGTAGGTATACTAGGCGATAACACCATCTTCCTTAAGTTGTTCAATGATTGAATGAATTTCGTTGATATGATCATTATTACCAGCAGCTTGGGATGCCACTAAAAGTCTAAGTCCATCAACCAACTCATTTATGTCATCCCAATACACATATTCTTTTTGTTTGTTATTTTGTATCATATAGTTGTTAGTGCTGCTTTTTCTATCACATACATTCTGAGCTTTAGGCTCAGCCTTTTGTTTTTTGTTAAGATCTATATCGTAACCAAAACCGTGGGGAGTTGAGAGTCTTCGCCCTCGTGGATTTACAATTGGTTTTATTAGTCAGATTCATTTCCGAGGAACAACCATTATTCGTGCATTGGAATTGTTATTAATTTTATTAACACTAGTTGATTTTAGAATATCTCTATAGTGTTGAAAATCGTCTTAAGTATAGGCTTTAGGTCTTTTCATAAATATCAATTCTAGCAGACCTTGTGTTTGTGGATGTCTCCTTTTATCCAGTTGAATGTCATCATCAGTAAAGTCCAAGTGTTTATTGCCAAGATTCCAGTTACCAGTATCTTTATCATAGCGAGCGCCATACGTTTGATCGGTGGTGGCAAGTCTCGGTGGTTCAGTAAAATACTTGTCCACATAATATCGAACTCGTTGAGGATATTGCTCCACAAATTTTTGATATGCTGGCGTGGTTGTGATAGTTTGTAGATCTGATTCAGGCTCTTCAAATGTTGGGGTATTCTCATTGAAACTTGTGCCCACCTCTGGTTCGGCTTCAAAAACTTCATGATCTTCAAGGAACTCGACTTTGGGTTTTTTTCTTGTGTCGCTTTTTGTTTGGTCTGCTGTTTAAGTGTTGATGTGTTTTCAGATATTGCAGTTAGTGGTTCAACAATTGGTTTATATAAACGCTCCAGAGCTTCATCATTCTCAGCTCTGCCAAGCTTAAGCATTGAGTGTTTTTTTTCGAATTTTTTCAGCAAGTTGTAATATATTTTTCTTGATTTTTCTGTCTTGTTTACCCATCATCACTTTCTCGCTAAACTTAGTTGGATATCATGTAAAGAGATACAAACATTTTGTTGGTTTATAGTATACTAGCTTTAAGTTGGTTGTCTGCCTCCTTATCTTTCGTTAGTTGTCTAACACGACCGCTGTTAAAGAGACAGAACAGATAGGACAGACAGGTGTTGAACAGATGTCTGTCTTGCTAGACAGCTTTTTGTCTTGCTAGACAGCTGACTGTCCTGCTAGACAACTGTCTGTCCTTGGTTGTACTCGATTAGATTAATATGTATCTATCAAATCCTTTTCTATATCTCCCGTTTTGCACATCGTTTTCTTTTACAATCACCAACACACCATATTTATTGTCTTTCCAACACTCACAACAAACATTTTTAAATTGTTTAAAGTCCATATCAGTCGTTATATGGTCGTTGTAGATGTGTTTTAAATAAGTTTTTTTCTTGTTTGAAGATAATTAAAACATTAGCGTTATCACGTGTTAGATGTTTGGGTATTAGAGTATATGTTTGACAAAGATAGAATGAATCAATATTCTTATGTCTTCCCATACTAAAGTACGTTCTCATTTTATCCTGTCTGTCACAAGCTACATCATCAAATATAAACACAGATTTGTCTAAGGCTTCTACAGGGTCTAATATTTCATCATTTTCACTATATGGATAATAACCAACATCTTCTGCAGCATCCAACACCTTTTGTAACATCTTGTATTTGGGTTGGTATAAAGACTTTGAATACACATACACGTTATCAAACTTTAAACCGTTCGTTAAACATTTGTTTTGGCACACCCACTTGGGCCACATATATTACATCTAACTCTGTTTGGTAAGAGAGGACCATGCCTTCGTTGTTGTTCTGAAGATATATCAACTACATCATCTATATTTATAATAGGTAAGGTAGAAGCGTCTTTGGTGGTACCCATCTTGCCTTAAACTAAACTAAACTATATTATTCTGTAAGTATAAATATATAGAGAGATGCAAGTGAGTCACACAATCAGTATCAATGTTGGCGTCACAGGGTGAAGTTGTGTTAACAAAGCCATAAACAAATTACGTGTTGAGTTACACGTACCTGGGTATCAATTTTGTGGGCCGGGTAATAAACTTAAAGAACGTCTGGCTAGAGGTGATCAAGGTATCAATCCTCTAGATCGTGCTTATCGAGCCCACGACATCGCTTACTCTCAATCAAAACAGTTGAGTGATAGACATCGAGCTGACGAAGTGTTGGAGAACCGAACGTGGGAGAGAGTCATGTCAAAGAACGCAAGTTTTGCTGAAAAGTTATCCGCTTGGAGTGTTACAAACACTGTGAAAGTTAAAAGAAAACTTGGTATGGGTCTTGATGTAATCAACTCAAAACCAAAGAAGCAAGTTCCCCTTAAAAACATAATAAGTTTGAGTGGAGAAGTTGTGAAATATAGAAACCTTATCCCAACAGATAATGCTGTGTTTGATATCGTCATGCAATTGTTAGAAAAATTGGTGGTCCTAAAAATGTGCAGAAACCGCGAGTTATTACAATACCTAAAAGCGGAGGCTTCCTACCACTGTTACCTCTAATATTTGAAGGTCTATCGGCATTAGGTGCTCTGGGTGGTGGTGCCGCTGGTATTTCTAAGGCAGTTAACGATGCTAAAGCAGCCAAACACAAACTAGAGGAAGAAGAACGTCACAACAAAACAATGGAAGCCATCGCAATGAGTAAGAGAGGCACTGGTTTAAAATTTAAACAAATTGCAAGAGATTCGGTAAAGATATGTATCTGAAGAAGCAGCGTAGCGGCTATGGGCTGTATCTACAAAAGCCAAAAAACATGTAGGGTGTTTGCCAGCAAGACCTCTAACAAATGTAGATCTTGTAAAATTCGCTGGTAAAATGAAAATCCCATCTGCTTTTTCGATAATCGAAAATTTTCAGACTCTTGAATCCTTGAATCTGGAATTTAGATCTCCTACTATTTGAAACCCTTACTTCGAGCGATATTTGCTATATTGTTTCCCTCTATTTTATTTCAAGAACCGTATGTTATGTCATTGTGCATGCTGATCTTATTGTAAGCCGTTGCATTTTAATGTGTCCTTTGGGACAACGGTTGTGTCAGAAGTAATGGTAGTTAAGGCAATTTTTGGTTGTTGTGAATGCCTGTTAGTTAATGCAGTGGGTAAGTTATAATATTTCACTTCTCTATTTGCATATTCCTTCAATTTTTTAAATCGTCCTATTATTTTTTTAATAGGTTTAAATATTTACAACAGGGCAGAAGATTGGTAACAATCCCCAAAACAGTATTATTTGCTGCTAATGTAAAGATATGTACCACACATCTATCAATTTTTTGCTATGCTAATATTTTCCATTGTTCAAGTACCGTCATCTTTCCATTTTCCTGCTGATTTTATTTTAAGCCGTTGTATTTTATTGTGTCTTTCGGGACAGCGGTTATGTGTAAAGTAATAGTAGCTTATAGCAATTGTTGGTTGTTGTCAGTGGCTGCTGGTTTCTGCAGTTGGTAAGTTACAGTATTTTGTTTTCCTCTTTGAGTATTCGTGCATTTTTCAATCGTTCTCTAAATTTTCTATTAGGTTTAAATATTTACAGCAAGACAGAAGATTCATAACAATTTTCAAGACTGTATCATTTGCTGTTAATGTGAGATATGCACCTCGTCTAATGAAAAACAACATAATCGTTTTAATTTGATATTATTTAACGTCAGCTTAAAACAGTAGTCCTTGTTTAACGAGATATTATATTTTAAACTTTTTAATTTGACATAACAGAATTGTGATGGATTTAAAATAGGTACGAATTTCAGCTTGATTCAGTTTTGTTCCAAGCTTTTATTCACAATGAAATTACATTTCTCTTAAATTTGAGGAATATACGTGCAGGACTGTTCGTAAACAAAATGTCACCAGTTTTTTCCGACAAACCCCCGGTGAAATTTTAGGATGACGAGGCAGCTAGCAAACATGCTGAGCTAGGGGCAAAAGTTTCAGTATGCAGAGTTTAGTATTCAAATCTCGTTGACAGCACCGTCTGCTGATCATCGCTTTGTGTATTTTAGTTCAAATCCTCTCTCCTGTATGAGGTCTGTTTCTGTTAGTCTCCACATTTGTGCAGAGCCCTTTGTAATCTAAAATAAGTTTATTAAAATATGATAGAGACGTGGTAACACATGACTACTGAAACTTCTGAAATAAATGCACATTTGAAATACAGAAACTTTTAATCTAAAATGTTTATAAGTATAATGTTTGCACTTTATATTTTCGTGATAGTTTGCTACAAACTTTTTTTTAGCGAATTTTCGTTGAAAGAACTTCGCTTATGACTAGATTGTGATATGAGAATTTTAAAAACTTCTTTAAATGAGTACAAAGTAGGCTACCTAGCACCCATATATAACGTTAGCTTCAATTTTTATCTAGTCAATAAGGTAGTTGTTTCACAAAGCATACAAACCGATGTACGTGAGGAGAGAAAAAAAGTCTGGACGCAGCAAGTGCGTTATGGTAGTGAATTTTCATTAAAATATTTTAATAGCAAATATGTGTGTTTTTTAAGAAAGCAGACATCAAGTTTGGCTACTAGTATAACCTATATAGCAAAAACAATGTGTCGTGTTTCATCAAAATAACTTTATTGTTTGAAAATGTACAAAAATTTCCGAAGGTTAACTTAAAGTGTTCCTGAAAAAAAAACCGTTTCTTGGTCAACCTTATAGGTTAATAGCAAATTGAGATTTTCAAATATGAAGCATTTAATCAAAATTCGCTACCATAACGCACTTGCTGCGTCCAGAATTTCTTTCCTTACAAACATACATTATATTTCGATGGAAAATTCAGAAATGCAATAACATAAGGCGTGTTGGACTAAAAAAAAAGAAAAATTGTATTACCAACGACTTATGGGTCAGCCTGTGATTGTAGAAATAATTTTTAAGATGTACCACAAGACAGCCTATAATTAATATATACAATTTTTTTCAGATCTGGTATAATAACGGATATATTGACCTTTATTGATTTTTTACGAAAATTCGACAAATTTATATACCATTAAACGATAAACTTTATAGCTAAGACTACTGCCAAGCATCAGAGAAAGGGTCTATTTGAAAATTTCTGGAAACATTTTATAAAATGAAGGACAATGACGGTTGAAAATAAGACTTCAGGGTTTGTAAATCATTCTTCTTGAGACATTTTCTTTCCATAGGCCGTATTAAATTCAAGTTGTTTGCCTACATGTTGCAAATTTTGACATTTTAAATCGCGACTTTGACGTTTTGAAGAAAACCTTAATTTATTTTTCTCTAAATGCCTGTCACTTTTTTGTCTCCTGACCTATATAGCTAGATTTTGGTAGGTAATTTACGTATAGCGATATAACTCCGTGTACCAAATTTAGTTGCCCTTACTTTGTTATTTCCGGAGATATAAATTTTTTTCGAAAGAAAACACAAAATTTTCCGGGTAAACCTCGGCCGATTTTCCTGGATAACGAACTTCTCCAATCCACTTGTAAAAGGAAGGTATTCACCAAATTTAGCCAAAATCGGACCATTATTTTTTGAGTTATCGGTGTGATATATATATATATATATATATATATATATATATATATATATATATATATATATATATATATATATATATATATATATATATATATATATATATATATATATATATATATATATATATATATATATTGATATGGTTACTAAAGGGGGCCACATATACATATATACACATACATAAACACATGTTACCACAAATTATAATAAACACAAACAACTTACCTTTGGTGTATGCAATGTTTTTGCACTGTAAGGCAGGGAGAAACTTAATTTTACAGATATATATGTGTTGAAAGGAGGCAAGGCAGGTGTAAAGGTATGACCAGTTTAATTAGATAGTTTAAGGTATTATTGTTTGATAGCTGTTATGTAATTTAAGATGTTATTGTTTGTTAGAATTAAGGATATTGTTAGCTTTAAGAATAGTAAGATGTCAAAATTGGAGTGTTAAATTGTAAGAAATGTCATGTCATAACCTATGTTTAAGTCAGCTGTTTTTTATTTAGGACAGACGTCAAACTGACACTAAAATTATAGTTAGGTTAATTATTCTCTCATTGACTAACAACAATCAGAAGTATGTATGTATCCGAGGAGATGATGAAAAACGATTATTGTGTTAAAATTTGTTAGGATATTTTATTTGAAGCAGGCAGATAACAGTTTTTTGATTAGTTACGCTGGTTACGTATGAAAAATAAGAAACAGAGGGGAAAAATTTGATAAAAGTATGAGATTAAAATTGTTGAGATGAAAAAAGTTTGAAATTGTCATTAAATTATTAGATGGGAATTTTTGGTAATAAGGATATAGTTTGAGAAATTAGATAGAAGGGGTTTGAAAAGGGATAGTAGCAAGAGGAGAAAATTTAGTCTAGAGGATGCAAAAATCTAGAGGGTCGCTGATCCGATAGTCCGACTCAGCAAATACAGGAGAGGCAGCAGAGGCAGCAGCAGTCTGAGTGAGTAGTGTAAAACTAAAAGGAGTAATAAAACTCGCTAAAAAAAATAAGTACATAAACTGTGCTTTGGTTTTTTATACGACATTCAAGATACTTATAGAGGCAGGGGATCTTTTGGCTATAACTAACTGATAGTCAGCGTGGAACTCTGTGTCTATTGACTAAGTGCCACAATACAGTGGAATTAATATAAACACCAATAGGTGTCGGTACCGTTAACATTTATTTTATTTTCTTTCGTTCCCTTTTATAGTGTAAAATTCAAATAGGTATAAGTAATACATAAGGTTTAGGTTTTTTGTCATATATGTTAATTTAATAAATATTTAAGTTCTGTGAGCGTATAAGGACCTTTGCTTTGTTTTCTTTAACATATATTTATAAGCATTTTGAGTACAGATCAGAGGGGGAATACATTTCAAAATTTAAAATTTAATCAAACTTTTGGAAATAATAATAAAAATTTTGATAGGACTTGAACCCACTAGTCCCTGTTTTGAGAGTCAAATTCATTCATGTGATCAATTGTATGCGCAATACAGCAGTATAAAGGCATTTAATACACCAAGGTGTAATACACACACAAACCTTTGGTGAACACACATTAACAACACATTACTCACTAAACTTTACAGGTAGATAAAACACAAGATAAAATACACTTCGAAATTAACATCACAAAAAGCAATAAAACATATTTAAGTTAGCCACCATATCAAGTATTTCAATATACCTAATAATAATAATATAAAACTTAAAATAAACCTTTCCCTATTTCAATTATCACCCAATAGTGGGACTTAAACAACCCTAGCTTAAATTAACTTTCTATATCAATTAGCGCCCAAAAACGTGGGACTATAATTTTCCTAGATAGATTAAATTATTACTACGTGGGACTTTAATCTTCCTAAATAACTATCTAGTATCAATTGTCGCCTAAACGTGGGAGCTTTCGAGGTCCACGAGTAAAATAAATTAAAAAAATAAATAAATAAACAAAACATAATAAGGAAGTCGAGAAAATGCCTAGGGGAAGAAAAATGACCACGTCAAAGGACAGACAGGACAGGGGAGACGAAAGAGAACATGAACAGCAGGAAAGTAGGGAAATGGACCAGGACAGAAGATATGAGCAAGAAGTTGGTGTGAATGTGGAAAAACAAGTAGAAGGAATGGTACAAACAGGAGAAGAAACGTCAATAGAAGAACAGACACCTGACGGAGACAAAGTAGACGACACAAATACGACAAACGAAAAACCTGACAGTAACAATGAAATGTTCATGAAATTAATGCAGAGCATGAATAGTATGAATGCAAATGTAAATAATATAAATGAAAGCAATAAAATTATGAATGAGAAAATGAATGAAAGCATAAATGGCCTAAAACAAGACATAAATGAAAGTAAGAAAGAAATGAAAAGGGATATATATAGCATGAAACTAGATATGATTGAAATGAGGCAAGATATAAAAGAAAATATGAATGACAGGTTCGAAAGACAAGAGGATAATATAAACAAGATAAAAGAAAGTATGACTGAGAAATTTGTTGAACAAGAACAGAATATGAGGCAAGTGAATGTGAGATTGGATAATATAGAGGCTAAATTAACACAGAGAATTGAAAAAAGTGTACAAGAAGTGAAAAAAGATGTAGAAATGGGGATGGAAGAGAAAGACGAGGCAGTACGAAAGTTTGAAAACAAAGTAGAGACAAAGATGGATGTAGTACGTAAGATAATAATAGAGAAAATCAGAGCAAATGATGATGAACCGATGGATAAAATCATAGAGATAGTGAATGAAAGAAATCAGCGAATTAGAGGGCCTAGAAAGATGCGCAAACACAAAAGAAACAGATATGAAACCAAAATGGAAGAGAGATTGAGAGAAACGAATGGAAATTTGGAGAATCTAAGAGAAGAGCCAGATGTAAAGCTGACGTTGGGAAATAAAAGTCTGAGAGAAGAAGTAGAAGAATGTTTTGGGCCAAAATGGACAAGAGCAATGGGGAATAGAAGAAACAAAAAGAAACAAGAATGCCTAGAAGAAATCAGGAATAAGGGTGACAAATTTAAACGGAAACGAAAAGGAAATGATAGGTATAGACGTCAAAACAAGGAGGGCAACGATGGCACGAATAAGTATAAATGCCAGAGGAATAAGGATACCTCCAGAGATGATTTTAGCATAGAATACAAGGCAAGACAGGCAGAAGAGTCTGATGGAAACAATAAGCAGTGGAGAAGACCACATAACGGATATGGAGACGAAGCAGCAACAAAATATGGTATCACTAGAAAGAATTGATGAACTAGAATGAGATGAATGACCTGGGAAGTCTTAAAACTCACCAACATTTTTTGGAATAACATAACAATCAAAATTCAAAATTGCAGACCTGGATTAAGTCTATTGCAGACCTGGATTAAGTCTATCAACTGAACCAAAACTAGTTCGACCAAATAACACGCCAAAATTCAAAATTTAAAGCAAATGTCAAGCATGAAAGAAGAGTATAGGCAAATTCAAAACCGAGGTAGATAACGTTAGTAACCAGCTAAGCGTGGGGAAGAAGTTCACGACAAACAAGCAGTAGAAATGCACGTCAAACAAGACATATATGATCGGAAACAAACGAAGTAGTGGGGACAAGTTTAAACCCAAGATAAGAGGACCAGAGCTGCCAACAAATGAGGAAAAAGAAAGAAAAATATATGAAGAAAACAGATATCAAGGCCAATTATGTAAAATTCGTTAAAATTATGGAACATTTAGTAGGATAGACAACTAAATAAGGACGTCTGAATCAAGGAGTAATGGGAAAAGTCAAAAATATATTTGTACGAACACTGAAATGAATTTAATAGATGGAGAAGCTAACCAGTGAATATGTAAACCCATAGAGGGCATATTGAGATAATGAAAATATATATAGATGATTATGTGCACAGTAGTTGCAAGATATAGGGGAATGAGATGAAAAAGTCAAGTAAAAGGAACATATATTGACTGATAAACAGTAGTTTCAGATTAATAATAAGAAAAAAAAAAGTTGGGTATCAGAAGAATAAAACGAATTGAAAAAGGAAAGGACCTAATATCAAAAAAGAAACATATAGAAACTTACAATGGCAGCAGCAATAAAAAAAATATAGTCCAAATATGGGGGTATATACGAACATGTCGTTATAGAAATCGGTTCATTATCACGCGTAGGAACACGCAATGAGAAAAGGGGAACTCGGTAATAAAAAAAAATAATGATGATCAAGAGGTAAATTAAAGAAATCAGGCTTAAATTTAATATACCTGTGAAAAAAGAGATAAATTAAACAATAAGGAATTTGAAAGGCAAGAGATAATTTCTTACTTTACTTGGGGGGAAACTTAAAACTGAATTTAGCCTTGACATAGTCAATTAACAACATTTTTTTATTTAATGTTGATGGCATTTCTTATAGCATGCAACATGCAAACTTAATAACTAAGTCGAACGTTGCTTGGGCAAACGTGACATTAAAAAAAGGAATATAAGTTGAAGAAATCCTAGACGAACAAAGCACTGACATGACACATATTTTATTAAAAGCACGTAAACTAACGAAGCACTATTTTAAATAAAGGCCATAAACACTTCGAAGAACTGAACACTTGTGAAGCTGGAACAAACATGCAGCAATAATGACAACAGGATCAGTATTCGACAGTAGCAGAAATTTGCAGACACAGTAGTATTTTTCTTAAAATAATTGTGGGCACAGCAGTGGTCTTCAAAAACATAATTGACAAAATATTGGCACAGCGGTGTTCTTATAAAACAATTAAAGGCACGCTAGTGTTCCTCTAAATTGTAGGCACGCTAGTATCTTTTTAAACATGCTTATAAGCACAATAATGTCTCTCATGCATAAGTGCATCTGACACTTAAATATAATAACTTCTCATGTTCGCAGCTAGATCACTTGGGTCTCAGATGATAGTTCTGATTACACAGCATAACTTCTTACAGGAATGGCAGTGACTGTTTCTGAAATGCTAAAAAAATGTATTAAGGGAGGAAAAGATTATATTGCTATAAACTAAAAGCGTGAATAAAAAATTTTTCCTAGCTTCAGAAGGCAAGCCTCTAAAGCAGTAAAAATTTATTATTGGGGATTTGATATGGTTACTAAAGGGGGCCACATATACATATATACACATACATAAACACATGTTACCACAAATTATAATAAACACAAACAACTTACCTTTGGTGTATGCAATGTTTTTGCACTGTAAGGCAGGGAGAAACTAAATTTTACAGATATATATGTGTTGAAAGGAGGCAAGGCAGGTGTAAAGGTATGACCAGTTTAATTAGATAGTTTAAGGTATTATTGTTTGATAGCTGTTATGTAATTTAAGATGTTATTGTTTGTTAGAATTAAGGATATTGTTAGCTTTAAGAATAGTAAGATGTCAAAATTGGAGTGTTAAATTGTAAGAAATGTCATGTCATAACCTATGTTTAAGTCAGCTGTTTTTTATTTAGGACAGACGTCAAACTGACACTAAAATTATAGTTAGGTTAATTATTCTCTCATTGACTAACAACAATCAGAAGTATGTATGTATCCGAGGAGATGATGAAAAACGATTATTGTGTTAAAATTTGTTAGGATATTTTATTTGAAGCAGGCAGATAACAGTTTTTTGATTAGTTACGCTGGTTACGTATGAAAAATAAGAAACAGAGGGGAAAAATTTGATAAAAGTATGAGATTAAAATTGTTGAGATGAAAAAAGTTTGAAATTGTCATTAAATTATTAGATGGGAATTTTTGGTAATAAGGATATAGTTTGAGAAATTAGATAGAAGGGGTTTGAAAAGGGATAGTAGCAAGAGGAGAAAATTTAGTCTAGAGGATGCAAAAATCTAGAGGGTCGCTGATCCGATAGTCCGACTCAGCAAATACAGGAGAGGCAGCAGAGGCAGCAGCAGTCTGAGTGAGTAGTGTAAAACTAAAAGGAGTAATAAAACTCGCTAAAAAAAATAAGTACATAAACTGTGCTTTGGTTTTTTATACGACATTCAAGATACTTATAGAGGCAGGGGATCTTTTGGCTATAACTAACTGATAGTCAGCGTGGAACTCTGTGTCTATTGACTAAGTGCCACAATACAGTGGAATTAATATAAACACCAATAGGTGTCGGTACCGTTAACATTTATTTTATTTTCTTTCGTTCCCTTTTATAGTGTAAAATTCAAATAGGTATAAGTAATACATAAGGTTTAGGTTTTTTGTCATATATGTTAATTTAATAAATATTTAAGTTCTGTGAGCGTATAAGGACCTTTGCTTTGTTTTCTTTAACATATATTTATAAGCATTTTGAGTACAGATCAGAGGGGGAATACATTTCAAAATTTAAAATTTAATCAAACTTTTGGAAATAATAATAAAAATTTTGATAGGACTTGAACCCACTAGTCCCTGTTTTGAGAGTCAAATTCATTCATGTGATCAATTGTATGCGCAATACAGCAGTATAAAGGCATTTAATACACCAAGGTGTAATACACACACAAACCTTTGGTGAACACACATTAACAACACATTACTCACTAAACTTTACAGGTAGATAAAACACAAGATAAAATAACTTCGAAATTAACATCACAAAAAGCAATAAAACATATTTAAGTTAGCCACCATATCAAGTATTTCAATATACCTAATAATAATAATATAAAACTTAAAATAAACCTTTCCCTATTTCAATTATCACCCAATAGTGGGACTATAATTTTCCTAGATAGATTAAATTATTACTACGTGGGACTTTAATCTTCCTAAATAACTATCTAATATCAATATATATATATATATATATATATATATATATATATATATATATATATATATATATATATATATATATATATATATATATGTATATAAACATATAAAATTCGAAACTCACCTCGGATATGTGTTCTAGGGGGCCTAATTAGCGCTCATTTGAAAAACATTGTTCAAAATTCAAAAGTCGGGATCTCCTCATTAGTGATTTTTTTTTTAAAAAACACTAAAACACAAAGAAAATGTTATCCACTTTTCAATTTAATATACACTTTAAAATCATATTAAGGCACAGAAATTATTAACGCCTACTACACATGCCAATACACATACACACACTCACACACAAGCATTACAAAAACAGTAATCCAATATGTGCCCCGATATATACAGTGCCAAGGTAAAATCAGCAAACACACACTTGCAACAAAAATCAAAACCCCAACCGCGTTATTACATTACATAAATAGAATTAGAACCGCAACATTACCAAAACACAATAATAAAATACAGTAGTAAATATTCGCATAAATAAAACAACATAAGGCATGATAACACACTATAAATTACAACCACATAATAGAAATCTCCATAAATAAAAACTTATATACAAACTTTAAAATTCTTCTCTATACCATAAAAAGTCTGGAGGAAACAAATGCGTTATGGAAGTGAATTTTTATAAAAAGCTTTTAATAGCAGATATGTTTTTTTATGAAAGCTAACGTCAAATTGGTTACCGGGAAAACCTACATAGTAGAAACAATGTACCGTATTTCATCCAAATTAGTTTATAATTTGAAAATGTACAAAATTTGTCCGAAAATAAACTTAAAATATTTCCGAAAAAACTGGTTTCCTAGCCAGCGAAGTTTAGGTTAATAGCAAATTGAGTTATTGAAATATGAAGCATTCAATGAAAATTCGCTACCAAAATGCACATACTGCGTCCCGAACTTTTTTCTTACAAACATGCATATTTCGATAAAAAATACAAAAACATAAGCAGTGTTCCATTAATAAAAAAAATTGTATCACCAACGATACGGGCCATGCTGTGATTGTAAAAATAATTTTGTAAGATGCAAATCAAGACACCCTATAATTGACATGTACAATTTTTTCTCGTATCTTGTATAATAACGGATATATTGAGTTTTATCGCAAAGATGCCTCACCCTGTATATATGTAAACAGATAAAAACTAAACTAACCCCGAATATGGGTTCTATATGGCCTAGTTCGCGCTCATTTGAAGAAATCTTTTCAAAATTCAAAAATCGCGATCTTCGTAACGTCGAATTTTATTTGTACGAAATTTCGCTAAACCTTTTAGACTATTAAACCATATACTCTATAACTAAAAGTGGTGCAAAAGCGTGAAAGAAATGGTTTATTCGGAATGCATTTTCTGCAAATATTTTAGCAAAATAGACAATAACACGGTTTTGTAAAACAAACTTCTTGCCACATGTCCTCTACCTAACCCGTATTCGTTTGTGAGATTCTTTGCCTAAAAGGTGCCAATTTTGTCGCGACTTTGATGGTATTTCTTGACCTTTTTGAGCCAAAAAACTTACCATTTGTCTGTAATACCTAAAGAATAGATTTTGTTATAGACACAAACTATATTGGTTCTGTGCGTTTCTCAGTCATAAGTGACACCCAGATTTTTTTTCTATAAATGCCTATAACTTTTTTCTTTCATCCTAGCGATCTAAAGCTTGGTATTATATTTTGTATAATATAAACCTGCCTACCAAATTTGGTTATCATTGCTATTTTATTCCTGGTGATACTAAAATTTTTCAATATATATATATATATATATATATATATATATATATATATATATATATATATATATATATATATATATATATATATATATATATATATATATATATATACACATATACATATACATTTAAATAAAATTCACTGAAAGGTCGACAAATTTCCCTATCCAATTATACAAGAGCAAGCCAAGGAAAAATTATATGAATCCACAAGACTGACAACAACATCTCCACCGCCACCCAGCAAATATTCGAACAGTATTTTTTAAATACATTTTCGAGCCTGAAACTCTCACATTAGCTGGCAGTTCATCAAACAGACAAGCAGAATATCGTTGCGTAGTGGTAGTCTGGTAGTACATTTAAATGGAATATGCATAGCGCTAAAATCTTTTCTCGTATTATAACTATGTCCAGGCTGACATTAGCATTTGGCATTATATGTGCATGCGTAAGGACCTGCAGAATATAAGGTTCTCTCACAGTTAACAATTGAGCTTTTCTGTACAGATTTTTAGATGGATATTGGTTGTCTTTTCCCAATAATATCTTAATAATTCGTCTTTGCGTAATAGCAAGATTTCGCAAATAGCAACTGTAATCCCTTCCCAGCTTAACAGAAGGCACCTACTATTTTTAAAATCTCCACGTCTAGTATGGCCTTCAAAAATTTTAATTCCTGTAGAATCACCCTAGGCCTCCTCACAATGTATTTGATATGAACATCCCACCTCAAATGATTGTCAACCAGACCTTTCAATTAATTTATACAGCACCAATCTCATTGTCAACCAAAATATATAGATGATATATATGGAATGGTGTTCTTACTAAAAGATAGTGCAGCATAAGAGGTTTCCGCTACGTTGACAGTCAAATCTTTGTGATCTAACCATTCTTTTACTATAGTTGTGACTCTCCCTTACTTTTAAGCTTGGACGAACTGCTATCTTCAAAAATAAAAAGTATGGACGCAGCAAGTGCGTAATGGTTTCATAAAAAAATTAATAGCAAATATGTCTTTTTTCAATAAAAGCAGGCATCCAATTTGGTTAGCAGTATAACCTATATAATGGAAACAATGTACCATATTTTCTCAAAATAACTATATTGTTTTGAAAAGTACAACAATTTTCCGAAAATAGACTTAAAATATTCTCGAAAAAACTGGTCCGACTTTCCTGGTCAACGAACTTCAAGCTATTTACCCTCCTACCAAGATATAGTTATTCACAAAAAAGTTTTTCGACAAAACTAGAACCATTTTTTTTCATGAAAATTTGCAAACAATTTTTTCACGAAAATCCGAAAACATTTTTTTAAAGTAACTTAAACATTTATTATTAATTACCAAAATTTCACAAAAATTTTACAAACAATGATTTCTCCAGAAACAAAAGATTTGCGTATGGGACCTCGACTTTTTTTTGACGACCATTCTTTTAGTATCTTTAGTTATGACTCTGCCTTACTTTTAAGCTTTTCCCAACTACTATATTCAAAAATAATAAGCCTGGGCGGATAAAGTGCGTAATGGTAGTGAATTTCATAAAAAATGTAATAGCAAATATGTTTTTTTCAATAAAAGCAGGCATTCAATTTGGTTACCAGTATAACCTATATAGTGGAAACAATGTACCATATTTTCTCAAAATAAATTTATTGTTTGAAAAAGTACAACAATTTTCCGAAAATAGACTTAAAATGTTCCCTAAAAAACTGGTCCGAGTTTCCTGGTCAACGAACTTTACCGACCTACCAAAATACGATATAATTATTCGCAAAAACTTTTCGACAAAACTAGCATTTTTTTTTCATGAAAATTTGCAAAAAAAATTTTCACGAAAATCGAAAACATTTTTTACAATAATTTAATAAACATTTATTATTAATTACCAAAATTGAACCAAATTTTACAAGCAATGATTTCTACGGAAACAAAAGGATTGTATACGGGACCTCGACATTTTTTCACGAATAATATAAACAAAAGCCTTTCTAACGAGAAAAGTTAAAGTTAAAATGGATAAGATGGCCTAGGAAGCTCAAGTCCATTAGCCACAAATTTTTATAATTCAGTTTCCGAAATACTATCCAATCGTTCTTCGTTATGATCTGTTATAATGAAACAGAAAATCAGAGAGAAGTGTGACTTTTACAGTCAAAACTGATATTCGATATACATGTTTCCCTACATATATATATATATATATATATATATATATATATATATATATATATATATATATATATATATATATATAAATTATTATTAATACTTTTTTTTCTAAATTTATGATCTAATGAAATAGACTGGGATGCTTGTGCCTAGGGACCCATCAAGGCTTAAATCACAGACTGAAATGGGCCACGGATAAAAAGGTTTGAAGATTAGGATAGACAGAAGGATATATAAGACCAGTTACGTGAAACTACTGCATACAAAAGTCTCTACTTATTTAATGCAACCACAATCTAATAAAATTATTATTTTTATTACTATTCTTTTTACTATTTTACCTACTTATAGTAGACATGAGTGTTCAGGTATATTAGTACTTACATTTATATGTTTAAATCTATATCTTTAAAAAAATTGCTAATTGCGATATTTATAAGGTCAGTAAATTTGTAACATTTGTTGAAAATTCTACATATCGGTAGAGAATTGTTACAAGGTTAGATCGTTGTAGAAAGTATTTTGGGCATGAGAAAATTATGTGATGTAGGTCTCCTACCGAGTTCCCATCGCAGTCACAATAAGGTGTTCCTCTTAAGCCAATTTTGTTAAGATGGGCCGCGTATCTTCCATGGTTATTTTGCAACCTAGTCAACGTAGTGTAGTAAAATCTGTTGTCGCTATGGTTTTTTCCAGTGGAAGTGAAGTATGAAGTAAGGTGTAAGGATTTGACGAGTTACTGACAAAATGTTTCCATTCTCTCTGCCATAGTAAAGCGATGTGCTGATTAACTTGTTTCTTTAAATTAGTGTAATGTATTTTGCAATCGAATGAGGTTTCTTCTCCAGCCGCTGCTTGCTTAGCCAACCTATCTGCTTCTTCGTTGCCATGCACTCCAATGTGCCCTCTCACCCACAGGAATATCACTTCAGAGTTTCTTAATATTTGGTAAAGTAACTCCAAAATATTTGACAGTGTAGAGTTCGTACTGTATTTAATTTTTCTATGTTTAATGACCATTATGGCCGACTGGGAGTCACTTATGATCAAAGTTCTTGAGATTTTATTTTCTAGTACCCATTCTAGTGCCATTCTTATTGCATATAATTCTGCAGCATATATTGAACAATGTTTGTACAAATTTCAGCGTGATTTATATCCTACTCTTGGAACGTAAAATGCTGCTCCAACCTGAAATTCATTTTTGCTACCATCTGTAAAAATTTGTGTGTGTTCATAACGATTGACTATATTGAAAAAAGTGATGTATGCAGTCTCGCTGTGGTCAGTGTATGTGGGAATAATTATCGTAGGATTACTTATCAGTGCTTTATAGCTAAGTTGAAATGGGTAACAAAGTTCTGTTTTCTCTATATTGCTTTCGTACTGCAGTATGAAATCATATGATAACGTTAATGGTGGCTTGTTCTTCAGTCTCAAAAACCTGTTTGTTAATGTTTCGACAAAAAGTTGATGGATTTTGTCGAGTTTGTCAGATTGTTGACTACTTAATTTTAAAATAAGGTTTCCCGCAATTTGCAGCATTCTCAGATGAAATGGGGCCTCGTGAGCTTCTGCGAATACTATAGTGCTTGGAGTCGATTGCATTACGCCTATACATAGTAGTCTTAATGCTTTTAGCTGAATTCTTTCGATTTTAAGTAGATTTGTTTTAGACGTTGACCCGTAAACTGTACAGCCATAGTCTAGTAATGCTCTCATGTAGCACTTGTAAAAAATAACGCAATACTTACATCAGCGCCCCACTTATAGCCAATGATGGATCTTAATAAGTTGATCCCACGTTCGCATTTAGTTTTCAATATATTTATGTGCATGCACAAAAGTTTTGTGTCCATTCTGACGCTCAGATATGTATATATGCTTACAGTTTTAATTTGAAGGCCACAGGAATAAACATATTTAGGAAGATTTATGCGATGTCTCGTAAAGCACATGATTGAAGTTTTCTGCGTCTGTATCTTAAAGTGTCTTTCATCCGTCCACATTTTCAAGATGTTTATAATATAACGAATTGTTGTCATGCATTGTGGATAGGAGTTTTGTACACTATAAATACAAATGTCGTCTGCAAACTGTATACACTGGGTCTCATTATCGAACATATTGTGTAATCCACTTGTATATATGTTAAAAAGGAGTGGACTTAGTATTGATCCTTGTAGTATTCCACTTATGGCTATTGTAGGTTGGTGGAAGTTGTTGTGTTCGTCACTAATAAATACTTTCCTTTGGTCATAGAAGCTTACTATATTAAGTGCTATATTGGAGGAAATATACATTTCGGTGAGATTGCCATATAACAGATCTAAGTCTCCGCTTTCGTAAGCCCCCTTAATGTCTATAAACAAGCAAATTAGATAGTTATTGTTTGAGAATGCCGCTTGGACATCAGTAACCAGGCAATTGATGGCATCGATAGTACGTCGACCTCGCCGAAATCCATATTGACCTTCGCGTAGTAACGAATTATGTTCAATATGCCACTTCAGTCTGAGTTTGACCATTCTCTCGAAGGTTTTTGTGATACAAGGCATAAGAGAAATTGGTCTAAATGAAGCATATAGTCGTATGTCTTTGCTGTGTTTATGTATTAAACAAATAACTACTTCCTTTAACTCTTCAATGTATAGTCCTTTTATCCATCAATTATTGAATATGCCAAACAAAACATTTTTAGCTAAGTCTGTCAACATGCTCAACATTTTGTAAGTAAACCTGTCTTTACCTGGAGATGTGTTAGGTGTTTCTTTAAGCGAGTGCTCAAATTCCTGCATAGTGAAGGCCGTCTCAATATGTTCAAGGTTATCTTTGTACTTAAATTTACCTATGAAGTTAGAAACACCAGGTGGTGTTAAATTTAACAAAAACTCCTCAATTACTTCCTTACTTGGATGCGCATAAACATGTTTTCTATTTTTATTATCAAACTTCTTGACGAAGTTCCAGATAGTTGCTATAGGTGTATTTTTACTTAAAGACCCCATGAACGCCAAGTTTCTCGACTTTTCCTTTTAAAAGTTCGCTTGGCTAGGGCGTCTATTCTCTTGTAGTGCAGATAATTATCCCAAGTGGAAACTCTTTTATATTCTGCTAATGCGTTTTTTTCTTTCTGACGATACTTCTAAACACTCGTGATTCCACCAAACTGGATTTCCTGGTTTACTTATACTTATATACCTAGTTAATTGCATAGACTTATCAGCGGATTGTGCTAGAGTCTTTACAAAATGACAAAATTTCTCTTTAGGTTCTCTAGGGCTATTAATTAAGGAAGTATCCAAAGCGGCCTGAAATGCATCCTAATTTGCTGTATTTTCCTTCCATTTTAAATAAGGAGTTTTATTATGTAGTGAGTATTGACTGTTTAACATAATATAAACGAAGGAATGGTCTGAACCCAAACAATCGTCTAGAACATTCCAAGTCGCCTCGGACACCAGCCTTGGTGAGACTAAAGTTAAGTCAACCATAGACGGAGACTCCAACGGTCGCACAATTCTTATAGGCAATCCATCATTTAGTAATACCAGATCAGATTCATCAATTGCATTTGCCAAGCTATTACCCTGCGTAAAAGTTAAAGTCTCCGCCTACAATAATGTTTGAATTAAGGAATTGCTGAAAAAAGCATTTCCATTGGATTGTGGACACATTTACATGAGGTGGCTTATAGAGAGAAACCACACTTATCTCTGGTTCTATTAATTTAATAGCACAAACATCTACCTCCTGACGAGGAGGCAGAATATTAGGCAATGTCCGGAACAGTAACTTTTCAGAAACCAGGATTGCTACACCCCCACCCCTTATTCCTGTTCTATCCTTTCTTATGATATTGTATCCTCGAAACTGAAAGTCTGAATGCTAAGTTTTTTTAAAAGTTTCACTTAATAGGATTAAGTCCGATTGGTTGTTTGACAAATAATTACGCAGATTTGTCCGGTTGCTAACAAAAGATCTTGCATTCCATTGTAGAATCTGAATTCCGTTAGTCACTCTACTGGGCATCGTCGTCGTCATAATTGGAATTATGTGTTAATTTGACAAAAATATCATTTAAAGACTTTTTAATAATTTGCTCGTTTAAGTCCCCTACGTTTCCAGATGAAACTTTATTTAAAATATGAATACATAAGTCATTAACTTGATTTATTATTTTATCTTTAAATTCTAGAAATTCACTACGATATGGGTTTGGTAAAACGTTATTAGCTTCTTTCCGGCTTTGAGACGGTGGTGGCGACCGTGATGCTTTGCGTTTTTTATACGTGCTATACCTAGGTTACCCTCTTTGATGACTAGTGTTAGAGGTTTGAGTTCGTGTTGGTCTTTTTGTGTTGTCATTATCATAGTTTTGAGACGTGGGTAGCTGAGGAAAATTTTCTAAGGTATTAAGTATATCAAAACGCATATTTGTAGTAATTTTCGCGTATGAGGGGTTGTTTTCAAGCTTTTGTGCTTTTTTAAAAGATATATTTTGAATGGACATAATTCTTTTATTTTTTTTGCTTTTCATATATAGGACAATTTTTAGATGTAGACTGGTGATTTTTGCAGTAAATACAGTATATTTCAGTAGGACAATTATCATCTATGTGTGTTTCACTGGATCTTATATATATTTCTTCCTTATTTTTACAAATGTTAGAGGTATGGCTGTTGCGCATGCATTTCATGCATTGCACTACAGGATAGATATAGGGCTCGACTACGAAATTAACACCACTAATTCTTACCTCCTGTGGTAGTTTATCGCCAAGAAACGTGACAATAACTATTTGCCGTTTAACTAATTTACCTATTCCATCTTCACCTACTACTCTTTTAAACATTATTTTAACTTCAACAACTTGAGAGCTATTTTTTATTTGTTTCAGTATATATTTATCATCGAAAATAGTGTCAACCTGTCTAACTATGCCTTTACGATGATTGTAATATTTTGGTATGAATGCTATCAAATCATTATCTAGTAAGAGTTTATTATTTATAAGGGAATTTGCTGCTTGATATGAATTGATAGTTACCTTTACTTTATTGTAACCTAATGTTTTGATGTCAATAATGGACTTCTTATAGCAATCGGATATTCCCAAGTGATAAGAAACACGAAGCGGGAACAAACAACCTACCTTCTTATCCTTATTGCACTATGACAAAGTATGGTCCTTGATCAGAAAAAGTATATTTATTATTAAAGTCAACATTAATTGGAATGTTATTTTTATCCGTGAAATTCGAATTATCATTACCACTTACCGATATGTCTCCAATATGTCTCTTTTTAGACGGTAGCCCCGGACCACCGCTTGTATCTCCCATTACTTACCCAAGAGATATTATTTTGTTTTATTTAATTTTTCACAAAAGGAATATAAACAAAAAACAAACAATTTTCTTTAATGGTGGTGGTGGTGGAGGTATTTCTGACCTTGGAATAGTAATTTCATCAGCCACAGAGTTTTGCTATTTTATATGATATACAAATATATACAAATACCTACAGATTATTTTGTATTAATTATACAGAAACCAGAATTATGTTACCTATATACAAATTTTCTTTAAGGAACTACTATCGTAAGTAATTCATATAAAACCGGACGCCACACGAGTTAGAGGAGTATTGGTAATTCAGCTAATAATCCGAGAACAGTGAGTCGCCACCAGTCCGTAATGATTCAGAATCCGTTTTCCGTCCTAGCGCATCTGGTTTGGCTGATTTCAATATACGAAAATATTTTCATAGGTGAGAAATTATTCGTTTTAATTAATTCATTTTGTAGCAAATTTTCATATTTTTAAATTATTATATTATTAAATTCTCAGTCCAAATCTCCGCAAGCGAGTTATTTCTGCTTTTCCTGACCTGCCGCCGACCCTTTAGATAATTCCCGTATGTTAAATTGTGCATTATTTTTGTGGAGATGCTGAGGATTCAGAGCTCAAATAATCGATATATATATATATATATATATATATATATATATATATATATATATATATATATATATATATATATATATATATATATTCATTTTGGATTGATCCCGATAAGGACGCTGAGGATTTACAGCCTATCTAAGTCACTCCAAGTGACACTTTCCTTTCCCTTAGCCCTGTACACTTCATCGGTGTCTAGGATTTCCGCCCCACACAGTATAAGCTTTTGTGTTATTTTAGTAAGGACGCTGAGGATTTTTTTTATATTTTAACTGGACTTGAAGGTTTGGAGGTTCGAAGGTGAAGGAAAAACATGTGCCGGCAAGGAATTCCACAACTTGGAAGGCCTCGGGACAAAAGAGCAGGCATAACAAGAGGTTCTATGTTTGGTGACCTGGACAGTAAAAGGGTGCATTCGCTCTGTTCTCCTGGTAGATCTGTTGGGGACAGCAGGTGGAGGAACTATGGAAGAAAGCTCATCTGAGTAGTTGCCGTGCAGATCTCTATAAATCTTATTTGTGAAGTATATAAGGTATAGAGATTAGCTGGTAAAAAGTATTTGCCTGCCCGGAAGAGGAAACCTAATTTCTTAGCAGCCGCTTCTGCAATTGATGTGACATGTTGGTGCCAATTGTAATTTTGATCCACAGTAATGCCAACAAGCGAAAAGGACTCATTACTTTGAACAACTTGGTTGTTCATTGTGATGTGTCTAGGGCTGGTGTATCTTTTATGAGAAAAAAAGCAAGACTGAGATTTGGTGGGGTTGAATTATTTTTGTTTGATTCACTTATCAGTGGCATGCAAGAAGATGGAATTACTTACTTTCCCGTTATCTAATGCAACCAACCTTTTATTTTAAAATTGCTAAAATGATGTCTTCCCTGGACTAATAATAAAAAGACGCAGCAAGTGCGTTATGGTACTGAATTTTCATAGAAATGATCTGGCACCAAATATTTTATAATAATTTTTTTCTTGTAACATAGAAATCCAAATTTTTGTGCATAGTTTGCTTTTTATATCGTTAACCTACCTACCAAATTTGGTTATCATAGCTTTTTTATTTTTTGAGATAAAATTTTTTTTTGAATGAAAACTCAAAATTTTTCCGAAAAACCTCGTCCGATTTTTCTGACTAACGAACTTATCCAATCCACTTACAAAAGGAAGGTACATGCCAAATTTTATCAAAATCGGCTTATTATTTTTTGAGTTATCGGTGTGATACCTATATATATATATATATATATATATATATATATATATATATATATATATATATATATATATATACATACATACATATATATATATATATATATATATATATATATATATATATATATATATATATATATATATATATATATATATACCACCAAAACTCTGTACCTGGACAGCAAATTTACTCTCCAACCGGAGCATTTCTGTTGTCGTGGATGGCCATTCCTCTAAACTGTATCCAATTAATGCAGGAGTTCCTCAAGGTTCAGCTTTTACTTTGTTTCTTTTCCACATCAATGACCCTCCACTCAAATATACAATATTCTAAGCCTGTCTATATATATATATATATATATATATATATATATATATATATATATATATATATATATATATATAAACATATAAAGTTTGAAACTGACACCGGATATGGGTTCTAGGGGTCCTAGTTCGCGCTCATTTGCAAAAAATTTTTTAAAATTCAAAAGTCGGGATCTCCCCATTAGTGAATTTTTTCTACGAAAATTCACTAAAAATTATAAAAACCTCCGATATCTGAGAAACATCCCGCATACTGTTTCCACTTAAATCGACTATTAACTCGTTATTTTGAACACATTTATGCCTAACACTCATTATTTGCCAGAGTTGTTTTGGATTTAATTTACTCCTCAAAACTAGATCTTTATAGTAATCATGTTTAGTTTTCTCAACTATCTTTCTTAATTTCTTTCTATACATTTCATACTTATCCTTCAATTTGTGTGTTTCACATCTACTTACCATATTCTATACAACTGGTCTTTCCTATAAATTGATTTTACCAAGCCATTGGTTATTCGGCATATTGTTCTAATATTATTGCGTTAAATCCTGTACCTTTCTATGCTATCAATATTCTTTTTGTTGGAAAAATTAATAGAAGCATTTGCAGCCAAATGTACGTGTGTATGTAAAATATATATATATATATATATATATATATATATATATATATATATATATATATATACATACATATATATATATATATATATATATATATATATATATATATATATATTTTTTATATATATATATATATATATATATATATATATATATATATATATATATATAATCCGAACCTACATTTAAACACACATTTTTAATTTAATGTCAGCTTGTTTTTAACCGTGATCTAACCAACCAGGAGACAGTTTCACGTTACCAACCTGTCCAAATTACCATGGGGACCGGGATTGACGGTTAAACGCGGTGAAATATCTTATTACGTAATATTGCCTTGGTGGAAACTATTCATAAAATTTTAAACTAAAATTATTGACCCCTCATTCTGATCGATTTCAGACATCATATATGGTGTTTTTCACATGTGTAAAAATACACCATTTTCTGTTAAAAATATTGGGATGGAAGTAAACATGGTTACGGTGGGAGAAAGAATGGTTTAAAAATTAAAATTCATGACTAAAAGCGCTAATTTGTCCAAGCGTTTGTTTGAACTACGCATATTATTTGATCTCACACTGAGTATTGATACACTTTGCAGTCAGGTAAGCTTAAAAAAAGAATTGATCAGTTCGGCAACGGTGTTAACAACGCATTGTGAAATTTATTTGACAAAAATTCCCTGGTGGAATAGTCAACCTGTCACATCCGAGTAGACGCTGACTTTGCCATTGTTTGTCCAGTACGTGTAGTGTAGTGAATTCCGAGGCGTTTTTCCATAACCTATATAGCTGGCGCTTGGGTGAAAGAAGTGGGTGGGATAACTAGAATTTAATTGTTACTATTAATGATTCTTAATCTTTAAACCGAAAATAGAAGTCATTGCAGCATGATTCTTAAAAAGTGAGGATGTAGCAAATTTATTATGGTGGTAAATCTTTATAAAATTTGCTTTAAATGTTAATTGGGAAAATTGGTTTTGATTGAACCGGTACTAAATACACAAAACCTTTTTACTCAAACTAAGAAGAAATAGATAAATTAGTGGTCTACATAACAAAAATAGAAATCCTTTAACGGTTAGAAATCAACGCCTTTACCCTGGAAGGCGATAGCCTGCTCACATTAATTTCCAAAATTGTGAGTTCACTCAGAAGGCATGGATGTTAGAATATTAAAGATACCAAAAGAAATAGACAAACAGATGAAAACAAAGAAATTGGTGTATTAGCGTTACTTGCGGCAATTTCTCATGTTTCTAGTAGATAAACTGCATGCCAGAGCAATAATCTCAAAATTACAGTTTCAAGAATATTAAAACGTAATAAAATGCATATTTACAATTCCGGTTTAAATGTAATAAACTTTGAAAACGGTTAGCTTTTTGTCAGTGAATGAATATAATGACGAGATCCTACTATTTCGTGGACGAATGAGAGCAAATCTAACATAACCAAAAAAATTTTTATTGGGTATTTCAAAGACCAACTACCTTAGGCAAAAGACGATTTCAACATACATGTTTCATCAATATGAGGTGTGACATAATTGTAGGTACGCCGGTGGCTCCATTTTTCTTTGTTTGCAATTTAAATGGCGAAACGTATATTTTCACATGAAGACTGTGAGATCATGTAAGACAATTTTCCACTGCATTTACGACGACAAATATAATTGTTCCAAATTGACCAGGCTCAAACCGATAACTGTCTTTCACAGCTGGATTCGAGACTGTGGTCCAATAGATTTTTGCGTAATGGATAAACGATTATTACTAAATCATTGTTGCACTGCTTGGTCATCCAGATCTTCTGATCTAAATACATTAGATGTTTTCTGTGGATATGTTAAATGCATTGCTTACGGATACCTATAATAACGTACAAAATTTACATAATGCTATCACAAGAACATTCACCGGCTTAACTCCGGTTGTTTTACAAAGGAATTGCAGAGACATTGCTAAGAGGGTAGAACGATGGATGAACTACATTTCTATAAGATAACTAAAATTGACAAAAACAACAAACATAAATCCAATTACTATGGAAGATACTCCAAATAACAACCATTTCTCGCATTTTCGATAGTAATAGGATTTATGTTTTTTGTGTTTTGGCACTTTTAGTTATCCTATATAGATATAGTTCATTCATCGTTGGTCTTAATTGTTTGTTTAAAACTAGCTAACAGTTGATAATAATTAATCAATAAAAACATTACTTTTTCTAATTGAAAGCGATGACCTGTCGCATGTAGCCAAGGACGTATGTTTGATGAGCTTGTACAATCCTCGTTTTATACGAAAGTCTCATAAATTTCTCAAATGCCTGTAACTGGAATTTTCTAGGAGTTTAAAACTTAAAATTTGATACCAAATTTTATTAGATTACTGTTATATTTCAAGATACAAACTTTTTTTAAACGATTAGAACTCTACTTTCCCTTCAAAAGTTTAAAGATAGACGCCTAAAATTATAATATCAATCTCGTGTTTAAGGCTGCTAAATTATCCGAATGCGGACTTCAATCCGCGACCTTACACACCAGATTTTAAATATTACTCGGCTTGCTAGCCTACTTCTTATAATTCGTAATCAAAATCTTGCAGTAGGCCATGCAAAAAAATGCTGCTGTTTACTTATTTCTATATGCTAACAATAAATTGAGAAAATTATTTAATAACAGCTGTTTATCGATATATCTAGTGCTACTTTTATACAAACTACTTACTACTTGCTACTTACCTAGATTTATTTAACAAAAGGAAATAACATTAATAAAAAATAATTATCCCATAAGCCTATCAGCACAAACCAACTTTGAAAATACGTAACATAAGCACAAAAGTAATCTAGTATATCAAAAGAACTGCTTAAAATGATTTCCATTTTGTTATATGCACGCTTCGCATACTTTTTCCATTCGTTTTAAGGAATTAATCAAAACAAGATGATTTTGTGAGTAGCAAAAACTTTCTCTTATTGCGTTTCCAAAATCTTGAATATTATCATAATGAACCTCCTAAATTTGATTCTCCGAATATCCCCATAGAAATAAATCCAATATAGAACCGTCTGGAGACCTAGACGGCCATCTTATAGACCCATTGGTTCCGATCCGTTGATTTGGAAAATTATTCTCCAGAAACAACCTCGCCATTTGAGAATTGTGTGCTGGAGCCCCGTCCTGTTGAAAACCTATTTCATTTAAACGCGCTAAAGGAACATTATCGAGCAATTAAGGTATAGCCATCTCTTAAATTTCAACGTAGCAATTGGCTGTTGGCTTTCCCTCAACTATATAACATTTTATGTGTTCCTCATATGAAGCAAGACACATTTAGATCAAAGCTGCGCTGCTGTCTTCTGTGAAATATTTGGTGTTGGTTTTCTTGGGACCAGAATCTACTATTCGGCCTATTAAGTAGCCCCAAATAATATTATGAGTTTTGGAAGCTAACAGTACGACCGTTACTCCTCCTAGTCTGTCTCTCTCTCTCTCTCTCTCCCTTTAGGCACACTAAAATCTTAAACTAAAACACCTTATATATATATATATATATATATATATATATATATATATATATATATATATATATATATATATATATATATATATATATATATATATATATATATATATATATATATATATATATATATATATATATATATCACAGGCAGCTTGTAAAGTGTGTTGGTAACAGCTAACACTCTTGTGATTCTAGAAGGAACCAGAAGTGACAGGTATGGAACAATACAAAAAGGTGTAGAATCTCTATGGACAATATTAATAGGCGAGCCGAAGGTAGCGGGAGTCAGTCAGCAGTGAGTTAGTGTTCGTGTATAACAAGCGGTCATGGAAGGCGTATAGTGAAATATAGTTGTATGGACATTTAGTAATAGAGAGAAATATTTTGGTTGGTGGTTTTGGAAACAAGTTGGTTATAATAAATTAGTAGTTTGAAAAGCTGTATTTTGCTGGTCAACAAATCCACTACCCCGAAGAATGTAGCAATATATATATATATATATATATATATATATATATATATATATATATATATATATATATATATATATATATATCTATATATATAAGTATAAAACTTTATTTAATTAGAAAAACTACAATGTGTAAAATGTAAAATATAAATTATAATAATTTTGAACAGAGAGGTAAGAGTGAACCCGAAGCGTTACAGTTACCGACTGCTGGCTTCTGCATGTCACGACTCTCGCAGGTAGTCTCTGTATTACAAAGGAAATGATTAGTAAACAGTTTATAATATGCACTCAATCAACCATTGAACTTTATGCTAAAATTCAGCACATCCCGGGCGATGCCTTCTTCCTGGTTATTCGGGTCACCGTGGGATATTCTAATATCAATAATATTACTTGGAGTGTTGGTGACGTATTTCCTCCACTGTTAGTTTTGAGCACGTCCTTGTGTTCAACTCGGGATGGCTTCTTCTTCTTCTTCTTCAATAAGGGTGTCCATTTCATCCTGGACCAAATCAATATGGTAATGACAATGGTTACTATTTTAATGTAGTTGCATACATGTGGCTAGTATACAACAGTGGATGTTGCGGGAATTCTAAGGGTTGTTGTGCAGTTTTCAGCTTCTTCAGGTGGGCTGGACTGAGACGGTTTCATGTTTCGCTTCTGCAAGTGGTAACTTCAGGTCTAGTGTTCATATTATGTTGAGCTGGTTCCAATACTATAAACTTGGGGTATGAGGGCCTTATGATTTTTTTGGTAAACGTTTATTTGAAAATAGGAACTGGGTACGAGGCGTAAATTTGGGACCTTTAGTAAACAAATAATTGTATCTTATGCTACATTATAATTTCAGTAAAATTGATAATTTTAATTATGTGATCTTTGTCAAATTTAATCAATTAATTTTTGTTATAAAGTTATACGATATGTCTGTCTTGTTTGTAAGTTCATTGAAGTTAAAAGAGATAATAATTTTTGAATAATGTTTCGTCTAATAATTTTGAATAATGAAATTTGATACTGAATAAAATATACAACTTTTTTCTCAATAACTAGTTTATCAAATCTGTCAGCTATCATTGAAGATTTTTATTAATGAAATATTGTTTTTGTTGTTGTTATTATATGTGCGAAAGAATTTCGAAAGTCTAGTTGAGCCACGATTTTACCTTGGCTTAAACACAGTGTATTAAATTTGTGTTTAATTCATTAGGATGTCACAATCAAAATTTGAAATTATTTTATAAAATACCTAGATATATTAAAATAAAAATAAAATTATGATTAACTATTTTGGTTATCTAATCTTAGTGATTTTTATCTTCGAGTTGACGGACCTGGTTGAGGGTCGTCATCAGGGGGATGAGGTCTCTGCAAGGAAAATTTCTTTCTCAGTCTTTATACATTTTTCAAATGGGCAGTCTTTTTTGTGAGTCGGGTAAAAATAATTTGTTTTGATTTACTTGAACTTGGGTTTGATAATTTACATATAAAGGGTTTGTTTTCCTTATATGCGGTATTTTAATAGCTAACTCTCCGGCCTGTATTTGAGGTATTTCCTTGCGGTTTTCACTTCTTTTTTGGAGAACTGTTTCTGACTTTCCTTGTATTTTCTGTATATTTAATCGAAAAAGAGTAATACTTCTTTCAGTCTTTTATGGTTATATTCCTCGTGCAATGTTTTATGAGGGTCTATAACGTCTAATTTTCATATGGACCGTAAAGAAGAGAAAAGGGAGTATGAGTGAATTGATTGATTTTATGTTAACATACAGGTAATCATAAGATCAATAGGTTTTTCTAAGGGCTTCTCTAATTTCATTGATCTTAATTTTTCTAATATAGTTGAATGAAATCGTCCAACTGGAGAATTCGAGTTAGGGTTTTGAGGGGTAGTTATGTGTAATTTTATGTTTAATAAGTCGTAATATTCCTTAAGGGTTACGTTATCCAATTCTTTTCCTGTGTCACATACGAGCGTTGAAGCATAATTATTATGGTGAGAGCTGTTGCGTCTTTAATATAATAAGCCTGTGCATATTTGCTAAATAAATATATGATGGTCAAAACTAAACACATCTGCATGTATTACTTCAAAAGGTATTTTGGCTAACAAAGGTCCTGAGAAGGGTAGCTTATAGGGTCGTCGCTCATGTTTTGCTTCAAATGTCGCATTTATTTATAAAACTATTTATGGATTTTTTCATATTTGGCCAATAGTAGTTTAATTTGAGATGTTCATATGTCTCATTAATGGGATTGTGGTTATTCTGATGGTAATTTTAAATAATTTGTTTTTGTGCGTTAATTGATGTTAGGTTTACTACTTGTTTGGAGCATTTTATTATTCTTGCCGAGCTGCTAAAAAGGTTTGAGGCTACTACCATAAGCAATCTTTAATTTTTTTGGTTTTCAAATAAAACACTGTCCACACTAGTGGGTTAATTTTTTATTTAAGAAAAGTGTAAGTTGTTAACTCTTGTCCTTTTTTTGCAAATATAATTTAATGGGTTTATTTTTAAAAGGGTTGGTGGTTTGTTCACGATTCTATGATACGTGACAAATTAAAATTTGGTTTTTAAAATGATCGATTGGGCCTTCCGATATAGGTAGGAAAAACACAGGATTTTCGGCAGAAGTGTGTTGTGTTTGAGAGACCCTAAGTTCGTTATTTTGGGTAGGTTGATTGATATCGTTTAAGCGATTCGGTCCTAGATCCATCAGGTCTTCGTGTTCAAGAATTCTTGCGTCTGAAAGGTCTACGTTTCCTAAAAGGGATTCGAAATATATTTCGCCTTCTACATGGTTAATTTATATTCTGGAACGGGCATCCGCCACGATATTATCCTTTCCTTTTTAAATCTTGTTTCATAATCAAATTCCTCTAATTTTAAACGCCATTTAACTAAAAGGGAGTTTGGTCATTTTATAGAAGAAAGCTAAACTAGAGGTTTATGATCTATTTCTATAGTGAATTTTCTTCCGAAAAGATAAGGTATGAGATGATTAGTGTTTTCTACTATTGATAGCAGTTCTTTTTCAATAGTGCCATAGCTTCGTTCAGCTGAATTAAGGGTTCTAGAGTAAAATCAGAGCGGTCTATTATCTTCAGATAAAACGTCTCCTAACGCTATGTTATTTGCATCAGTTGTCAAGTGAAATTCTTTGTCGAAGTTTGGATATGCTAGGACAGGTGAATTTATTATAAGTTCTTCTTCTGCTTACAAAAATGCATTAATGTATTCTGGATTGTTATAACTAAGGGCAGACTTTAGACATTTTGTGAGCGGTAGACAATTTTGGCAATTTTTTTAATAAATCCTCTGTAATATTCGATAACTCCTAGAAAGGCTCTCATTTGTTTTTAGTGAATTTTCTTAGAAAAAATTCACTAATGAGGAGATCTCGACTTTTGAATTTAAAAAAAATTTCTTCAAATGAGCGCGATCTAGGACCCCTAAAACCCATATCCGGGGTCAGTTTCAATTTTTATATGTTTATATATATATATATATATATATATATATATATATATATATATATATATATATATATATATATATATATATATATATATATATATATATATATATATATATATATATATATATATATATATATATATATATATATATATATATATATATATATATATATATATATATATATATATCACACCGATAACTCAAAAAATAATGGGCCGATTTTAACCAAATTTGGCATGTACCTTTCTTTTGTAAATAGCTTTGACATGTTCGTTAGTCAAGAAAATCGGACGAGGTTTTCCGGGAAAATTTTGAGTTTTCATTCGAAAAAAACTATTATCTCAAAAAGTAATTAGCCGATTTTAATAAAATTTGGCATGTACCTTTATTTTGTAAATAGCTTTGACAAGTTTGTTAGTCAGGAAAATCGGACGAGGTTTTCCGGGAAAATTTTGAGTTTTTATTCGAAAAAAATTGTTATCTCAAAGAATAATAAGCAGATTTTGATAAAATTTGGCTCGTACCTTCCCTTTGTAAAAGGCTTTGACAAGTTCGTTAATCAAAAAAATCGGACGAGGTTTTCCGGGAAAATTTTGAGTTTTCATTTGAAAAAATTTTTTATCTTAAAAAATAAAAAATCTATGATAACCAAATTTGGTAGGTAGGTTTACGATATAAAAAGAAAACCATAAACCAAAATTTAGATTTCTATGTTACAAGAAAAAAAAGTTATAAAATATTTTGTGCCAGATCATTTCTATGAAAATTCACTACCATAACGCACTTGCTGCGTCCAGGATTTTATATTTTTGGAATCGGGTAGCTCTTTATACATTTAATTTTGTTGGGATTTGGTCTGCATTCATCTATTGCGATCACAGGGCCTACAATCTCGACTTTCTGTCTAAGGAACTCTGATTCATTTAATTGTACTTTTAAATTGACGTCTTGTAATTTTTGAAATATTTGTTTGATATAAACAAGGTGTTCCTGGAGGGTTTTAGACAATATTGCGATATCGTGCATGTAGACAACACATTTTTTTGTACAAGAAGTGTCTAAAACCGTTATCTATTACTTTTTTGATACTTATGGCCGAATTACGGACACCATGTGGTATTTTAACATACTCATAATGACCGTTATTTAAGCTGAAGGCAATTTTATATCCAGTTTCAGAACTCAATTTAATCTAGTAAAAGCATGGTGATAATTCAAGGGAAGGAAAATAAGTACATTTTCCTAAGTTGTCTATGATCTCCTCTATTCTAGGTAAAGGGTATTTTTCAGGTATCGTTTTTTCGTCAAGTTTTCTGTAACCAATGACTAGTCGCCATTTTTTCTTCCTTGAGGATTTAATATATTTTGATATACTTCATACAGGGGAGGAATAAGGAGATATAGAGTGCATTATAATTTCTTTATCTAATAAGTTTTGGATTTATTTTTGTCTTTCGGTTTGTAAGTGGTTGGGGTGGGTGTAAGATTTCACATGTATAGATTCGTTATCACGAGTCCTTATATCGTGTTTATTGGCATTTGTAAATGTACGGTCTGAATTTTCATGATAAAATATATTTCTATAACGGTGATATAAGCTAAATAATTTGTGTTTTTCTTCAGAATTTAAATGGTCAGTTCTTAGTTGTTGTCGTACGTCCAAGTGAATCGAATCGGGGAGATTAGATGTTTCTTCAAAATTTTGAATACGCTCGACCTCAATTTGTTCAGAAAGATGAATTTCAGCCACCGCGAAATCAGTTTTTATTGCACATGAAATAGAATAGTATCCAGATTTAGCTTCAGCTATGGATTCTGGTATATGAACTAGATCGTTTTCCATTTTTGGAATTAAAATTGTCCCCTTTTCTATATTTATGAGTATTTGAATCTGAGTAGTGAAAGTTTGTGAAAAGGGTTGATAATTTAGTGGATTTATTTCAAGATAGAATGGTATTTCAATTTACCCAAACTTTATAGTTTGTTTTTCACAAACTACTTTAGTTTTCAGTTGTTTAAAGTCCTAGGAACCTATAAGGGCATCAAATCTCTCATGTTATTTTATAATTCTAAAAGAAAAGGGATAATTTATACCATATTCCTTTAACAGGGCATATCTGATGTTATCAGTGCCTTCAGTAATTTGTCCTACAGATTTTACGGACAGGGGTTTTTCAAAAGATATTTCGAGAAAAATTCATATGCCGGGCCAGGATTCATTATGGTGTCTGAAGTTTCCGTGTCTATTAGTATTTTTAGATTCAAACAGGGTGAGACAAAGAAGGGTAGTTTGGAAAGAGTCATAATGCTTTTGATATCTAGAGTGACGAGAGCTTTTCCGAGGCTTCTTCTTGAAAATCCAGGGTTTCCGGGTCATATTCAGAATATTCGTGTTTCGATATTTTGATAATAATTTTTGGGTTGTAATTCGTCAGGCGCGTAATCTGGGAATTCGTCATTTGGATATTCTAAATTGTATATTTCTATTGGACTCGATTTTGTCTTTGTGGGGGCCTCGAAAATGCAGTTTTTGTCCTGCTAAACATGCGATAATTTTGAGGTGACGACCCAAAACTTGTCTGTTTGTCGGAAAATATATATTTTGCGGTAAGGGTCCTATATTAGATAAGGGCCTAGTAGGAAAGTTTTGAAATTTGTTTATAAATTTTTTATGTTGTTGGGGAAAAGGTTTTTGTGGTAAGGCAGCCTAAAAATGTCATCGGTTGTTATTGTGTATGGGTTTTTTATTTGTTTCTTAAACTATTTATAAAATTGGCTGGTGTTATTTCATTATCTATTCGGTTGCATCCAAGCAACGCTGATTCTATGTTCGTTACAATTACTAATCTTAAATCACTAAAGTAGGGTTCTAATATACCAATTTTATATGCTGTTACCGCCATTTCGGTAAAGTATAGCTTTTAATTTCAACCCCTAAATTCAATATGTTCCTTTAGTGCTTTTTATTTTTCTTCGACTTGATCAAGAATTTCTAAGATTGTTTGATTTTTTGCCATGTAACTAGTGGTTAGGTCCGTTAGCAAAATATTTCCGGAGTTATTGAACGGTTATTTTTTATTAAATTTTCAAATGAAACGATACGCAATATACAATACACTAAAAATAAAATTTGTCCTTAGTTACTTATCAACTAATAATATAATTTGCAAATGAAGCTAGTAATATTGTTTCTTTTTAATATTTTAAGGTATTTTGAAACATAAATGTCTCAAATATAATTATATATTTTTAATATTTCGAAGGGAAAATGTTTGGAAAAACTAGAATACAATGCTGAAAAGTTTTCTCTTCAATTATTTGGAAAAAAAATATATATTTTAAAAATGTAAGAAATGCTATATAAATGGTTTTTTCAATATTTCGAAACAAAAACGGTTGAAAATATAGTAAGTGTAAAGTAAAATGTTTTTATTACCTGAACAAAAATAATTAAAACACAAGAGATGCAACCATACATTCACAGTAGGGGTAAAAGGAGGGTACTTACAGGAACTTCACCTCTTCTTAAGAAAGTCTTCTTTTGGATCTTCTGGAAGTTGCAGGGTTGTCATATTGTTCTTTGTTGCAATGTTTGGAACTGGTAGCGTTTAAAATACTGACTTGATCTTTTTGGTTCTCTTTTGAAATAGACCCGCGATTTTAATCTAATGCGGTTTCGACATACTGTTCGTAGCGCCAACTAGATAAAACCGTCTTAATTTATCCAAAAAGTTAAAACTTTGTGTAATTAGAAACTGCAGTGTGCTACTTATATTCATATTATAAAATATAAATTATAATAATTTTGAACAGAGACATAATTCTCATAAAACTCAATTACCGACTGTAGGCTTCTACATGGCGCGATCCTCGCATGTAGTCTATGTATCACGAAATGATTAATAAACAGTGTATAATGTGCACTCAATAAACCATTGAACTTTATGTTAAAACTCAGAAAATTCCGGTCGATACCTTCTTCCTGGTTATTCGGGCACCGTGGAATATTCTAATATCACTTATATTAGCTGCAGTGTTCGTGGCATATATATATATATATATATATATATATATATATATATATATATATATATATATATATATATATATATATATATATATATATATATATATATATAAGATGTTTTGTTTTAAATGTTAGTGTGCTCACCGGCTAGGAAAAGTATATTCGCATTCTGTACAAGCGGTTTCACTTGCAATAACCACAGGATTACATGGGGCTTTGTTGCTTTATTGGATAACGCTAGATGCGACCCTCTGGAAACTGCGTGTGCCTGTTATTATAGCTATTGCTACTCTCAAAACTGGAGAATGTGACTGATACCAGTGACAGACGTGGGAAATACACCAGTGCACTGTACAACCGCAGTCCCTGGAGACTTACGTTGGCTTTCTAACATCTACGTCTAACTTGTTTCCAAATATCACAAGGCTTTTGTTAATAATTTTACTTACAATAGTCTTTCAGCGCTTATTCTACTGACTAAAGACAAAAGAAAGAGATTTGCCCTGCGAACAGAAAAAATGGTTTCTTGACTCGGCAACATAAAGCTTGTTCATTTTAAATGCTGCAAAGCTGGGGGCTTCAATAACATTACAGTAAAAAATTTTAACCGTTAAATTAAAACTGAATCAAGATGCAGAAACTTCTCTTGTGGTTTACTATGTGCTTTTGAGATATAATGATTTATAAGATCTTATTAGTTTACGTAGCAGCTTCCTGTAGTTGGTCAACAACTTCTTAACTTCTAAATTAAGGTAGGTTTGATAAATGAAAATTATATGAAAAACTTCTAAAAAGATCTCCGCGAGTTGTATTAGAAATATGTGTGTCTGCTTCATCATTTAATAATGATTTATAAATTATTTTCCAATAGATATAGTACAAGAACTTTTTCTGTAAAGATTACGAAAACGTACTTTTGCCTCACTAGAGAAGCAAAAGTATGAATACAGTGGGCTAAAAGTTCGCAATAATTTGTTTTGCTTTATTACCTTCTCATTTTAGAACGCGTTAATATAAAGCGACGGTAGTTAAAGTATACTTTCCTAAGTTTTAAACTAATTTTACAAATATGACTTGGTATAAAAAATAATGCAATTATGTAACCATCAGTACTAAAGTACAACTCCAAGTGAAAACAAAAGAGATCTGTACTAGTTAATAATAAAGCATTCACTGTGTTTCTTAAACTAAGGTGTAAAAATTTAAAAGAAAACCATATTATACAATAAAATATGTATATAAAATATCTACTTCTACAGCAACTCGAGGTTTCAACATTTCAAGTTAAAGCAGTTGCTTAGCTTACCAAAAAAATTAAAAAGTAAAAAAATTAACCAATCAGATTCCAGTGAGCCATTTCACATTAAACCGGCTTATGTGATTGTTTTAAGATACGCATTATAACAAAGACAAACACCACGTTTCTCCTGGCAAGAAGCAAAAAATAAAACTGTAAGGTTAGGTCGTGCAGAAAGAATGCATATAAACAAAACAAGTTTTTTTAAGCTTATGAAATATAAGTAAATAATTATAATATAACAAGTAATACTGCCTTCGTTATGAGAAACGCAGTAATCGCAAAATTGCACTATCGATAAAAACGTGCTTAAAGTTTTGTTTAACATTTTAGTGTGTAAATACAATAAAAAATTGATGAATTTATATAAAAATTTACTGAAGTATTAAAAATTCAATAACCTTTCATATGAAATATTAATTTTATGATACTTAGTAATGTTGTTAAATCTAATGCTCATCGCTGCATTTGATCTTGGTATGGAGACTCTTGTTTCCCGTGCCACTCAACACAAAACGCAGTATTTGCGTCAAATACTGCGTTTATGCTAAGGAAATTTATTAACTGCGTTTTATGCTTGTATAATAATACCACATTTTATGAATATATTATAAGCTAAAACGCAGTCATTGCTTTATTAATAAATAATATGAAGTTTGTAAGGATGAGGTATCTAATAAAAAAATTATTGTGGGCAAGCTTTATTTAAGAAATTAGGTTGTTTATGAAAAAGTGCTTAAAAACTACATTATGTATCAAAACTAAGATCTTTGTCAGTCTTTTAATTATAAATTGTACCCGTGACATTCTTAGGACCTTAAGGTATCTTTGATACACTGTTGAACATCAAGCACAGCATTTTTATAAATATGTAATTTGGTACTGTTTCAGCCTTAAGAAACATCTTGTGTGACGTAGAGTCACTACACACTTACAGTCATTGCACATAGACTATTATCACAAAATATATAAAAACTATAATCGACTATTATGAGATCACCACTGAAATCTAAAATATGCTAAGGTAAATGGATTTTGTTCTTGAATTCAAATAAATGTACTTAACATAAACGACCCTTCAGTCTTAAAAGTAAATAGTGTGGCTCAGTTTTGAAGAATATAAAATTAGGAAAAAATATCAATGAAAACTAAAATGGGTAAACATTTTAAATGACCTTATTCTAATTACTTATTTGAAGTGCAATATCATAATATTCACTGAGATTTATAGAATCCTGAGAAGTTGGAATGTTTTGCCAGAACACAAGCCTGTTTGCAGGAATTATGTCAGAGAGCTTGCTTAAAATCTGGTCTTTTCTTTCTTGAGTAATACCTCTGGGATTAGTATTTTGTACAGGGTTAGGTATTGAGTTTTTATTTAAATATTTGGCCTTCAGAAAATCAATCTCTTTGACGTTTCCATCATACTCAGTTTTAACGTGTAGGTTATAGCTGTTTCGTCGTACTTCTGCACAGACCATGTCTTTTAAATAAATTCGTTCAGTGTTTTTTTTCAGTTTTGGTTGGGATGAGTGATCAGGAAATTTGTAGAAATCTGCAACCTCCATAGACTTAACAGTTACTTTACCAGAGTTTGCTAGCTGGACACAATCTATAAAGTCCGCAAAGTCGTAAACTTTCTTGGCTTTTCGCAACTGATTTTCAACCTGGTGATGAAAATGGTCAGCAGACATAAAAGTGTGGCCAGGTTCTAGGTACTTAATAGTTATGCTGTTAGCCAAGAGTTCTACACTGTTCACAATATTAATGAGGAAGGTGAAGAAAGCCCAGCTTTTGTTTTGACTCGCACAATTATCAGCCCACACAATCAAATCTGTACAATCTCGTTTGCTTAGGAAAAAGGCTCGAAAAGCACTTATGATATCTTCCTGTCTTCTTCCACTTACAGCTTCATGCCACACCACAGCAAACGGTTGAGAAGACGGTTTTGTTGAGCCTAACGGTACGAAGCTTTCATTGAAAGCAATAAGACGTGGACAGAATATGACAGCTTTGAACATATCAAGCCTCGGCAACATAATTATCTTTTGCAAGTCTGCAGAGTAAAAGGCCCTTTTGTCATTCGCAGATTGTTCAACATCTTCTTGGTACATGGTTCGTGCTTTTAAATACTTCGTACGATGGAGGTTGTATGAAGCACATACACTACAAGAAATGGAATCTTCACAAGTAATCTGATGCAGTTTGAAAATTTTTACAAGTTTCACATTCTTCATTTCCAAGTTGTGCGAATGATATGTTCATGTCTTTTTTCAGAAATACTCGATATACTTCATAAGATGTTTTTACTTGTGGATATTTCTCCAAGAAATCCTTGTACATCATTGGGGCATTCAAATCACTTGGTAAATATTTTCTGTTCGGAGCGTGATGCCTGCGGTAATGTGCGACAGCAGGATTGAAACTATTAATATGTTCTGTAATAATGTTTCGGTCAATTTGCAAGGCCTCTTTAGTCTGGCCTCGTTTATCGGCGTGTGCGTTGGGTAATTTTTTCATTGCTTCCAACACACGGCGGTCATTTTTTTCATTAAATAAAAAAATATTTTACAAACTTCCTTTTTGTGTTGACTTTCGGTATCAGTGAAAAAATATCTATATGTACGCATACGTGACAAAGTACTCTTAGCTAAGCGTCTCTTGACGTCCTCTTTTTGAACCAAACTTGCAATAAATAAGCCTTGGCTTTCATAGTTGAGGTCCCAAAATTCGTTATTAATGCGTATGCGCTCGGTCTCTGAAAACGACAAAAAACATTTCTTCTTGCAGGTATCGCGGCACGCAGGTTTCACATTAAATTTTTCTGCTTTCAGTTTCTTCTTTTTCTCTCCTCTTACTTTCACAGATTCTTCGAAATGTTTCCTTACTCTTGGTTTTCCATCTTTTCTCCTCCCATTTGGAGCATCAACGTCAATAACTTTGTTTTCATTTTGTAAGCATATTGTTCTGTTCCCATGAATATCTAGATTATTGTTAGAAGTTGATTCATCTACTCCAATCTCAATGTTTTGTGTATTTATTTCGGCATTACTATGAATCTCAATATTTTGTTGACAAGTGGAAGGCATAATAGGCTCCTGACTTACTTCTGCATTTACAGTGTGTTCTATGTCAAAAGAGTCGTTGATATCAATGGCTATTATTGGAGTACTGAATAGGGAATTTGGCAATATTTCATTTAGGAATAACTGCAAACTGGCATTATTTTCTTCTCTTGGATATGAACTATTTAAAATTTCTAATTGTTTTTGGAAAGCAGACGATTCTAGTTTGAAAGAGGTTCCATATTCAATTGAAGCTAAGATTGGAAAATCATTGTAATCGAAAGGATGCTGCCACAGTTTTTCAAAGTCAAGAATATTGCAGACTGGTTCTCTTTCAATTATTAAAGGTTCAATTAAAGGTGTAGTAACTGTCTCTATATTGGAATATCCAAATTTTTAGGTTTTAAAACCATGTTTACCATCTGTCGGCCACGAGCGTTCGATAGTGAAGACATATTTTTGCCTAAAAATAAAAATGTGAGATAAAATAAGTTTTAAAATGATAAGAAAAGTCAGATAAAACGTAACGTTAAACTCAAACTGTGGAAAATCAGATTGTAGAAAAATTTTTCAAAACATTTCCATCAGGTAGATACATCTTTTACACAGAGTGAAATACTGAGGTCATTCAAATCTAACTAAATGTATGAAACAGTCGACAGTGCATGAAAGTTTTTTACTATATCGCCAACCCTCAAATCGCGAAATAAAAATCAGCTGGTCATACAGTTTCATGACGAGATCATTCAACTCGGCTGAAATGTATGGAACAGCTGACTGTTTCTCGAAATTTCATGGTTGACTTAATTACTCTCTACTAATACTGAAAAAGTCATAATTTATCATGATTAAAAGGAAAGTGAAAACAATAAAACTGAACTTTTCTGCTACATCGTTATTCCTCGTTAACACGAGTAACTGAATATTATAAACGAGATGTTTCTACATCAAAACTGGATTACTGATATCATTTTTTAGTACCATACATAATCAAGTGCTGATATTATACTAAAAGTGCGATGGTTAGGTAACTTATAAGTTTACTTTATCTTCATGAATCAGCTCCAAAATAATTTTAAGGTTAGAAAGTTAGTCGGTTTCAAGGTAACAGAGATATAAAACTAAAACAAAGCATTAAAGGTTGGATAAGCTGGTAGCAACAAACCAAATACTGTAGGAATGTGAATACTCATTATTATGTGGTAGGTAGATAATTATTAACAAGTATTAGGTAAACTTACCTTTGTAAAACAAACACACAAAATTGAAACAAAAGTCTATGACATCCGCCATTGACGACAACCGACTAACGTGCTAGACTGAGACGCAGCATGGACCCTTGCCCTTGTACAGTTTCTATTCAATTACTAAACTCAAGCACAGTACTGTCACTTGCCGCGTTTAACTCAATAAAACTGTTATTGAATATCTTTTTGTATACTAAGCAGAAAGGCAGTAAATGCACAAGTACTGCTTTTATCACTAGTAAAAGATAACTACTGTATCTGAATCTGGTATTATTATTGTATATACTGCATTTTATTCTAGTACTTGTTTATTACGGCATATGTTCTTAGGATGAGCTCCTACTTTATGCAAGTACGGCGTTTTTTATTATCAAAAAATCTACCTTCGAGTGTGATGTCTTAATTTTTTATTACCTAGGGGGATAGATTCATAGCCCAGGGCACCAAATTTGGCATAAAATTGAAAACGCAGTAATGGCAATTACTGCGTTTCTCATAACGAGGGCAGAATAGTACTTACCAAGTGTAGTAAGAATTCGTGTTTGTAAATTACCACTATATAAAATGTTTGGCAAGGTTCACTGTTTTACAAGATTTGTAACTTACAGACAAAACGACAATAAGCATTTAAGAACAAATATCTAACAATGGTATTGTTACAAATAATTATGAACATATTTATTTGATATAAAAACGTAAAGTGGAGACAGAAGTAAAAGTTTGAACAATGAAGTCATAATGAATAATAAACAAGCAAAGCTCAGATGTTCAAAATAATTAAAATATCAAATATTAGCTAGCGGACAGAGACAGAGGTGCGGTAGGGGCGCAATTTCCACAGTTAGATGTTAAAGTAATCATTATTTTTATTCATTGTGGTTTGAAAATTCAAATTTAATTAAAATTGGAACTAAACAATAAAAAGGAGCTTCTTAAGAGGGGGGTTCAATAAAATGCTTAAAATACACTATATTTGTAGCTTGTTGAACTGTCCCAATTAAAGCCTTAGACTGAAAATATAGTATATAATAGATAGATTGAGGTTTGAGGAAGGCAATAAAGATTTTTGTAAGCAAATATCCCGTTTATAACGAAAATACAACGTTTTTGCCAAACCATGATTTGACAATTTTTTGTCACAGAATTAGCTCAAAATCACTCTTTGCCTAGATTAGATATCCAAGAATAAGTTTCTTAAATTTCAGGTCTTTTGGATTCCAAATAAAAACGTAATGCAAAGTGAAATGTAAAATATGACATACCTTAATTATTTAGTCAATATGTCTTGTCAAACTAGCGCGTTTCGGTATCATCCGTAGACCAGCCATTTTCTAAAAGATGGCGCACTAAAAATGTGATTCCACGAACGCATTTCATTTTCATTCATTAATATGTCAAATCAGCTTTAAGGTTACATGCCATTAGTAACATTTGAATGTTATCTAAGACCGAAACAGTCTACACTCGAATATGTTTCAGCGATCGACGAAATAAATCAATCAATTCTGCAATTTGCTATTTAGCTAGCCACTTACATTTAATTTCCGATACCAATTTCCTGACGGTAAGGTGCCGCATTTGTAAATACAATGTAAAGAATTCGTTTATTACGAAGCGTCGGCCCGGTCCGTTTCTCCTTTCAGTGAATTTTTATTAGGAAAAATTAACTAAATTCAAATGGAGAGGTATCTATGGTGAGATTTGACAAACATTTTTTCAAATGACCGCGAAATAGGACCCATATGACAAATATCCTGGGTCAGTTTCAATTTTTATATGTTTATATAAATATAATATAAATAAAAAATTTAAATTTTCTTTCGAAAAAAATGTTTATCTCCGAAAATTACAAAGCTATTTTGATGAAATTTATGTGAATATGTTGTCTTGGTAAAGGTCTTACTACGTGCCAAAATTAAACCTTCTAGGTTTATAGAAAATTAAGTTATTCAAATTTGAAGCATTTAATGAAAATTGATTACCATAACGCACTTGCTGCGTTCAGCCTTTTTTTACTTCCGCGACTTAAGCGGTTTGACCTTTGCTTTTTTTAGATTTAAAAAATGGTTAATCTTGCTGGTGCGTATGCATGCAGTAATGAATATAATCAACAAAAACAAATTTCTTTCTTTTGTGCAAGTAAAAGATATTTAGCGGTAATTATGCAGATGATCGGCATACGTGATTTTTGAAAAATCTTTCACTAAACATGCTTAAAAGACTCAATGTGTGCATAAGCAACAAGAGATATGTTGTGGAATCAACCCCTCCAAAAGTTACGGGACCCGGAGTGAATAGGGATGCTCGGCGGAGAAGAAAATAGAAAGGAAAAACCAGTAAAAACAACTTAGTTCGACCTCTATAAGCAGCCTCTTTACTTTTTGTATCAACACTTTCTCCTAAACATGTTTTTCCCCTGCACCACGTATATTTGCTCCTAGTCCCCCGCTGCTTTTTGGGGGTTGAAGGGACACCATTTTTCATGTTTATGCACTAAACACTCTACGAAGCAGACCCGAACGTCCGATTTTCTTGACTAACGAACTTATCCAAGCCACTTACAAAAGGAGGGTACATTCCAAATTTTATCAAAATCGGGCCATTATTTTGTGAGTTATCGGTGTGATATATATATATATATATATATATATATATATATATATATATATATATATATATATATATATATATATATATATATATATATATATTCCTATATAATGAGATATTTCGTAGCTGAATTTTATATTAGGAAATAAATTGTGTTATTCACTGGCGAGTATCAGATATATAAAAATTATTTTTGAAAGCCTTCGCAATTAGTTTATTGCTTTCCCAATCACTGAAAAGAATAGGTACATGTAACGATACAATAATTAATATAGGAATGTACAAAACAACTTACTTACAAGAAATTGAGAAAGTATTTTGTACCTTTCTATAATAATTATTGAATTTTTACTTGTATTCTTTCCTTTCAGTGACTGACGAAGCAGTAATGTATAATAATTATCACTGCGGAAGCTTTCAAAAGAAAAAAGAGTTTTTTAAACAGCTGATTCGACTTTTTACGTTTTGAGGAAAACTCCAATTTTTTTTAAAATGCCTCTAACTTTTTTTCTTTAAACTTACAGACCCACATTTTGGTAAATGGTTCACCCTTTATATATATATATATATATATATATATATATATATATATATATATATATATATATATATATATATATATATATATATATATATATATATATATATATATATATATATATATATGTTCCCGTTTTGAATGTGTGAAATAGTGTAGGTTCTGTGGCGGACCCGCTTAAAACTTATTGAAATTATTGATATCTCGACGTTTCGACAAATGGGCTATATTGCTTATGAAGATCGGAATGAGTGAAATGCAGAAATCAAGTCATTTAATCACCTAACTATAATAAGCCAAGAAAAATTTCTTTGATTTTAGATGACCGCCAATTTAAAAATAAATGCGTTTAAAAAATAAATGAAACAAGTGTGTATATACAGAATTAGCTATAAATATTTGCAAAAAACTAATAACGAATGTATTTTCGTGTCAAAAATTAAAAACAAACAGCTAAAAATAATGTTAGAGTGGTTATGCCAATCAGGTTCGTTTTATAATCATCTGACTCTAAAGTATCGACTGCATACGCGCCAAAACGTTAACACGTTTTGGAACAAATATCATTGGAAAACGTTTAAAATTCTAGATGCAATAAAAAAAAAGGTGTCTGTTACAATATATATTAATTATGTCTTCGTCAAATATAAAATGAAACGCATATTCTATCAAAAACTAGAGTACAACCTCGTTTAAAACAGATGTCTACATACTACATAAGGGTATAAGGGTATTGCTTACATTTAATCCATCTGATTATAAACTAGAATAGGGAAATGTAATGTTTATAACGTTGTTTTAGGTTTTTTCTAATTTATTAATTTGACGCCTTAATAACAACAGAATACCTACTTATTAGTTACAGGATACTAAACATTATGGAATCGCTCAGAGTTATAAACAGTAAATCTTTGCTTTCTCTCTTCGAACTTTATTATGAGAAGGTTGAAACTCGCGCCACATGTTTCGTCGTATTTGATTGGTTCCGCTTACTGTCAGATTTGAAGGAAGGGATGTCAAATTTCTTGTTCGCGGTGTAGAATTAAAATGAGTTTATCCAGTGATAATATTATAATATAGATCTTTGTAAATTAACAAAGGAATGTAGGTTACTAAGTTACGGATCACGTTGCTAAGTAATTTATGCGTCACCTAGCAACCTAGGATACACACAATGTAAATTGCTCTTTCATTCATAAATCTTTGTTACTAGGCGATTGGAGTTAATGCCTATTGAATAAACACGTTATTTCTCATGGTTCTGAGCAATGCTAATAACTTAAAAATATTCAAGTATTGATACAGTAGCCCCCCACACGGAGATTTCTACAACTACCACTTTGAATCCTGCTCTTAATAAAAAATATTAGGTGGGATTAGTAGATAAGTTTTAAAAAATCAATTAGAGACTGATAATTCAAATAAGTGAAGACTGATTCCATGTTTATAACCAATTTAAAGTTTGTTCTATTAAAAGTTATTTATATGTATGTTATGTATAAAATTAAATAGGTACTTTAAAGTTTATTATTGTGACATACCTATATACTGTATCAGGTTTCTAAACGCGCCCAACTACATAAAAAAGATATCAAAAAAGCAGTTTGGTAGCAAGTAAAGAATCGTAGGTACCATCTAAACTCTACGCAATTTCAGTGGCATTTAACATTTACAAAATCAGTCAATTGTTGTTAATAAATGTTTCACTCACAATTATCTAATTGAAATCAATTCTAATTTATACTATTTTTAAATTTATGCAATATATAACAAGTGCGCTATGGTAGTGAATCTTCATAAATATGTTTTTAATAGCAAATATGTGTGTTTTTTTTAAAGAAAGCAGGCATCAAATTTGGTTACCAGTATAACCTATATAGTAAAAACAATGTGCCATGCTTCATCAAAATAACTTTATTGTTTGAAAATGTACAAACATTTCCGAAAGCAAACTTAAAGTGTTCCGGAAAAGACTGATTTCTTGGTCAAGCTTATAGGTTAATAGCAAATTGAGCTATTCAAATTTGAAGCATTTAATAAAATTTTTTTACCATAATGCACTTCCTGTGTCCAGAATTCCTTTTCATACAAACATGCGTTATATTTTGAGGGAAAGTGCAAAAATGCAATAACATAAGACGTATTCGATTAAAAAAAAAAAAAGAAAATTTGTATACCCAACGACTTAAGGCCAGCCTGTGATTTTATAAATAATTTTTAAGATGTAGCTCAAGACACCCTATAATTAATGTATACAATTTTTTCGTATCTTGCATAATAACATATATATTGAGCTTTATTGATTTTTACGAAAAGTCAACAAAAATTATATACCATTAAACGATAAACTCTATAGCTAAGACTACTGCCAAAGCATCAGGGTCTATTTAAAATGAATTTTCTGGAAAAATTTAGGTAAAGTGAAGGACAATAACGGCTGAAGCTAAGACTTCAGGGTTTGTAAAACATTCTTCTTGAGACATTTTCTTTCCATAGCTAGTATTAGTTTCAAGTTCTTTGCCTAAATGTTGCCAGTTTTTACGTTTTAAATCGCGACTTTGACGTTTTGAGGAAAACTCCAATTCATTTTTCTTCAAATGCCTCTTTTTTGTCTTTTAACTTACAGAGCTAAATTTTAGTAGATACTTTACCTATAATGACATAAACCCGTGTACCCGTGGTTGCCTTTATACATTTTTTTCGAAAGAAAATTTTTAAAAAATCGGGAAAATTTGGGCCGACTTTCCTGCCTAACGAGCTTCTCCAAGCCACTTGGAAAAGGAAGGTATTCACCAAATTTAATCAAAATGGGCCCCTTATTTTTGAGATATCAGTGTGATATATATATATATATATATATATATATATATATATATATATATATATATATATATATATATATATATATATATATATATATATGTATATATATATATATATATATATATATATATATATATATATATATATATATATATATATATATATATATATATATATATATATATAAATTGAAACTGACCCCGGATATGTGTTCTAAGGGGCCTAATTAGCGCTCATTTGAAGACATTTTTCAAAATTCTAAAGTCGGAAGCTCCTCATTATGGAATTTTTTAAAGAAAATTCACTAATAATATAAAAAGTGCCTATACACTAATGTCCGATCGCTTTCAAGTTACAGACTGTTGTATTTTCTTTTCAAAAATATCTAAGTTCTTTAATTTCTTGCGATTGTAAAAAGATAATTGAAATAAAATTAGTGCATAGTATACCTCTGCACTATTTTGTGTCAGAATATGAAGTTTATTTCGCATCTAGTGTGAAAGTTAAGAGGATTTACGTCTTTAAATCTAAAAAATAACATTGCTTCACCCTGTAATTTTTGTACGAAAATATTCGCGTTGGAAAAGACATCCCAGTAGTAGGTAGCAGACTATCATTTTATGAAATGAAACAAATTAGGTAACTGTCAAACTAATATTGCAATAATTTGTTCAAAGTTTGTCGTGTACCTGATAACCTACGTATTGAGTTCACTTGTTTGTAGGTTTTTAAGGTTGCTTTCAAAAATGATTCGCTATACTTTTGCAGAATACAGGGACATGATTATGTGTTACGGCGAAGCTCGATCAATTTCTTTTGAAGCTCAACGTATCTACTGATAGAGATATCCATTAAGACAAGTTGCTAAAGTTAGAACATTTATTGACGTGCACAGACGTTTGGCAAACAAAATATGGCTGCTTTGAAAACGCAAAAGTTAATACTTGGGCTCCCAGAATTCATCGTCCTGTTGCAAATAAAGAAGCTATATTGCATAATAATCCGAGAATAAGCACCGCAAGAATAGGTGCTTCTGTACCAAATGTTAACCGCGAGTCAATAAGACAAGTCCTCAAACAACAACTTATTTACTCATTTCATTCCCAAAAAATTCATCACCTATTGGGACAGGATTTTTAACCGCGCGTACAATATCGCGAGTCAATCATGGGCAAAATCAACGGCACCCTTATTAATAATATACGATTCGCCGACGATACGGTCGTGGTCGCCGACAGCCTACCACACTTCTAGAATATGATGGACCCCATCGTTGAGCATAGCACACAGTATGGTTTACACATAAACGTTGCCAAGACCAAGGTGGTTATGTTCTCCAGGATACCAAGACGGACGATCCTTCAAATTAACAACCAGGCTGTGGAACAGGCGCCATCCGTTAAATACCTTGGAGCCCTCGTCAACTAGAACAGGGACCCTAAAATGGAAATCAGATCAAGGATAGAACAGGCCAGAAGGACATTCATCTCCATGAAGAACGTATTCACCAGTAGATACCTAAACCTACAGCTCCGCATACGTATATTGCGCTGTTATATCTTCCCAGTGCTAATCTAGGGCTCCGAGAGCTGGACATTCTGCCAATCAATGGAGAGCCGCATCGACGCCTTTGAGATGTACTTGTATCGCCGTATACTGCGTATGTCCTGGGTAGACAGGATAACCTACGAGGAAGTGCTAAGGAGAATAGGTAAAGGCAAAGAACTGCTGACAACCATCAAAGAACGAAAGCTCCAATACATCGGACACATTATGAGGGGGGAGCGGTACGAGCTCCTCCGACTCCTCATCGAAGGAAAGATCGAGGGCAAACGATCTGTAGGCAGACGGCAGAACTCATGGCTGAAAGATCTGCGTCGATGGTTCGGACGGACATCTGTGGAGATTTTCAGAGGTGCAGTATCACGCACCATTATAGCCAGTTGGAACGCCAACTTTCGTAGGGAGACGGTGTCCTAAGAAGAAGAAGAAGGTAAATATAATTTTGTTTTATTATTATTGTCCAGGGAATACCAAGGTATTTTTACAAATATTAAAGATAAGTTCATGTTAAGTTTTTTGTACTTAATAAAATATAATGGTGGCCAATAACTAAACCAAAAAGATTCTGTGGTGTTCATTTATTCACTTTTATTAATAAAAAATTATTTTCTAACTGTACCAGCAGAAAACATTTGTTTTAAATTCAACTTCTCGTTTCGACAAACCCCTGTGTAATCTAATTGAAACAATTAAAAATATATAAGCACGATATAACGGAATAGAATACATCCCATTCTAGGAATATAAGAAAAAGTTCGATTACATTTATACAATATTGCGGGTACGGGGTACGTAGAGGTTAAGCAGGTTTAGATTAATATTTGTTATTACGAATTAGAAATACGAATATGAATACTACCACTAGCTAATACCTTATTGGGATCTTATGATATAAACAGTTTAAGTGCGTTATAGTAGCGAATTTTCATCAAAATATTTCAAATCGTGATAACCTAATTTCCCATTACGTAAACTAGAATCTTCAGTTACGATACATAGTAAAACCTATATAAAAGCAGCGTGAATACTAAATAAAAAAATAACACAATGAGCTTCTCAGATAATTGCAAATTTGTTTTAAACATCCTTTTATGTTTTTTTGTTTGTTTGCAGAAACTGGTTCGATTGAGTTGATTAAAACCGATCATTCAAGCGATTAATATGGAAAAATACTTACCTTCCACCTATAATTTCATAGATGCATTCCCTTTGTGAATAAAAATTTAATTTTCGGTAAATTTGCAGATTAGTACATGGGGGTGTTTAGAAAAATCTTTCCAGAAATATGCTTAGAACCCCTTCTGGACGCCCAATCAACAAAAAGAATTTCTTGCAAACAGCGCGCAAGAAAGTTACGGGACCAAGAGTGAATAGGGGTGCTGGGTGGAGAAGAATATGAAAAGGAAATGTGAGCAGAAAGTGCGAAAGAAACAGCTGAGTTGGACCTCTTTAAGCTGCCTTTATCCCATTTTGCAGCTTTACCTCCTTAAAATCCTGTTTACCGCACCGCAGGTCCCGTAACTTTCGTAGGGGTTGCTCCAAAGGAATTTTTCTTGTTGACATTGTTTTCGTTTATGCGTTGAGGGTGATTGTAGGCATGCAGAAGGGGAAGGAGAACCCCCGCCACGAAGCAGTGAACCAAGATTTTCAATTTATGTTTAAATTGTTATCTCACTTCATTTCTTTAAATATTTTTCCAAAATAGATTTTTAGGTTGCCTGGTTTTTCAGTCTTACATAGTAAGTTGCAATAGTTTATCATTTTCAAAAAGTATGGATACAGTAACCGTAAATAAGTGTTGGAAAGGGTCTGGGTGCAGCAAGTATGTTATGGTAGAAAATTCTCGTAAAAATATTTCAAATCCGATAGCTCAGTAAATTTCTCATTAAGCTAGAATCTTCAATCTTGAACCATAGTAACACCTATGTAAACGCGCCGACCGTACTAAACTAAAGAAAAATAACATAATGAGCTTCGCGAATAACTACAAATTTGTTTTAAAAACTTTTTTGTTTATTGTTTGCAAAAACTGGATGGTTGACTAAAAAAAAACCATCCAAGCAATTAATAAGGTAAAATACCTGCCATATTTATAATTTGACAGGTACATTTCCTTTGTAAATAATTAGTTCTTTTCTGAAAAGCTTTTGTAACTTTATTGACATTTTTTAAAGACACTTGCATATTATATCTAAGACCATATTTTAATTTTTAGCTCCATATAAAATATATATTTTTTCAAATAATCGCTAACTGGGACTCTAGAACCGATCTCCAAGGTCCATTTAAATTTAAAGAATTAGTTTTAATAATATATCGTACTAATAGTGTACAATTCTTATGAAAATTCACTACTATAACGCACTTGCTGCGTCCCGACCCTTTTTTTATAAATTGAAAAGGCGTTTATTAAATGTTTAATTAAACATTAAAAAAAAGTAAGGTACTAAGCTTCGCAGAATGTGCTCAGTTTGTTAACCTTGTTTATATATATATATATATATATATATATATATATATATATATATATATATATATATATATATATATATATATATATATATAAATATATGAAATTGAAACACTGACACTGAATATGGGTCCTAGCGGTGCTAATTTGCGCTCATTTGATAAAAATTTTCAAAAATCAAAAGTCGCGATCTCCTCATTAGCAATTTTTTTCTAGGAAAATTCTCTACAACCACTACCCTAATAAGACCACAGTAACAAACTCGCAACCCAGAAGTCTTGCGGAGGACCTTACACACACATACAAACAAAGTACACTACCCATAACTCATCAGAAGCCGGCGCTTCCATATTCGAGTGAAAATAAGGCGACTGTCAGAATCGGGACTCGAACCCGCGACCTCCTAGTTCAATTCTAGCGGTTACTCTCCTCGCGAACTGATATTCGGCATGTTCTTTTTGGTTGGGGTAAAAAATTATATTCATTCATAAATGAACAAAATGATAGTCAATGAGTAACAATTTTTCTGCAAACTAATCTTATCGCTATGACACTTATTTTCTTTCAAGTGAAAACTAAAAATTGCCTTAAGATCGATACACCTTTAGTAATTCGATTTTTCTAGCAACTGTCTCTACCCAATCAGAAAAGCGATATCATAAGCTTATAAATGTAAGAACTTATGTTTCCGGCACAGTGTTCTAAAAGTGCTGAACATATTAGCCTCCTGCCCAACAATATACATCAGGCAGATAAACCACTCTTCTAACTGGAAACGTGATTCTCTTACGAAACTAGCGCCATCTGTAGGTCCGCTTTCTAATATGTCTTTATTTATCTATCAGCGGCGCGCAAAACAGCCCTATCTGAATCAGTAAGTAATGCAAAACCTTCTCCCCTAGCCGAAACCTCCTCCTTTATCTAAATGGCTTGACCACGTTCTTATATGTGATTTCATATTCAAATCCTTGCTTTATGTGAGCGTTATTGCCAGCTACTGTTGTCAAAAACAACTGGCCATCTTGATCTGCATAAGGACTTAGGCTATAAAACATATTTGTGACCGAATGTGCCTCATGTTTGTACCACTAAGAATCGGATCAGGATATGCAAGCATTATTGAATAATGGCTGAAGTGGTTTGTTTCGTATAGATTTCTGCTGTATCCCTTTGTATAATTTTGTAATAAAATTGAATGGACTAGAGTAACTTATCCTGTTCTTATATTAAACAAAGATACGGAACTTGCATCTGGAGAATTCAAGCAAAAATATGGAAGCTCTATTTTGCCAAGTATAGTTCTGATATTTGAAATATAAGAGGATGTTGTTTGCTGATTTATGTAAAATATATCTTTTGTATTAACTGGAACTGCTTTTCCATTCTGTTCTTATTGCGATTTAAATAACTTTATTTTAAAATACACCAATATTATCTGCGGTATGGCACACACAACAATACTATTATTATTTTATTGTTCTAATTTTTATATATACTACATATACGCAGTTACAATAACAATACTTTAAGTATAGAAATTTATACTCCTTCTCTGGATTCACAAGTGCTGTTTTTTTCCTCTGCAACCAGTTTCGCCTTTTATAGTATCTCCAGGAGGAGAAAACAAATTCAATTTTCGCCTGCCTGACTACGCCGTGAAACGGGAAACAGGTTGAGCAGAAAAAAACTCGAGCTTGCAAAGACAAAATTTTTTTATCTACATCTGTATTCAGTATGAACCAAGCGCCTCCGTGGCCGTGCGAGAAAGTCGATTCAGACTTTCCAATACGGACTCGGGGGTCGACGGTTCGATCCTCACCGGCGGCGGATGATTTTTCAAAATCACTGTCATCATTGAGATCGAGCTCAATGTGGAGGGTAGGTTAGTTTAGATGAGCAAAAAGGGTCAGCAATGGCCTAATTACCAGTAAGCATCTTACCTTTTTACCAGTATGAACCAGCTTCCCAAGTAAGGCAAAAACAATATTAACAAACACTAGTTATCATAACAAGAGGTAGAGTTCGAAGAAGCCCCTTCTTCTGCTCAAAATATAAATTAAAAGCGAACAAATGTGGCAAAACAATATAAAAATAAGGATTACTGAAAAATAAATAAATAATTTTGAATGTCTGTGAACGACATAGAGCTATAAGCTAAATTTGATCAAAATTACTAGCAATTCTTCCGGAAATTTATGATGCAGTGACAAAAAAGTCGTTCAAGAGACATCTTATTCACACAAATCACACTCACCCGCAATACAGACACAAAAAGTGTAACAATTTATCCACAGAAACATACCACTGTAATAAGTTCAAGCAAGCAAGCACACTCCGCACAACTTATGCTAATTGGGTTTAAATTACGATTAAGATTTTTTTCAACTATCCACTGCTAATATCATACGTTTATGTTGTGGATATGTATATGATGCCTAATCTTGTTGTACAAGTACTAAGGAGCCTTATTAACAATAATATTATGAAAAAAACTACAACTCCACAACTTAAAACAGTATTCAGTTTTTAGTAAATTGGATGACATATTATATCGTCGTATGCAACAATTTTGGATACGTTTTATACGCAGGCTATTTAGAGGCATCCTCATCGAGTAAGGACCGTCGGCTTATATTCAAATGTTAGCTGGCATGCGTGGTCATCTATCAGCTATATCCGAAGCTCCTGCAGTTGTTATTTTAGCTCAGTAGTAGTGTTGGGCGATACTATAAAAAGTATCGATACCGCGTATCGATCCGTATCTAACTAAGAGATATCGATCCATGTATCGTATCGCTTTCAAAGTATCGCTCTTTGAAGTATCGATACAAAATATTGATAGTTTTCTTTTTAAAAATTAAAATAGTTAACAAACACAAATTAACAAGTGTTTTGTTTATATGTATGTATGTGACATTTGTGTACACACACACTCTCACACACACTCTCACACACACACACAAATATATATATATATATATATATATATATATATATATATATATATATATATATATATATATATATATATATACGTTTATGTTGTGGATATGTATATGATGCCTAATCTTGTTGTACAAGTACTAAGGAGCCTTATTAACAATAATATTATGAAAAAAACTACAACTCCACAACTTAAAACAGTATTCAGTTTTTAGTAAATTGGATGACATATTATATCGTCGTATGCAACAATTTTGGATACGTTTTATACGCAGGCTATTTAGAGGCATCCTCATCAAGTAAGGGCCGTCGGCTTATATTCAAATCTTAGCTGGCATGCGTGGCCATCTATCAGCTATATCCGAAGCTCCCGCAGTTGTTATTTTAGCTCAGTAGTAGTGTTGGGCGATACTATAAAAAGGATCGATACCGCGTATCAATCCGTATCGAACTAAGAGATATCGATCCATGTATCATATCGCTTTCAAAGTATCGATCTTTGAAGTATCGATACAAAATATCGATAGTTTTCTTTTTAAAAATTAAAATAGTTAACAAACACAAATTAACAAGTGTTTTGTTTATATGTATGTATGTGACATTTGTGTACACACACACATACACAACTGAAGAGGTAGAGAGGTGAAACTATACAATAAATTCGAAATACTTAATATATTTAACAAATATAAAAGAAAACATGAAAACTAACTAATTAAATGTACCTGTATGTCAGTCAGTACAGTAAAAATACTAATTGGTTTATATAAAAATAATACTTTTTGCACGAGGCATAATTATTTCATACTCCAAATCTTCTGTACTGTACCCACAATATAACAGTTAACAATAGTGAGTAGACACAGACACAATGAAATATGTGAAGTATCAGCACTATATTCTATACAAGGATCGCAAATCGCAAAATGCAGTGTAAGCAGAATTTGACTTCACCGAATTTATGAAGTCCTATTAAAAGCCAACAATAATTTTTAAAGGAGAATGTAACAAAAATCCCAATAATCAATTTGCGCTACAACAAAGGTATCTGCAATCTGTAATAAATGCTCTCAAATTAATAGACACGAGATGGCGGCAGTAGTCAAGTCAATACTAATTATTACTGATTCTCCTTTCCTTGTCTGACTAGACTACGATATGATAATAGAGAAAAAATTCGATCCGCTTATTATTCGATACCATACATGCCGGATCGATCCAGCGCTAATATCGAGTGAGTCAGTATCGATACAAAATATCGATTATCGAAGTCGAAAATATCGATACTCTAAAGTATCGCCCAACACTACTCAGTAGGCGTTTGCCTGTCGGTGGACGCAGATAGCAATGTTCACGACAATCGTTTCTTCCGCGAGTTGTGAAGAGCGCGCTGTGATTCGATTTTTGTGTGCAAAAGGATCTTCACCGGCTGAAATCTATTGTGAGTTGTGTCTTGTGTATGAGCGTGCAGTAATGAGTAAAGAAACAGTTTGAAAGTAGTGTCGAGCCTTTAAAAAGGCCGACGAATATGCACGATGAAGAGCGGCGTGGCAGGTACAGTATTCAGACCAACGAAATCTTTGAACAAGTGAACTGAAAACTGCAAAGTGATGCACGATTGACGATTAGTCCTCTGGTTAATGAATTACCGCAAGTTGGACGCACCTCTATCTAAGTGACTGTCACAGATAAGCTCAGAGACAACAAATTGTGTGCAAGGTGGATACCGAAAGTGCTCACCGACCAGCGCAAAGAGCAAAAAATGTGCAGTGGACGACGGTTTTTGCATCGTTTTTGAAAAGATGGGGATGCTTTGTTTACTCACATTGTTACCAGATACTAAACGTGGATATCCTACTACAATGCAGAATCGAGACAACAGTTAATATAGTGGCGGCATTCAAGTTCACCAAAATTGAAGAAGTTTAAGCAATCTCCGTACTCGAGTCGAAAAATGAAGGCGTCATTTTTGTTGATTTTATGGAACGTGGGTCAACAATTGTAGCTGACGTGTACTGCAAAACGCTTACCAAACTGAGACGTGCGATGCAAAACTGCCGTCCGGCGTAATCCTCCTGCATGACAATGCGCGTCCTCACACCGCGGTCGTAACCAAGAACAAGATTTCAGATTTTCGTTACGAACTTATTGGCCACCCTTCATAGATTCCCGACTTTACGCCTAGTGACTACTTCCCGTTCTTGCATTTGAAACGGCGGATCTGTGGAAAACGGTTTGAAAACGAGAAGGAGCTCAAGACTGCCGTTGTAAACTGGTTCAATTTCCAGGCGGCGAACTTCTATGCAGAGGGGTTAAAGAAGCTGGTGCAGCGTTACGAAAAGTGCTTAGAATTTTATATCGATTACCTGTAAATGTGAAGTAGACATGTAGTAAACTAAAACTGTCAATAAAAACCTTTTTGAATGATCAAACGGCCCTTACTTTATGAATATGCCTTATGTTTGTCAAATAAGGTCGATAGACCACATCTTCAAGGTGACTTAGGACTAACGACTCGCTTCGAGCAATTTTGTTTCTAGAACTTAAATAGCTTCGATTAAATAAATGAGTTTTAGATTACCAAACGCTCGTTTAATAAGTTCATTGACGTAAAAAACAAATGTCAAGTCATCATCCATATCAGAAATCAAATTTCAGCCCACTTTTATCAATTTAAGTTACTGAAGTTTAATGTCTATATGTATTCCGCTCTTTCAGCATTCTTTTAAAAGCCCCGGACTTAGCAGCATAATTTTCGGCTTCTCTGAACAGGTTTTAAGACATTTTTGTACGTTCAATTAAGATGTCGTATAGTAGTAGTATGGCAAGCGCTAGCAGTAGTCTAAAAGAGTTGAACGAGTAGCAGATCTGCGTATCGCTAGCGAAACAGTATACTCTGCACCTAGTAACATAATTAGTGAATGTATCCTAAGTATTTCATATTAGTTAACTCAGCCTTTATCAAAAAATCAAAATTCATGAGCAGCCATCAATATTTAACTCAATTAAATGATTTTTAATTGGGTGAAAGCATTATTCGGCAAAAATACGCAAAGTGAGTTTTTATTGACGATCAGCCAGGTTAACTCCCACAATCTGCAGAGCTTAACAAACGGCTCTCACGTTACAACGGAGGAGAATGTACATGTACAAGCCATCAAACTGCAAAAGAAGGGCAGAGCCATGGATGGAGTCTATGCAAAGATGCTTAAGTTGATAACGCGGAGAAAGAGCGCGGGACTCAGATTTTTGTCAAGGCTGTTTAACATCATGTATAAAATGGGCAGACTGTCATTGAACTGGCTTCTTCAGTCTTTGTAACCCTGCCAAAGTTACAAATTGTGATGATTATAGGAAGATTAGCATAATGTCTGACGCTATGAAAAATTCCTGCGCATTACACACACCTGAGTAGCAGCAAACTGATACAACTCAGTTGGGCTTTGGAAGGGGCCTGGAAGTACGCAACGCCCTATTTGGCTCAATGTGCAAACAGAGATATAAATGTGGTGGTGGACGCGTGCTTTGTCGACTACCGGAAAGCTTTTCGACTGCGTATTACACCAGAACATATCACAAATCGTAAGATACACGGGGATAGATGCCGGAGACTTGCGTATTATCACTGAACTTTACTGGCACCAACGCGCACAAGTGAGAGTGAACGAAAAAACATCCTAAAAAGTAGCAATACGGAGCGTTGTGCGACAGGTTTGTGATCTGTCTCCTCTTCTGTTCAATATGTATTCGAAAACTGTATTTAGAGAGGGGCTTGAACGCATGAACATCAATATTGAAATGAACGGTAGAATATTTAAACAAACGCTGACGATACCGGCCGTGTTGGCTGGCAGCCTTTACGATTTGCAGAGGGCTATAAATCCCCTTGTGAAGCACAGCCAGCGTTTTGGCCTATTCGTGAACGCTAACAAAACCAAGCTGGTTGTTTTCTACAAACATCCAAGACAAATTGTTTTGCACATCAACATAAATATTGAAACAAGTACAGACATTTTGGGACATGGGAGCTATCGTGATTGAATAATGTGACCCTAGGAATAAAATCAAAGTACGAATTAAACAAGCTCGTTAAATTTTACCAGCATGAAGAGCTTTTTTCACGCACGATCTCAGTCTCCAAGCTCCAACTCAGGATACGGTTGCTGCGCTGCTACGCCTTTTCTGTGCTAATTTATGAGTGCGAAAGCTGGACTTGCCGTTTGGAATTATAGAACCGTATAGAGGCTTTTAGAATGTATCTATACCGAATGATGGTTCATCTCGTAGGCAAAGGAGAAACAATGCCAGAACCTCTGTTGATGTTAATTGTACAGTATATAGAGAAAAAGTGAAAGGAGTACCCTGGTATCGAACCCAGTACCCTTCGGTTCAGAGGCACAAGTTCTTACCACTGAACAACCGAGGCTCTAAATATATAAGTAAAATGGACAAGTTGAAGCAGAAACTCAAGGCTCTGCTAGATACATTTCTTACGACATTTCTTCTACATATGTGGGCCCGGGGACTAACTAAAAGAATAGGCCCATGGTAATTCCTGCCCGTCGTACGAGGCGACTAATCCGAGTCAAGCAGGTGGTAGTGGACTTTTCCTTTACGTGATAATAAAGGACTTTTTCACGCCCGAGGAGGTACCACCCAATACATCAAGGCGCCGGTGAAGTCCCAACGGACGTTTCCGGTTCTGGTGTACGAGTCGGTTTCCCTTATAAGCAAAAATGATGATGGCTCCTCCTTGTATAAAATATTCCGGAGGTAAAATACCCCTGCATTCCGATCTATGGGAGAGGGGTGTACAAGGGGCGCCAGCATCAATATTTAACCTATCCTTCTCGAATATATGTGGCCTAAATTCTAACCTGAACTCCGTCCACTATTTCCCCCAGGCTAATAGGCGCCAACTCCTCTTCCTCACCGAAACCCAAATTAGTGCGAAAACAGCCACTAATCGCCTTAATTTCTCGGGGTATGAGCTCCTTACTTCACTTAAATTGCATAGAGGCGTGTGCGCATACGTCCGTAGCAATCTACCCTGCACCAGACTCCCCACTTTAGAAGCTGGAAGAAAAGATATACTATGGGTAACACTCTCCCAGAGCTGCAACTAAATTCATCTGTTGCATTTACCGGTCACCTTCTGACAACAACTTTTTCCAGATCTTCGACTACCTTTGTGAAACAACCGATTTCTGATTTCTGAATATCCTTCCTCCGAGGTCACTATTCTTGGTGACTTCAATGTCCATAATAAGGAATGGCTAGGATCTTCAAAAAGCGATCCACAAGGGAAAGCAGCGGAGGCCTTTCCAGTCAGCAATTATTTAGCCAATATGGTTCAGCAACCTACTTACTTTCCTCGCATCCCAACACACAGCTCCAATCACTTGGATCTTACTACAAAACCTGAATGCTATAAGATATCAGTCATCGCCCCCTTGGTCGCTCATAACACGGTATGGTCACTGCTTCCTGCGCAATGCAACCCAAGGTCACACAGTCCTCACACCCACGTATCGTTTGCTTCTCTTATCTTGACCCCTCTGCTATCTTACAAAACGTCACAGAAATTATCCAACCCGGCATCGAATTATTTATTCCACGTACACAAAAACCTCTTCAGTCACTCAAAAGCCCTGGTTTTCTAAATCCTGTGACAAGGCCAGACTTGAAAAGCTCAAAGCTCACAAAACGCTTCTACACAATCCCAGTCAAGAAAACCGTCAGGCATTTAACGACGCAAGAAACCGCTATGTCCGCATTCTTTCTGAGGCAAAAAACTCGTTTAGTAACCACGTCAAAAACAAAGTCCTCTTAAGCTCCAACGGCAGCAAACCATTCTGGACTCTTGCTTAATCTATTGGGAATAATTTCTGCAAGAGCACGTTCCCACCTCTTGTCTCAGGGGATGAAATTGTTTCTACCGCCCACCACCAAATGTTCAACCACCAATAATCCCCAATGTCGCGCATAAAATGACGGATATCATTTTCAAAACTAAAAAGGTAAAAGATGCTCTCTTTTCTTAATACCAGGAAAGCTTCTGGCCTTGACGATATCCCAGCAATTGTTCTCAAAAAATGGACACCAGAACTTGCTCCTATCCTGACTCATCTGTTTCAGATATCTTACAATACAGGTATATTTTTTAGTAACAGGAAAATTGCTCGAGTACAACCCGTCCCCAAGAAAGGATCAAAAGGGCTTCCTAGCAATTACAGTCCTATTTCACTCATTTCAGTCGTCTCCAAGTGATGGAAAAGTATATAAATACCGAATTACTAAAATTTCTTGAAAAACACAGTCTAATCCACGACAGGCAGTATGGATTCCGTCAGCGCAGATCAACTGCCGACCTCCTTCCCTTTGTCACCTATTCTTGGAACAAGTGTATGGAACTACACGGTGAATCCCAGATTGTCGCTCTAGACATATCAAAAGCATTCGACCAGATATGGCACGCATCGCTGCTTAATAAACTTCCGGCCTAAGGCCTACCACAAAAATCCTGTACCTAGACAGAAAATTTCCTCCCCAACTGGAGGATTTCTGTTGTCGTGGATGGCCATCCCTCTAAACTGTATCCAATGAATGTAGGAGTTCCTCAAGATTCAGCTTTAGCCCCTACTTTGTTTCTTCTCTACATCAATGACCTCCTCTCTAGCATATTCAACCCAGTGCACAGTTACGCGGACAACAGCACCCTCCACTCAAATATACAATATTCTAAGCCTGTCTCTTAAGCCCAATTAGATGAGGATCGCAGACTCATGGAGGGTTCTGTCTCCTTGGATCTCCAAAAAATATTAGACTGGGGAAATTAGAAACCTTGTACAATTCAACCTCACGAAATACCAGTCTTGCTTTCTTTCTCATAAGAGATACACCAGCCCTAGACCCATCACAATGAACAACCAAGTTATTCAAAGTAATGGGTCCTTTTTACGTATTGGTATTTCTGTAGATTGAAATCTCAATTGGCACCAACATGTCACATCAATTGCAGAAGCGGCTGCTAAGAAATTGGATGTCCTCTTCCGGGCTCGCAAATGCTTTTCACCAGCTAATCTCTATACCTTATATACTTTACAAATAAGGCCAAACATCGAATACTGCTCCCACATCTGGGGCGGCCGCTGCCGCTTCTACACTCGCTATCCTGCACTCCATTCAGAAGAGAGCTATACGTCTCATGGCCTACCCTTACCCAAAAGCCATCCCTTGCCCACCGACGTGCCGTTGGTGACCTCTCTCTTTTATAGATATCTTCCCTGGCACTGCTCCGAGGAGCTTTCTCCCCTAGTTCCTCCACCTGCTGCCCCCAACTGATCTACCAGGGGAACAGAGCGAATGCACCCTTATACTGTCCAGGTCACCAGACATAGAATATGTTGTTATGCCTGCTCTTGTGTCCCGAGGGCTTCGAAGTTGTGGAATTCCTTGCCGGCACATGTTTTTCCTTCTCTTCAGAACCTCCAAACCTTCAAGTCCAGAATTAACAAGATATTATTATTATTATTATTATAAACAAATTTTGTGTCCAATCTTTAGCTTGCAATGTAAGTAAATAGCGTAATTTTTATAATACAAACCTCCGTACTGAACTTGGTTGCAACAGCTTCGTTATTATCGGAGATAATTTTGGAGACTAGTCCTGAATTTACCCGGAGAAACTTGTCCGATTTTTCTGGATAACGAATTCGTCCAAGCCACTTACATAAAGAAGGCACATACCCAATTTCATCAAAATCGACCCTTTATTTTTTGAGTTATCGGTGTGATATATATATATATATATATATATATATATATATATATATATATATATATATATATATATATATATATATATATATATATATATATATATATATATATATGAATGTATATGTATATGTAAAAACATATAAAAAATGCAACTGACCCAGGATAGGTGTTCTAGCGGGCCTAGTTCGCGCTTATTTATAGACATTTTTTTCAAAATTCAAAAATCCACTAAAAAATGATCTAAAGAGTTGTTTGAGACCTTTGTGAGCAATAAAACCACACACTTTGGAATTATGTCTACCCTATGATGAAAACCTTTAAAATCGACCATAGTACTGTTACATTCAGTTTTCGCTAAATCTCCGAATTACTAAAGTACCCAACAGTAGTATCCCATTTTGGCCACCTGGTATTATACCGAAAAATATAAGCACTTTAAAATAAGTTGAATCTTAATCTCCTTCTAAAGGACTTCCAATTACGAGCAATTAAGATAAACACTAATAAACGACTACATTGTCCTTAGCATTTATTCAGCACTTCTCATAATATTCTTGTTTAAATATTGAGTGTAGTTATCTTGAGCTTTCTGCGGTAAATTATCGCGATAGGGGGAAAGTTTTCACCATAATTAGCAACAATACTGGTGAAGATAAGAATAAAGAGGCTGAGCGTAGGCGTGAGAGTGGCTGTGCTTGTGGCTATTAAGGGCTTAGTGCCAGCCAGTGCGTGCATAAAGTGAACATAATCGAGACGTTATCGCGGACAGAAGTTACCAACGATCTCGTTTAGTTTTAGCTGAATCGACGAGTTCATCATAAGGATTTCACTGATACCAGTGGTAACTTCGAGACGACAGAGTTGCCAATCTAAGGAAAATATCATCAAATATTTAACTATTGAAAAATATTGTATATCTAGCCCCGAAAACTTTCGGATGACTGTGACATGAAAATGTAAAGTAGGTCAACATTAAAACAAGAGGTATGATATATAAAACACTAAGTGAGGATTGGAACCTGTGATGAGCACTGATAAGTACACTTGGAGAACCCAAATCACCACAATACATTTAAAAAGCAAAGCTGGCGAAAGTTTCACCAACCAAGTTAGCGTCATTAGAGGTTTAATAATTCTAAATGTTTGCCGACTATGTATATATTCGGTACAAGTACCTGGCTTGTACGATCAAGGGTGGTTCAAACAAAGTAAAAAAATACTGCTTGCTTGCCGGAAGTTTACCTTTACCTGAATTCGGTTATCAACACTTCCATGTTCACGTAAATAGGCCGAATAGCTCAGTTCGCGAGGTGATTAACCTCTAGAATCGGACTAGGCGGTCGCGGGTTTGATTCCCCTATTCAGACAGTCTGCCTTTTTCACTCTAATGTGGAAAGGCCGGAATCTGATGAGTTATGGGTGGTGTCCTTTGTCTATATGCGTATGTAAGCTCCCCCCAAACAAGTCAAAGACTTCTGGGTGCGGAATTTGTCTACTGTGGTGTTATTATTATACATACACACATATATATATATATATATATATATATATATATATATATATATATATATATATATATATATATATATATATATATATATATATATATATATATATATATATATATATATATATATATATATATATATATATATATATATATATATATATATATATATATATATATATATATATATATATTGAAATGATATTCGTTCCCTTATAATTTAGTTTAAGTTTTATAATATTATATGTTATATATAATGCCAACACGATTGGGCGATATTAACGGGTCTTAACACATTTTCTTAGTTTTATATTACTTATGTTGTATATTTTTGTTATTTTTAGATTGTATATCGTTAGTTTTAGTGATGTATATAATGTATATATCAGATCATCCTGTATGTATAATTACTATATTAAGATTTTATGTGAATATGTTTGTTTTTGATTTCTCGTTTATTTTATCTGTACAGTATTTTACTTTTATTTTGACAACAATACCCACAGGTTACAGTTAATACATGTATACTTTATGCAAATTTATGTTAATTTTGTATTATAGTGATCAATAAATAAATAGATAATGATTTATGAATTTATCTGTTTGTTTGAAACCTGATATGTGCTGTGTACGTGTAAAGTGGGTGGCCTACTCTTTTCCTCCGATATAGTAGCAATAAACACAGTTATTAATGTAAACATTATACTTAACCTTTCATGAATCTCCTTGGCCGCTCAGCATTGTTGACAGTTAGTCGGTTCTAATTGAAAAGGGGTGCCCTATGCCCTTAATTTTTATATATTTTATAAATATTAACCCCAAATAAAATACGTCAAAAATTTTTAAAATTTAACAAAGGTTTTTATCTAAATTTATAGCAAATTCTAGAATTTTTGCTTAAAAATTATCAACAAAGTTTTATTTATTCTGAGTGACAGGATTTGTTTGATTGTTTTTTTTAAATTATAAAAATGGCCAAAACTTGATTTTCTGTTTTAAGTTTGATACACTGTCTGCCCTCTATGAGATTGTTTGTAAAACACTGTTGGAATTTAGTTTAAATTTTAGATATATGGATGAAATTGCTTTTATGCTTTAAACATTTTTTTTCCCATAACAGATAGATCTTTATTTAGATATATGCATATAGGAAACTTGCTTTTTACTGTCATTTATATTAATTAAGTGAATTGTTTGGTGCCTTTGGCGTCTTCTGAGTTCATACAGATAACATTTTGCTGTTTATCACCTGTACATTCATTTCTCGTCGTAATTGTGTTGTCTAGAAGATCTACTGACTGTTGTTATACTTGTTGGACACATAAAATATTATTTCCGCACAAATTTACTTAAAATTTCATCAAATACCTGGACGGTCAAATATGACGCTGATACTTTTTCGGCATTAACTACTTCTCAAACGGAAAACTGATATTCTCTTCGATAATCTGGAACCCTCCTTCCGTTTCCTCTTATTATCCATGGTAAGCTGTTTTGAAATTATTTTCAACATTTAATTCTTCTAGTGTTTTGTTCCTAAGCTGAATACCATCGACACCTAGTATTGCATGGAAAATTATCGTTGCTTGGCTCTGAATGACAAGTGACTTTAATTTAAACACCCGCCAAATTTAAATCCTTTACTCAAATGTCATTGACAAACAGAAAATCCCTATAATCTAGAACATGACATTTGGATAACCCAACTAATTTTACATACATAAACAATGACTCAACGTAGCTAAAACATTTTAAAATTCTTCATTATTGCTTGGGAAGCCTGTTTAATATTTAAAAAAAAACACTGCTCTCTTTGTTAATGTTCAACTCACTACTTAATATTATACAGAGTGTTTTTAATACATTTTTGTTTTTAAGTTATGTAAGTAAGATCTTTTGACAATCTTTTATTTGGTTTGAAATTAACCTGTTTTTAAAATTCTCGCTATTTATACACTTTTAGGTATGTAGCTTAATACTTTTTATTAAAATTTCTCCATATTATATAGGTTATATATTATTAATTTTCAACAATGACTTAAATGAAATGTCTCTTTTTAACTAACTGATATCACATGTATTCAGTACTATATAACAGCAGCAAAAGAATATGTCTGGTGGCAAAGTGTTGTAATTCATGGTTTTCACGTGTCTAGTGTGGTGTAAATCTGAATGATTTGTATTGGAATGGCTTTGAATATTCACTGATATGAATTACAAGTTACAAAACGAATACTTTCACATTTCGTGCAAACTGTAACTATTGTTTGACACGTTTTATCCCTTCAATATATATGCTTTAGAAAGCGGTTAGCGGTCCTGGTTGCCTAACAGTTTTGATTCATTTAGGTTCTCCTTACCTTTGTGGTGATTATTATCCCAATTATGCATGGCGACGCAAGATCTATTTATAGTACCGTATCTTAGTTGTGCTAAATGTTCTTTAAATTTAATTTTAATAGATATTTTTGGTTGCCCGACGTATTTAAAATCACAATCTTCACAATTTATTTCATGGATGCTCGTCATTTAACCGGTACGATCCTTGTCTTTTGGGTTACCTAGCAAGTTTCTTTAAGTATTTTTTGTCGAAAATTGTAGTTGATAATCGGCTTTTTTAGAAATGCCAGCTAGATCCCTCGTGATTTGCAGTTTAAATGGTAAAACAAAGGTTTTTTTGGCTTTCTATCTTTTTAAAGTCGTGGATTCCGCTAACATTTGCTTTATTTTCTGTATGTTAATTTATTTCTCCACTAGGCAAGCAGTGTGTCCGTTTTATTCGACCACGTGCTTAATATACCCTAGTTCTTTGTTATATTATTTTTACTGAAAGGCAAATTAAAGAAAATTAATTAAACTGTACTAAAATATCCCCTAGTTCTTTGTTATATCTAATTTTACTTAAAGGAGAAATAAGTAACCTGTACTAAAAAAATCAGACTGGCCATTTTTTGTGCGTACGTATGATGTGAGTTGTTCACAATGTAACTTAGGGTGGTGGTTTACCTCTTATGGACATCGAATGTCTGCCAAAATCAATAAACCGGAAAATCAAAGAGACTTATTGTTTCCGGACATACAATTTAGCGAAGTAGTTGACAAATGAGTTTAACAGGTTACCCATCAAACAAAAAAAAGTCTTTCAGTAACAAATTCACTTGAATTTATTAATAAAACTAAAGATGTTAAATTGGTTGAATGCGAGGTTTTGATTTCATTTGACGTAGCCTAATTGTTTAGCAGCGATCACAAGAAGCAAACCTTAACGTATTGAGAAGAGTTGTTAAAAATGAATAACATAAATGAACAGGTTTGCAGCAATTATGTCACTATAACAAATCTTTGTATGGAACAAAACATTTCTCAATACAACAATAAGTTTTTTGAACAAACCCAAGGCAGGGCAATGGGCAACCCCCTATAGTCATTTATTGCGGACCCATTCATGAGTAGATTTTAAACAGATCTTGAAAGTAACAGTGGGTATTTTCCTAGAGTATGATTTCGTTATGTGTATGATATTTACGCAGTGTTTAACACAAAGATTTACAAAATAGACGCTTTTGTTGTCCAATTCAACAATAAATTTGATTCAATAAAATTTACCCACGAATTGGAAATTAATTATAAATTACCCTTTCCAGCTGCATTAGTTATCAAAATAAAGACGCTTTTGAATTCGATGCCCATAGGAAGGAAACCACCACCCTAAGTGACATTTCGAATTGCTCACATCATACGTACGCACAAAAAGGCCAGTCTGAATTTTTGGATAAACAGTAGGTTACTTAATTTAACTCCAAGTAAAAACCGATATGCCAAAGAAGTAGGTTATATTAAGAATGTGGCCGAATATAACTAATACACTACTTGCCTAGTGAATAAATAAATTAAAAAACAGAAAGCAAAGAAACTGTTAGCGAATCAACGACCTTTAGAATAGATAAAGCCCAAGAAACTTTATTTGCTTACCATTTGAACCGCAAATCAGGAGGGGCTAGACAAGATTTTTGAAAATTTTCAATTTTCAACAACAGAATACTTTAAAAAATATCCTATGTAACCCCAAAAAAAAAAGGCTGGTGCAGCTAAAATGTCGGGGATCTATGGAACAATTTGTTGAGATTGTGATCTTAAATATGTCAAGCAAACAAAAAGATATTGAAACTGGACTTAGAGAATATTTAGCACAACTGATATACGGTGCTATAGATATATATTGCATCGCCATGCATATTTGGGATAAGAATTACCACGTAGATAAAGAGAACCTAAAATTAATAAAAAGAAGTTAGGCAACCAGGAGAGCTTAAGTATATATATTACTAAATATAATAATAACATAAATTGTATGAATTTGGCATCGCCGCCTATATCCAGTTTGATTGACCACTTTACTAGAGATACCAATAATCGGGACGTCGGAGTGTTGATAACCGAATTCAGGTAGAGAAAAACTTCCGACAAACAAGCAGTATTTTTTAAACTTTGTTTGAACCACCCTCAATCGTACAAGCCAGGTACCTGCACGAAATATATACACTGTTGTAGTCGGAAAACATTTAGAGATTTGAGAGAAAATTATATGCCATTACTTTCCAGATCGTAGGAAAGATAACGCATATAATTTGTCATCTAGTGATATACTTACAAATAAGCAAAATAATTTCATGAAAAACAGGAGTACTAATAGAGCTATCTATCAAGTTATGGAACAGCTATTTCAGGACATAAATGCAGGGGATTAAGTAGTGGGTTCTTGTTAATATTTCGAGTGCTTTCAACCGTGTGGACGTAGATATCATTACCAATAAATTAGAGTGTTATGGTGTGCGGGTTGCTCCACTTAATCTAATAAGATCATCTTAGCAAACCTAAAACAATATGTCAAGGTAGCCGATGGAAAGGCAAGAACTTTGTATTCGGATTACGGGCTGGTGGTCGCAAGGTGCCGCAAGGTAGCAGCCTCATAATGCTGCTTTTTGTGGTCTGTGCAAATAAGCTTTCTTGCATACTGCAAGAAAAAGTAACACTCTATGCTAATGGCACCTTATTGGTTATTAAGAAGTCTTCTGCTGAATCGCTGCAGAATAGACTGGGCGACATTTTGGTGATTGGTTCGGTAGCTCTGATAAGCTGAGTGTGCAATATATATTTTTAATTTCAATCCTTTAGCATCCCAACTAGCACCAAAGTAACGCTAACTGATAATGGAACTTGAAATAGGTAGTTAATACGTAATATACACCAATTCTACGACTCTGTCGTATAAATAACTTTATATTACACATGAGCAGTGACAACTACGCAATATTCACCTCTTATAACTGCTTTAAAGATACGAAACTTCTAAGTTGCTTTCAAGGTATCTGTTGGAAACGTCATCGTTACCCATAGAATGAATCAAAAGCTCCTAGACCTGAAGGTAACAAACGACAGTAGCCAAAGCTATCACATGTAACGTCAAAGTCGCAGCCACTTTTAAGTGGCATTAGTGGTTGCCGCTAGATTCCCGGCCTCTTCATATTACACCTAATAGTTGTACTTCATCTTCATGGTTCACGTTTCCGCTACCCGACAAGTAAATTTTACTATTTGTGGCTACTATAAAGTAGCAGTAACCTTTCAAACTCACTCTAAAGGATTTTTCACCATACATTGCCACTGATTCATAAAGGATGCTTGTTTCATCACGACAGCCTTGCTGGGGTTGTGCAAGTCTAGTAGAGTGTTTAGTTCCAACAATAATGTCACACGTCAATCAAATCAAGTTTCTTGACCAACAAACAAAAGTTTACCAACATTCACCAACATCTCACAGAAAGGTGAGAAGTGAAACAGGCAAAACTGCAGTTTAAAACAGCATAATGCTGTTATGAGCACATCATTATCTGGCCACAACGAAAAACCATTTTCTTCCTACAAGTCAGAAACCACTGTATGCCCATTTTTTTGTTGGAACGATTTACAAAAAAATGATTACTCATGTTCAGTTTAATTAAAACAACCACATATAATGTATTATTAACAAATCTGGTTCTTCATAAAGCACTTTTCTCTTCAAAAGAGTAATCGCTAAGAATGTGCAAGACAAGACGCAGGTAAACCACAACCTAAACCTTAATGATTACTCATGTTCTGTTTAATGAAAACAACGATATGTGATGGATTATCAACGAATCCTAGTTTTCATAAAAACCCTTTTTTCCTGTTCAAAAAAGTAATATCGAAAACAAAGCACAATACAAGACGTAAGTAAAGCAAAACCTAAAACTTCGTAAAGTTGAAATAAGAGATGACAGGTAAAGCACAGAATGTCGAAAGTATCTTCTCCTATCAAAACCATAGAGAAGCAAGGGGAACTATAAACAACTATTTAATAGATTACGACGTAGCCGTTACTGCAAACTAACTATACAATGTTGCGTCATAGTTCCACTTGGTAAATTTTAGTAAAAATAATTTTAAAGTTCCGGTTTTTCAGTATTCGGCACCAAAGATAAGCTGTAACTACTTTCAAGTTCAATATTTTAGGGAATTCCACTTCATAGTGTTTGTTTTGAAATATAGCTCCTGATATATTATAATCAATTCATTTATCAATAAAAATACAAAAATTTTAAAATGCCACGACACAGAACAGCTGCAGACAAGAAACGGCTAACAGACAAATTGGAAGACAATTGGCTTATGAGTCAGGTCAGGTCAGCTCACATAAACGTGAGTAAGAGATGCTTTCCCAAATTGAAAAAGCCAATATGCAGCAAGTGCGTTATAGTAGCGAATCTTTATATGCTTGGTAATACTTAATGTAATACCCAACGTAACTCACCATTTTCCAAGCATATCATTAGACCTCTTTAAACATCTTTATGCTAGATTTAGTCTGTGGATGATAGTTAACCTTCCAATGCCAGTAGTTTCTCTGAACACACAACACACATGATAAATTTATATACCTGATTTTTATAAACAATTCACACTGAAGCCTTTGATTTTCTTTTATCATTTTTACATGTCACTCACACACACGTGACATTCTATTGCTTAGAAACACTAATGTCAGCGATTAAATAATTTACTCTATCCATCTTTCTTTATTCTATTTAACTTTAAAATATATAGTAGTGTCATTTTCTTACAACAATGAATTTATTTCGCAGCATTTTCCAAACTCTGTTAAATTTAATTCCGAAAAAACTTGAGTGACAATTATTCAACACAACTTAATTTTTCAACATTGCCATATGTATATATATATATATATATATATATATATATATATATATATATATATATATATATATATATATATATATATATATATATATATACAGCGTGTTCCAAGCTAGATGGAAATGTATTGCTATTTCCGTTATTATTAGAGATAGGAAGATGGTTAAATTGGCAATGTTTTGTAGAATTTCATGCTAGTTCCAAATATGACTTGTATTTTGTCTTGCCTTTTTCCCTTTTCGAGTTATTTTGAAAAAACCAAATTTTGTTGATTCTTTTTTCTTCAATATCTATCTACCAGAAAACAAATCACAAAAAAAGTGTTCAAAAAGCAGTAGGCCATGGAGTCTAACAATAGACTTCTAATTTTAACATAATTTTTCGTAATGATTTACGATAAAAAAATATTGTGATTTAATTTACAATACTTAGTTAGGTAATAATGCTAGGTAATATTATGTGAAACAGTTTAATAACAAAACCCGGCAATAACAAACTTAAACTCAAGAAAACAACACAATTAGAAATGGAACCCAACAAATAATAAAATATAGACTTAAAAATACACTAAATAGAAAATTGTTCAATATGGTCACCGTTTTGTTCAAGGCACTTTATACACATTTTTGAAACATGCCTGCAAACTGTGGTGAGGGTGTTTTGGTTAATACGAATTATAGCTTCCGTGATTCTGTTTCGTAATTAATTGATATTTTGTGGTGGATCGAATTTATACACACCATTCTTCAGAGTACCCCAAAAATAAAAATCCAGGGGTGTTATATCAGGACCTCGAGCACACCAATGAACCGGTCACATTGTTACAAATGAAACGATTAATAAAATTTTGGGCCAAAAATTCTTTGACGACCCTAGCATTGTGAGCTGGACAACCGTCTTGTTGGTAGTTTGCTTTACTTACGTCTTGTATTGTGCTTTGTTTTCGATATTACTTTTTTGAACAGAAAAAAAAGGGTTTTTATGAAAACTAGGATTCGTTGATAATCCATCACATATCGTTATTTTCATTAAACAGAACATGAGTAATTATTAAGGTTTAGGTTGTGGTTTACCTGCGTCTTGTCTTGCGCATTCTTAGCGATTACTCTTTTGAAGAGAAAAGTGCTTTATGAAAAACCAGATTTGTTAACAATACATTATATGTGGTTGTTTTAATTAAACTGAACATGAGTAATCATTTTTTTGTAAATCGTTTCAACAAAAAAAAAATGGGCATACAGTGGTTTCTGACTTGTGGGAAGAAAATGGCTTTTCGTTGTGGCCAGATAATGATGTGCTCATAACAGCATTATGCTGTTTTAAACTGCAGTTTTTGCCTGTTTTACTTCTCACCTTTCTGTGAGATGTTGGTGAATGTTGGTATGACAATCCATTGTTGAGAATAGCACAAAAAGATTACTCTGTAAAATGTGTCCTGATAATGTGCAAGTCTTAGACATGTCAGGTGAATGCCTACTTAGATATTAAAGAAAAAAGACATCAACGAATTTTGTTTTTTCAAAATAACTCGAAAACGAAAAGAGCAGGGAAAAATACCAGTCATATTTGGAACGGGCATGAAATTCTACAAAACAATTTAACCGTCTCCTTATTTCTAATAATAACGGAGATAGCAATACATTCTCATCCAGTTTGGGACACTCTGTATATATATATATATATATATATATATATATATATATATATATATATATATATATATATAACATAGTTTTCAAAGGTTTAACGCTCTTTCCACATTTTTATTACACTGGAAAATTCTTACTACAGATGCAATGTGGAAAAATGAAGTATTGTTGAATAATTGCAACCCAAGTTTTTTCTGAATTAAATTGAACAGATTTTGGAAAATGCTGCGAAATAAATTCATTGTCGTTAGAATATATATATATATATATATATATATATATATATATATATATATATATATATATATATATATATATATATATATATATATATATATAAGAATATTAAGTCTAAAAGTGAACTCGCATATAGAGGCTAAGCATTCTGTTTTGCGCCAATTTAAAAAGGTTTTTGAAAATTCGTAAGTCGATACCTATCTATAACGAAATTTTCTTTATATAAAATTTGCTTAAGAAGATCTCTTGACCATCTTGTCAAGGGTAGAGATGTAATAATTTCAACACCTGACGATGAAAACGCTTTAATTCAACATATCGAAGGAAACCCATTCTTGGCGGTGGTACAAGCAAAAATCACGGCAGATGGGGCTGCTATAAAATATAGGACCTATGTTGTTGTGTGCGAAATTTTCCTTTCTAGATTTTTTTAAAACAAATATTACTGGAATCCTCGTGATCTAAGTTTTATTGCACAAAAATCTTTACAATCTGCAATATAAAGTTTAACAATTACTTTTTTGTAACGACACCAATGGTAAAAAGTCTGATTAATATCCTTACAAATATCAAAATTCACCGTGTTAACAGAAATTGTTTCACATTTGGGCGCGTGCGTGATATAATGGAATTGTTTATTTATTTTAGGCGCGTTCTGGAAAGATCACTACCCTCCATATTCTGCAATCATTTAAATTACTATTTTGACTTCTTTGCAAGTGTTATAAAGCATTGAAGCACTTGGCAACATGGCAACATGTACAACTGAGGCCGTTACACGAACGTTAAACGTTCGCGAGGTACGATAATTTGAGTAACTCTGGCTGTATCTGCGTCTTCTTTTCACACCATTTGCCTGCACCATCATCTAGATGAAAGCCTGGAGCGTCGAGACGCTGCTGTAGTAGCTACGCGACGCCATGTTTCATCCCCAAGCTGGTTAGGTGCCCGCAGCACACCGACGACTAATTATCATTAGACCATCTAAATGCTAATTAATGTGGCCATTCTCGCGACGAGCGCTGTTGCCCGCCTGCCCTGCAGACTGCATGCTAATGAAGTTCTCCTCATTCGCCAGGATTTTGCCTGTGAATGTTGAGAGAAGCTGGAAGAGGGGAATATACTAGAACGTCGCCAACACTTGCTTGATAACACCACATGTGCTTAAATTGCTTTGTCTATGACATGCATGTTAAAGTCATTTAGAGTACCAACTTTACCACTGAAAGGTTTAAATTAAAATATTCAGATATTCAGTACTAGCAGCAATTCTCAGCGATTAAATCTCTAGTCAAATGTTAACGAATTTTCATAGAGAAATTTTGAGTAAAATGACACCACATAAATGACACCCTCTCGTCCAAAAGCACTGAGCAGCTTATGTGGGAGAGGTTACATAAAAAAGACAACCGACACACACAACACACAATGACAGAAACTGCCACCACCGGAAATCGAACCCGGACAATCCGTGTATCCGCCAAACAGTGCACCACGGAGGTGTATATATATATTTCTATGGAAAAACTTCATTTTAAGAACTGGTCAAACTACTTAGTCTCCATAAAGAATCTTCATGTGTAATGAAAAACCAGGAGTCTCTAGGTGGCGTTGAAGCTTCGTTAACTCTATGGTTAATATATATATATATATATATATATATATATATATATATATATATATATATATATATATATATATATATATATATATATATATATTTACCATATAGTTAACATAGCTTCAACGTCAGGCAGTATTTTCCAAATTTGGTTTAATTTGAATTCGGGAAAACTTGGATTGCAAATGTTTAACTAAAGTCAAGTTTTGAAGATTGAATCTGTATTTCAATATTCGAGTTAAATGTAAGAATAAATTGACGAGATTTAAAGATACAGCATCTTTGACGAGAGGGTTTCAAATTTTCCATAGAAAAACTTTACTTTAAGAACTGGCCAAACTACTTAGTCTCCATAAAGAATCTTCCTGTGTAATGAAAAACCAGGAGTCTCTAGGTGGCGTTGAAGCTTCGTTACTTCTATGGTATATATATATATATATATATATATATATATATATATATATATATATATATATATATGTATATATATATATATATATATATATATATATATATATATATATATATGTATATATATATATATATATATATATATATATATATATATATATATATATATATATATATATATATATATATATACATATATATATATATATATATATATATATATAATTCAAGCTCACCATGGATATGGTTTCTAGGGTGCCTAGTTTGCGTTCATTTGAAGAAATTTTTTCACAATTCAAAAGTCGAGATCTCCTCATTAGTGATTTTTTTAAAGAAAATTCACTAAAATCGACAGTGTGTAGTCAATCTTGCACTAGTGCGCCAGAATACTATTAACCGGTAATCAATTTTTCCCTGTGGACGACGATATATTGGATTTTTGCATTGTTTGAAACAGCTTTAATTTCTAAATACAAAGATGTATTATATGCTTCATTTTTCAAGAGAAAAATCAATATTTCTTTTTTTTTCATACAAATATTGTGCTGATAATAATACATGGTAATAAATTGTACGATTGTCAATCGAAAAAAAAATTATTTCATATTTTTATGTTTTAACATTGCCATTCGTTCCTGAATAGATTAAAATACCATTTGCAGTATTGGGAGTTTTTTCTTTCTTTCTTTTTTCAAATTTACTAATGCGGAGATCTCTGTTTATATATATATATATATATATATATATATATATATATATATATATATATATATATATATATATATATATATATATCACACCGATAACTCAAAAAATAATCGGACGATTTTGACGAAACTCGGTATATACCTTCGTTTTGTAAGTGGCTTGGATAAAATCGAACCCGGACAATCCGTGTATCCGCCAAACAGTGCACCACGGAGGTGTATATATATATTTCTATGGAAAAACTTCATTTTAAGAACTGGTCAAACTACTTAGTCTCCATAAAGAATCTTCATGTGTAATGAAAAACCAGGAGTCTCTAGGTGGCGTTGAAGCTTCGTTAACTCTATGGTTAATATATATATATATATATATATATATATATATATATATATATATTTACCATATAGTTAACATAGCTTCAACGTCAGGCAGTATTTTCCAAATTTGGTTTAATTTGAATTCGGGAAAACTTGGATTGCAAATGTTTAACTAAAGTCAAGTTTTGAAGATTGAATCTGTATTTCAATATTCGAGTTAAATGTAAGAATAAATTGACGAGATTTAAAGATACAGCATCTTTGACGAGAGGGTTTCAAATTTTCCATAGAAAAACTTTACTTTAAGAACTGGCCAAACTACTTAGTCTCCATAAAGAATCTTCCTGTGTAATGAAAAACCAGGAGTCTCTAGGTGGCGTTGAAGCTTCGTTACTTCTATGGTATATATATATATATATATATATATATATATATATATATATATATATATATATATATATATATATATATATATATATATATATATATATGTATATATATATATATATATATATATATATATATATATATATATATATATATATATATATGTATATATATATATATATATATATATATATATATATATATATATACATATATATATATATATATATATATATATATATATATATATAATTCAAGCTCACCATGGATATGGTTTCTAGGGTGCCTAGTTTGCGTTCATTTGAAGAAATTTTTTCACAATTCAAAAGTCGAGATCTCCTCATTAGTGATTTTTTTAAAGAAAATTCACTAAAATCGACAGTGTGTAGTCAATCTTGCACTAGTGCGCCAGAATACTATTAACCGGTAATCAATTTTTCCCTGTGGACGACGATATATTGGATTTTTGCATTGTTTGAAACAGCTTTAATTTCTAAATACAAAGATGTATTATATGCTTCATTTTTCAAGAGAAAAATCAATATTTCTTTTTTTTTCATACAAATATTGTGCTGATAATAATACATGGTAATAAATTGTACGATTGTCAATCGAAAAAAAAATTATTTCATATTTTTATGTTTTAACATTGCCATTCGTTCCTGAATAGATTAAAATACCATTTGCAGTATTGGGAGTTTTTTCTTTCTTTCTTTTTTCAAATTTACTAATGCGGAGATCTCTGTTTATATATATATATATATATATATATATATATATATATATATATATATATATATATATATATATATATCACACCGATAACTCAAAAAATAATCGGACGATTTTGACGAAACTCGGTATATACCTTCGTTTTGTAAGTGGCTTGGATAAGTTCGTCAGCCAGGAAAATTGAACCACCTTTTTGGGAAATTTGGGGTTTTCTTCCGGAAAGTTTTTGTATCTCCGAAAATAACACAACTATCACAACCACATTTTGCAATACATTCCTACTATTAAACTTTTATTTATTATTAAAATTTTATAACTTTCCTTTTTAAAACGCCAAAGTCGCGATTTGAAACGTCAAAATTTGCAATTTTCAGACAAAGAATCTGAAATAAATACTGATTATGTAGAAGAAATGTTATAATAAGTATGTTTTACAAAGCCTTAAGTTTCAGATACAACCACCATTGTCCTTCATTTACCTAAAATAATTTCGGAAAATCCATTTCAAATAGACCCTCTTTCTGATACTTTGGCAGTAGTTCCAGCTATAGAGTTTATGGTTTAATAGTCTATATATTTAGCAAATTTTCGTAGAAAAAATTTGTTATTGAGAAGACCGCAATTTATTAATTTTAAAAGATTTCTTCAAATGAGCGCGAACTAGAAGCCCTAAAACCCATATACGGGGTCAGTTTCAGTTTTTGTCTGTTTACGCATATACAGGGCAACGCATTTCTACCGTAAAGCTCTACATATCTGTTATTATACAAGATATGAGAAAAAATGTTATATGTTAATTATAGGGTGATGTCTCGAGCTGTATCTTATAAACCTATTTTGACAATCACAGTGTGGCCCATAAGTTGTGGGTGATCACACTTTCTTTGTTTTAATAGAAACCCCCTATCTTCTTGCATTTTTGTAATTTACATCGAATTATAATGTATGTTTTTAAGTAAAAAACTTGATATCATTCATCGTTTTTGAGTCATTTCAATTGTTTTGGAAGTTTTCACGTTTTTGGCACATATCACAAACACATATCACAAATTGTGATACGGCGTTCTTACCAATATAAATAGCGAAGTCCCATGGAAATGACGCATTCAGGGAGCTTTTTGTTTGTATTATTCGTCGAAGAAATCAAGCTGCCGTATACAGGTACTCTCCAATAGTGTCTGAATTTAAAAGGTTTACGCATAAGTGTTTTTAGTGTTTCCGTAGAAATAATTTTTTGTAATATTTTTGTGATATGTTGGTAATTAATAATAAATGTTTAGTAAGTTATTGTAAAAGAAAAAGTTGTCAAATTTTTGTGAAAAATATAATTTAATGTAACATTATTGAAGGCAATTTTTTTTAAAGAAATGGTGAAGAAATGAAAATTCGCTACCATAACGCATTTCCTGCATCCAGACAATTTTCCTTTAACGTTGGTCTATTCACGCGGCTATTGACAGTCACCAGTCTTTTCTGTAAGGAAGGTAGGTATCTGTAATGTACAAAACATCAAGTGGTACACGGGCCTGACCGCCTAGCACCCCTCTCCGAAGGGGGGAAAGTGTAGACATTCAACTTGCTCAAACACAATGCCACAACCTCAATTGATGTTAATCTGGAGTATGTATCGAAGAATAATTTGAGATTTCTATCAGTAATTGAAGAGGAGGCCCTGGTGTAAAAAGCACACCTTCTTACCACTGGACCCTGTATCCCTTAGGCTTTAGGTATACTGGAAATAAAAAAAATATGATGTTAATGTGATTGATATACATGTAAAGTAATTTTTCTTTATCTTTTTTAACACACGGAAGATAAAAACACATTCGAACGACTAACAATGCTAATATTTGTAACAAGTGTAAAAGCTAACTTAAAATGGACACATTATATCATATGTAAGTGACGCTGACAACGTACTGACGCCAAATATAAGTTGGCTTTCCTTGTTAACTTTATTTTAACTGTTTCTCCACCACAGTTTTACTCACGGGGCTAAATATAATTTTTATTTACTTATATTCAACTTTTAATAACCTTTAATTAAACCTTAAATTTTTTGTCTTGATAACACAGTGTAACTTAAAACATAGACAAAAGGCTATTAAACTAAATTAGTGCTATCAATGGAATATTCAAACCAAAATAGACAAAAATAATTCACCAGAATACATAAAGAAAAGGAAATATATTACATTTCTTTATTTTTTCCCTGCTCATTCACATGCATTAACTGCATCAGGAATCCAAAGACATTTAAAAAATTTGGACTTAGTCAGCAAGTTGAGTTTCAATGGATACTATGCAGTAAAGTAGAACATTGTACAGTAGATGTTCAAAATTATCGCCGTTCACTTCCAGGAATTTTTCGACCCCTTTTATCAGGCTACCACATGTAGCACGAAAAATGGATTGCTGCTACATTGAATTGAAAGTTTCCAGTCCTCCCTTTATGATATTTTCTTTTTTGATGATCAGGTCCTGAAAAACTTCCCTTTTTATATGCAGAATACTCTCGATTATTCGTGTGCGGATTATCCGGTGTGGAGATTATTCGTGCTGAGAGATTGACCAAAATTTTAAAATCAGGAACAGATCGAACTTTTATTTTTTTTTCGTTTCCTCTCGCACAAATATAATCAATATCCCTAATAAAAACGAATGACCATCTAAGTACGGGTCTGTCTGTTATTTTTATTACGTTGCAAAAATCGCTAGGAAAATAAAACGGTGAAATCCCTTAGAACCGGTGGCTAATGACAGTACAGTCGAGGCGATACCACCTTTTTGACCACGCCAATCTTAGAACCAGTAGGTAGTAAGAGTAGTAGTATGTAAATGCAGAATAAACTGTCACAGTAGATTGCTTATTTTGTTGTGATGACTTTCTACTTCTCTCCGAACGTCACTGTCGGTACAATAGGAACGCCGAGAAATGTATATCCGGGAATGTTTATCTCATTTGTAATTGCATAGGCGGCAGGGCAGAAAAAAAGAAAATATACCTTTCTTGAGAAAGACACAGCTGTTAAACATTCTCTATGCACTTTCTTTTCAATTTATGACGGCTACCGAAATTACTTAGTTTGTCGGTTGGTGTTTGATCGCAAAGCGAGTTTGTGTCTACGGTCTACTTTTGTAGACGCTGAAACGGAAAAGACAGGTTTTAATCATGAAACAAAAATTTGAAGTTATCATAATTGATCTATTGTAATTTTTTCATTCAAACTCTATTATTTTGGTGTGTCTGTTTACGTATATATATATATATATATATATATATATATATATATATATATATATATATATATATATATATATATATATATATATATATATATAGCTATGTTATTATATAAATTAAAAACAAACTAAAATATTATATGAGTAAGTCGTAACATGCGCTACACAAAAACCAAACCGACAAATATTAATGATCATAAAGTAACTACAAACTAAGAAAATATAACAATTATAGATAATGTCAGGGTTGAAAAGGGTAAATTACAATGTATATTGTAGGGTAAACATATCATATATCGAAAAGACTCAGATAATCGAAGAAGAGTCTTTGATTTTATTTAGTGGCTCAAAACAACGGTAATCCCAAATATACAGATCAGATCATAGATGTAGTAGTGAAATAAATATCTAAGATAAGGTGTAACCTTTGTAAAAGTGAACTAAATGTGGCCACAAACGTGGGACAATAACAAATATAGGGACTGGAAATTTGTTAGCCACAGTGAAATATATGTTAAGTAAAGATGCAGATTAAATTGTAAGAGGGTTGTTATATTAGCTAGTATAAAATTTTTGAGTAATTTAAGTAAACTAAGTTTACAAAATTTTGATGTAAAATTTTCCAAAGAGAAGTCTCAGTTTATATTTATACAAGTTAAATGAGGAAAAAGTGGCTGGAAAAACATAGCCAGAGGTACAATTTGACTGCAAATAAAGTCCTAAAGTGCTTCAAAATTATATGAATTAAAGTTTTATTGTATATTACGATGCAAAAACCAAACCTACGCCAATTTTGAACAAGGAAAATAAACATTAAAAAATATTAATATTCAAAAGGAATTGCCACAAAACTGTTCACTGTTTAATGTAGAATGCAATATCAGGTGAAAAATTTGCCTAAGAAAAGTTATTAAATGAGAAATTAACGTTTTAGTGACAAGGGAGAAGGTCATAATATGACATATTAATAATTTGACAATGACAGGTTACAAATTTCCTACAAATAATTACCTGGATTGCATTGTATCCATGGAAACAGAGAGTCGAACTCTACACGCCGGAGTAGGTCAGTAGGTTGCTAATTATGTACTATGTTATAAACAAATGGTTTCTATTTATACTTCTCCAGAATTATGTGGTCGACAGTATTTTTCGTATTTTCTAATTGATACCTACATGTGGATATGCTTTAAAAAATGCCAAAATATATTAGATAGTTTTCTTTGTTGTCCACAATTAACTTACATTTTCTATTTAGACACTCCATAGTTAGGACATTTATTTAATAATCTTCTAATGATGTCATCACTTGGCCTCTGCTTACCTGGTTATCTTTCTGAAAACAGACATGTTCTGCAAGGACACTACATGTTCTGCTAAGAATTGGATTAGAAAGTCATCGTTCCTATAACCGGAGAGAGCCATTATTTTAAAAATATTTCAATAAAAGAACAGCAAAATTTGAAAATAACGTTTGCTAAATAAATTATGTCATTATATAACATTTAGTGTGCGTCTCTGCAATAATCTTTAAATCAGAGCTCTACGTATTGGGAATGCTGATTCCACTTAAAAGATGATTAAAAGGAGCATCGAGTAGCGTAATAAAATACAGGGTATCCTATTAAAAAAAAGCCTGGGCGCAGCAAGTGCGTTATGGTAGTGAATTTTCATAGAAATGATCTGACAATGATCTATTTTATTAAAACTTTTTTTTCTTGTAACATAGAAACCTAAATTTTGTTGTATAGTTTACTTTTTATACCGTAAACCTACCTACCAAATTTAGTTATTATAGATTTTTTATTTTTTAAGAAAAAAAATATTTTCAAATGAAAACTCAAATTTTTCCCAGAAAATCTCGTCCGATTTTTCTGATTAACGAGCTTATTAAATTCATTTACAAAAGGAAGGTACATGCCAAATTTTATCAAAATTGGCTTATTATTCTCTGAGATAATTTTTTTTTTCGAATGAAAACTCAAAATTTTCTGAGAAAACCTCGTCCGATTTTCCTAACTAACAAACTTGTCAAAGCCATTTACAAAAGGAAGGTACACGCCAAATTTTATTAAAATCAGCCCATTATTTTTTGAGATAAGAATTTTTTTCGAATGAAAACTCAAAATTTTCCCGGAAAACCTCGTTCGATTTTCCTGACTAACGAACTTATCCAAGCCATTAACAAGAGAAATTTTATCAAAATCGGCCAATTATTTTTTGAGTTATCGGTGGGATCTCCCCATTAGTGATTTTTTTCTACGAAAATTCACTAATAAGTGAGTTATTGTGATTTGAATTTGAGCCATTTGGCCAGTTTAATTTTAGACACCCTGTATAACTTTCACTACATTTTACAAACTGCGTTCTTAAGGTGCAGTTTAATATTGCCCACCTAAGATCTGAACCCTATAGATTGAAAACTAAGAAAGAGAGAACCGCTTAAGCTTAAGTTTGTTTTTTTCGGAAAGTTTTGAAAAAGTCAAAATATCTCGAACAAGACTAAGTTTAAGAATGGCGAATGTATGTAAAATTAAGTTTAAAATTTGACGTACAATTAAAAAATTAAATAGAATTTGTATGCTTTATTTAAAATAAGCGAGCTGAGGCCAACTTCCGGTAGAGCTGAGAGTCGCATCTGAACGCAAATATTTTTAATCGATAGAACTTTGTTAGTATCCCCCGTACACAGATTTTCAAAAATGAAGTACTTTTAGTTTTGTGTTTACGTCTAATAGAAATACTTTAGCCTGTATACAATAACGCAACTAGTAAAAAATTATAATAACGATTAACTATGTGAGATTTCGTCATTTTTGCTTCATCGAAGTATATTTCTTTGAATTGCGTCCAATTCTTACCTATATTCATAACCGCAACGCCATTCTTACGTCATAGTTTTTGTGATAGATAATGTACTCCTATTTCTCCATGTAACGAGTAATGCAGTTGTTTAATTTTTTTGGACGAAGTCAAAACCCCAGTGGAAGATGTACCTATTTTAATGTTAACTCTAGCAAGATTTATAACGACCAGAAACCTCGTGTTGGTTATACATTAAGGTATTAAGTGAATATTTGTAATGGCTTGGGAGATCCTTTTCACTGTATTGTGGTTGGTACATTAATCATACAGTTTGTGTGTATGGCAATATAAACAAGTCTTTTTTATGTCATCGGATACCTGACGCATTCGAATAATACCTTGTTTATCACTGGCATCAACACCATGGGGCACTGTTAAGCTAGAGGAATGTGTTCTTCTTTCTTCTTTCTTCAGCTTCATTCAAATTCTAGACTTGTGGGTGGCCACCAGCTTGACTCGTCTTTATGTACCAACTTATATATGCGTTTTATCAGCTTTTTATAAGCCTTTTCAAACTTCTGAACACATGAATGTGCACAATTATATGGGATGTTGTCATTTAAATTTGCAATTTGTACCTGGCGAACTTCTATTACCTTTCCGTGACGTTAAGTTAAATATTTCGATCAATAAAAATGCAACAAATACCCACTAAAAAGATAACAAAACATTTTTTTTATTTAGAGTGTAGTAAAAAATGGCATTGTGGAGCTCTAATTCTTAAACCTTAAAAGGTACAGTGTCAAGATTTTCAGAACTCTAAACGACACGTGTTTTTTATTGTTCATGCGAAAACATGTTCTCAAAAACATGATAAAATTTATTATTCTTCCACCAACGTCTGGTAACTTTTGTTTGGTTACAGGAGTGGAGAATGCATCATGAAGACCTCATTCACAACACCGTAGTGTGTGGGATATAGAGGTACTGTAGGACTCACTAAACTCCGATCCCTGGAGTACCGGACCCTAGTCCATATTTCCGTCGGAAACATTTCACACAATGACGTTTGGATTTGAACATTTCCATTATGTTGTGCCGCGGTCGCGTTATCGGTTAAGTATAAGCTTTGGACGCTTATGCCTATGTGGAAGTTGCTCATCGTAGTCGGTGGCACTACGGAGAAGAGAATTCGCGTGAGAAGCGGCTTTTGCGAACTGAGTGGTGAATAGTTGAGTTATAAACCCAAGGATCGCAGGAATTTTCAGATCAGAGTGAAACTGACTGTTTCTGAAAAACCATGGCGCTCCGGTAACCATTCTCAGAATTTTATTCTGGATGATTTGAAGGATGTTGATGAGTGTGTCGGCCACGGTGACAAATGCAGGAAATGCATAGGTGAAGGCTGGCCGGATTATGACTTTGTACATGAGCAGTTTATTATTCATGGACAATTCAGAATTTCTGTTAAGAAGTGGACAGAACTTCGAGATGAACATCGAAGCTTTCCGTCGGGTATGTTAGACATGGGGACGCCATGTTAATCGTTTGTCGAGGAAAACCCCAAGGTATTTGGCGGAGTCTTTCCAGGGAATTAGACTGCTGCCTAATGGTACGTGTTCGTGAGGTGTGTGATTCATCTTGGAAAATAGGACTGTTGAACAGTTACTGGGGTTTATGGTTAGACATGATTTCCTATACCAGCCTTGCAGCTCGTCAACGGCGGTCTGTAGGCGTTTGGTTATTATCCTTGGCTAATTGGGGCTGCTGAGGGTGATAGTGTCGTCTGCGTGTAGTGCATATGTCACGTTTAGGGGCGGTGTCGGTATATCTGCGACACCTATATTATACAGGGGAGATAGCAGAACCCTGCGGGACGCTAACCGTGGCTGAGTAGGTTCCAGATCTGGTTCTCAGATGTTTGACCTGGAACTTTCTCTGTTGCAGGCATGACCTGAGTAGCAGAATCAGACGGAGAAAACTATTAAATGATACAGGTTTGTTTAGGAGGCCCGCGTGCCAAACTCTGTCGAAGGCTTGAGCAATGTAGAGAAATATTGCACTAGTTGACTTGTTTTTTTTAATCCTTCGGTTATGTTTTCCACCACGTGAAGGACTTGGTCTGTAGTGGAGTGCTGCTGGTGTCTGCAACAGAATTTCTTGTCAGGAAAGATACGGTTTTCAGAGGTGAATGAGGCTAGCCTTTTCTGAATTAGTTTTTGGGCGATTTTGCCGATAACTGGGGGTAGGCTATTGTGCCTCTAGTTGTGAGGGAAGTGCGGATCGTTGTTGGGTTTTGGGATATTGATAATGTCTGCAAGTTTCCACATGGACGGAACATCCTGCAATCGCAGCATGGCGTTCGTAATCGTAACTATGAATACCACTGCTTTGTGGGGGAGATTTTTCATGGCTACGTTGGAGATTCCATCGTATCCCGGAGCTTTCCTATTTTTTAGTGTTTTGATTATTCGGGAAACTGCTTCGTAAGTAGCGGGCTAGATATTTGTGTCTCATGTGTCGCGACGCGTATTCCTGACATAAGGGTGCGTTTTTGCGACGTGCGACAGATCAACGTTGTTATAATTTGGGCTGAATTTCAACTCCAGATGTTCCGCGAAGCCACCTGCTTTGTCCGCATGTGTGCATACGATGCCGTTTGCCATTTTCCAGATGGAATTGACTTGGGCCGACAGGATTTGCATGCATTGCTTCCAATGGTTGTTGCAGAGTTGCTGTAGGGAGGATCGTACTTGTTTGATGAGTCTGTTTGCGTCTCGTTTGTCGGTGGGGTTTTCGGTGCGTTGAGCTAGTCTTCGCACGTGGTTCTTATGTAGTATCATTTCTTTGATACTGGACAAAAATTGTGGCAGATTGCTACAAAATGACTGGGTTATGGTCCGATGAAAGGTCCTTTATAGTTGCTATTTCATGGATAAGGGTGGTGTTCGACATGGTTGCTATGTAGAGCACGTCGGGTCGAACCACGCTGCCGAAGTGTGTCGGTCTTGGAGCGTCAAAAATGCAGTTTATATGGTTGTCTACATAGTATTGGAGAATTTTCCCATTTAAATTGACATTACGAGAATGCCAATGGGGGTGTTTGGAATCTAAATCGCCAGGCATTATTAGGGATTGGTTGGTATCGAATAAGATGTCTAGGTCGGCATCTGGAATTCTCTTTTGTGGAGGGTTATAGGCAGCAATATGTTTTATTGGGCCTGTAGGGGAAGTGGTGACTACGATTTGTGAAGAATCGATGTTATGCAGCGCTGACGTGCTAAGAGGGTGGTGGTCGATATTTGTTTTAACATCCACTGCCGTGCCGCCACCTCTGGAAGTGAAGCGGTCATTGCAGTACAATGTGTAGTCGGGAAGTATCGGATTGGTTGGAAGACGCACATTGGTTTCCTGGGCTAGAATAACAACCAGTTTGAAGCGTTGGGCGAATTTTTGGAGCTCATTTCTTTTGCAGCCTAGTCCATTTGCATTCCAGGATGCAACCTGCAGTGATTGTGGCTTTCTTCGAAAAGACATTTACTTCTGGAAGATTGACACGATTTCAGGGATTAGGGGATGGCGGATGTGAGCAGCGTGAACAGATGAGGGAAGGTTTAGAGAATGTTAAGCACTTTCCCCACGACCAATTTCAGCAGTGTGAAAATGATCGAGGTAATGATGGATAGTGCGTTGGAGATGTTTATGGAGGGAGCTGCATTTGCAGTAGAAGTTGATTTTTCAGAGAGAGCTGGATTCGGCTTAGAGGTAGCCGGTATTAGGACTGTTGAGGGCTGTACGGGATGGGAAAGTTCAGTGGCAGCCGCATAGGAAATTTGCGACTTTCTTTGGGCGGCCTGCTTATTGGGGTTAGGGAATTTAGGACAGCCTTTGTAGTTGACGGTACGACCCTTGTCACGATTGCAACAGGTTAGATCATCTCGGGGTTTTCTACACTCCACAGTCAAATAGGGGCCGCTGCATTTTACGCAGCGTGGGGCACCCCTAAATGACTGTTGGAAGTAATCAAACCTTTCGCAGCGATGGCACTGGTTGGGTAGGGACTTTTTGTGTAGCGACGCCACTTTAACGATGAGGCCGCACACAGTTTTGACGCCGAAGATTGACTTTTCGGACTTAGGAAGGTTTGTCATAATGAGGGGCATGGAGACTTTTTTGTTGTCCTTGCGTCTGCGAAGCATTCGGTGGAGACCATCGGGATGGAAACTCTGGGCGGTGAGGTCTTTTTAAACCTCTTCGATAGGGATGGATTCGCGGACCCCTCTGCGGACAATTTTTAATTGCTTGTCCTGGTGTTATCCATGATTTTGTTAGCCTGTCTGAGGTCGGTAGTTGAAGTTAAGTGATTTCTTACGGAATCTGTAAGATTCTTAGCCTAGACACAGTTAATGTTTTGAAGGGTAAAGTGACCGGAGAGATAGGTCCACTTTTTCTTATTGTGGAGGAATATTTGAGGAGGATGGGTGGATTCGGGAGCAAAGCTTGCGGCCCGCTTCGGGCCTTGGCTGACCTCGGAGTAAGACTCGGAAGACGTGGATTCGTCATCGGATAACATATATTATTGGTTGCACCAACTATGTTAATGTTAGCACATCCCTAGGACAAGGTACAACATGTTTGTCAAAAATGAGTAACTTCACAGTAAATGGAACGTAATAGATGTTGATTAAATTTACACTTAACTTACCAAATAAAATGTTTTTATCATTTTCAACTGAAACCCATAGCTATGCTTTGCCAATTCACATCAATTACTGAAGATATCTTTTAGGTATGGAAAGCTATATTCGCCATTCATTGAAACGTGTCTTTTTAAAAGCAAAATCTTGGCCAAATAAAGCTTGTCGGCAAGCATTGGTTACTAAAATTTTTGCTACAAGTTTTGGTACAAAAACCCTAGCAGAAAAACTCACTTTGCCTTTGTATGAGCCAGGAACAAATGCAAGCAGATAGTTGACAATGTCAAAAATGTATATTTTATTTAAATTCCATGCGTAATCCGCAGGCAAACAGCTCACTAACTATTCCAGATGCAAACTCAAATATGATAAAAATATTTTTCGGACAGCAAACTAAGTACATACTGGAAGATCCAAACATCAGAAAGGCATCAGGAGCCGATGGAATCATATCAATAATCCCAAGCCGTTTGCTCCTGAATGGACTCCAATTTTCTGTCTCCTCTTTTTGATGCCATATAAGACAAGGGGTACTTATTTACATCTTCTTGGAATCAAGTACGACTTCAGTTTTCCCCTAAAAGGAAGACAACTCCCATGTGTAAAAATATCTTCGAATTTTAATATTATCAGTTTTGGCTAAGGTTGTGGGATAAGTTATCAATATAGAGCTTACAAAATACCTCGAGAAATAAAGCATCCTAAGTGATCGTCGATACGGATTTCGTCAAAGCGAATCTACTGGCGATATTTTAGATACGTCACTCATCTTTAAAGTTCTGCACTAGAAAGATTTAGATATTTCTAAAGCATTTGAGACTGGCAAGCGACATGCTCCAATAAACTTTCATGATACAGATTGCCTTCAAAACTATGCCTATGTATATATATATATATATATATATATATATATATATATATATATATATATATATATATATATATATATATATATATATATTTTCTGAAGTAGGGCTGCCTAAATGTTGTTGTCGATGATGTTTCATTACACAAATTAGAAATTAAAACGCGTGTTTCACAGCATTGAGTTTTTGCTCCCACATGTTTTCTTTTGCACATAATGACATTACACTAACGGCGAACTATCTGATCCACAGCCTTGTTGATGATAGAACTCTTCACAGCATGTTCTCGTTGATTCGCCTAATATCTGCTTCCAGCTCATTATAAATGTGTCGAAATAACCAGCTCCAAAAATGATGATATCGTGAAGATTGTTAGCTGTGACTCTGTAACCTTTGTTATGCTTAATGCCTCAAAAGCAAATAATTGCATTAAAAGTGGCGCACCCTGCCCAGACATTCAGATCGCTAGTAAAATACTTCCCAAAAATACACATCTTCTACATTGTTTTAGAGGATCCTTGCTGACACTTACATGTTTTCAATATTGCAAAAGCAATAGCAAAGAGGCTAGGTTTCGGCTTCGGGTTAAAAGTTTGCTCTCATTACAGCAGATTCTTAATCTGTATAAACAACCACAGATACCGTCACAGTTGGACTATTGTCCAACAGGCCCGATGGAAGCTTCGATGTTCATCTCGCACGTCTTTCCACTTCTTAACAGAAACTCCAAATTGTACATGAACAACAAACTGCTCATGTACAAAGTCATTATCTGGCCAGCCTTCACCTACGCATCCCATGCATCGGCCAACACACATCAATACCTCCTAAATCATTCAGAATAAAATTCTGAAAATGTTTACCGGACCGCCATGGTTTGTGCCCCCAGTATTTGAGTTTATAACTCGTCTATCCGCAACTCAGTCCGCCAAAGCCCCGCCTCATCCTAACGCTCTTCCTCGTTCACTAAGCCATAGGCTTTCAAAGCTTGTACTGACCCAATAACGCCCCCGCGGTAAACAGAATTGAAACATTCTAAATCTCAACGTCATGTGTGATGTCATTCCGACGAAGGTATGGACCAAGGTCTGGTACTCTAGGCAGCTAGTTTAGTGGGTGCGAAACCCACACTACCTCAAATTTCCACACGCTACGATGTGTGATTAGGCGTGTCTGTTCGAGATTCGTCACCCCAGTATCACAAAAAAAAACACGTTGGACTATTGTTCTCTTGCCTCAGGTGCTGCCACAAGAACAAAATTGGCTCTTCTGGTTTGCACTCAGAAACAATCTGAATCGCCTGCTTCTGACCTGGCCTTTAAACGGCAAACCCCTTTTAATCAAAAAGCGCAAAGCTTTGGTACCAAATTATCTACTTTTGGAGAAGTTCGTTACGATTTCTCGTTTTTTCCTAAAGCGTCCAAATTTTGGAATGTCCCACAGACATACTTCCTAAGATATAATATAATCTCACACTATTCAAGAAATGAGTGAACACTGATCTTGTGGCACAAAAAGTCAGTATATATATATATATATATATATATATATATATATATATATATATATATATATATATATATATATATATATATATATATATATATATATATATGACATTGTCAGTAGCAGGACTCACCACGTCACCACACACACATGCAATGAAAATCAGTTATTTAAATGTATTTTAAACAAAACAACAAGGGACCCAGTAATGTCTCTTGGGGGACCTCATAGCATATTCATGGCTCAAACTATTTCCAACTTTTACTTGTTGAGTCATTTAAGACAGGCAGTCTTTCATAATCTCATGCGTGATACCTTAAATCTTAATTACTGTTTAAACACACAAATACACACATACACACACACAGATATATATATATATATATATATATATATATATATATATATATATATATATATATATATATATATATATATATATATATATATATATATATATACACACAATATGTATACATACAACTTAATCCAATTTACTTTTGTATCTGAAGAAATCGGATTGTGGCAAAACAGCTGTAATATTAGGTGTAGGGTCTTACAGTTGTTTGTTTCATCAATTATATACGATATATTTCTAAACCTCGTATTTTTGGAGACCTGAAGCAACTAAGGTTGGTCGACTGTATCAAAAACCTTTACCAGCGCCAATGCTGGTTCAGATTTAAGGATGTATACATGCTCAATGTGAGAAATAGTCTATTGCGTCTTCGGTTCACCTAACTTCAGTTTGACGACATTTTTTTAAGACAAAATATAATTTATCATTAGAAAATGAGTGATTCAACTTTTCAATCTTATTTAAACAAAACAACTTTAACTTAATAGTAGCTAGTTATTGGATAAATTAGCGACCTTTGACCTTCAACTATTTTTGAATAACGGGGTGACAATGGGCTTTAAAGATATACTTGGAAAAATTTCGCCTACAAATTTGATATTCATGACTTAGAGGTACAGCTATTTTATTTGCTGCCAGATTCAAAGGTATTTCATCATAAAACATGGTGATTTACATATTTTTTAGTTTAGTTCTTTCAAATGATTTTAGCAAAGTCAACTGGTATCAAGAACAGGAAATTTGCTATTTGCTTGTTTATTTGTCTTTTAGATCTCCAAAATTTCAACGTTATTTATGCTCTAAGGCTGTAAAATAACGCATTTTATATAGATTTATAACTATTGTAATTTTTGTTTCATTCCATTCTTTATTATAAACCAATTTATATAATTAAAAACAAATAAGCTTATTTTTTATTTATTATCTTGTTTATATATCACGTTTTTTATGTTCACCGGCACCAGTCTTCACCTTTTTCTTCTTTTAAGTTTTAATGAGAGACTGATTAATTCACGGATAATAAATCATGAGTTATCAGTGGGTTCTGTATTAATCGTAACGATGACAAAGTGATTAATTTTAAGTTATACATTATCTTCTAATTTGATATTGTAGTCTCATGAAAATATTTGATTACATTATGATTGGTACAAATGTGTGGGTAAAGATTCTATAATAAATGATACAGGACTGGTTCTTTTGTAAATTCGTTTCATCTGATGAATGTGTATTCATCTGGCTAACATCAGATCACAATCAAAGAAGCTCTAAAAAGCTGAAAATCATGACGATTTCACATGCTTGAGCTCTATAACATTTATTTGAGTTGAAGTATAGATAATCAATATAAATAATAATTACACAGTTAGTTTATTAATATTGACACCGTTCTTTGCAAAATTTGATTTTAAAATAACCAATAAGGAGAACTTAGTAACGTGAAACACACTGTAACAATAATAGTTGCATATGATACAAATAAGGATGATTCAACAGAAGACAAAGACAAATTCTGGGATGATATATCGGGAATGATAGACAGGTGTAACGATGTGAGAACTGCTGGTGGAGATATCAATGCAAGAGTTGCAAAAAACGATAGCATGTCAAAAGCAATTGTAGGCAAACACGGAGCAGACTACAGAAATAATAACGGTAATAGCCTTGTTGAATTTTGCAGAGAATATAACATAATCATTGCGAATTCGTTCTAAGAATATAAAGACATTTACAAGTATACTAGAGTAGTAGAAAATAAGCGAAAGAACTCCATAATATATTACTTAATTATAGGCACAGAAAAAAAAGTTAGTAAATTATGTTAGTGTGAAAAGAGGCAATAGGATATGTAGTAACTATTATTATTTCTTAGTAAGTAAATTGCCATGTATAAGAGATTTAGCGAATAAAGAGAAGGAAGAACGTGAATAAGTTATATATAAGAAAATCAAAACATAAAAGCTAAAAGAAGCAGCCTGTTCTTGAAAGTACAGAGAAGCAGTAGAACTAAAAAGCAAAATGACCCTCGATAACATGATGAAATGGTATGTAGAAAGCTGTTGGCAAGGGTAAAAGAATGTCTTGAGTAATGAAGCAAAATCAGGATATGGGTTAACACGAATAAATAGGTAAAAAATAACAACCAGTGTGGTGGAGTGATGAGACAAAGACACGAGTAAAAATAAAAAAAGGAACTTTGGAAGGATTACCTTGGGAAAAAAGTGAAGAATCTTTTGAAAAATACAAACAAAAAGATCTAAATTTAAGAAGGCAGAGAAAGATGCTAAGAGGTTGTCAATGGAAAATTTTGGAATGCAGATGGAAGCAGATAGTAGTGGAAATAAAAAATTATTTTACAGAATCTTCAAAAAATCTAAGAACACCGAAACAGTACAATCTGAACCACATCAAAAGTATAAAGGGAACTATATTGATAGATGAAGCAAATGTATTGTAACGATGGAAATAATACTTTCAAGAACTGTTGAGTGCATATGCCCAAGATTGCCAGGGATAAGTGTTAATGCAAAGTGACAGCAGCAAGAATAAGTAACCTCGGCAATGAACCAACTATGTAAGAATTAAAGAATGCCATAAAACGAATCGAAAATGGTTAAGCGGCAAACTATGATGGCATTGTACCTGAAATGATCATGCATATGGAACTCGATGGCAAAAAAAATCTGCTGCTAGTTTGTCAGCGGGCGTGGAGGGCAAAAGTTCTTGTATATTGGTTAATTAGCATGATAGTGACCATATTTAAAAAAGTTGACATCTTGAATTGACAAAATTATAGAGGAATATCACTGCAGAGGGTGCCCGGCAAACTATCTGAAGTTATATTAGAAAACACTTAGAAGTTAAAAGTCCAAATAGGAGCTTCACAGTGTGGCTTTAGAAAAGGTTTTAGTATAGAATACCATATATTCAGCCTAAAACAGATGATAGCAAAAACTCTTAAACAGGACAAAGAAGTGTATCTGTCATTCAGATACATGGAAAAAGCTTTTGACCGAGTTCCAAAAAATTCAATTTGGACAATTTTAGCAAGAAGGGAAATAAATTGTAACTCCGGTTTACGGCTTTAAATTTAAATTTATTTATTTATTCAAAGCTTGTTGAGTTACAATTCATTAAAAATATGAGAACTGCAAAGACACAAGGCTAAGTCTAATACAGAACTAATTAAAATTATGAATCTACACATAATTAATAACTTAGGTGGTATGATGTCGATCATGTGACATCAGGTCATTGGTGTGGAAGTTTACAATAAAAAATACTAAATTGCAATTATAAAGTTAACAGAGTTAATGATCTTAATAAACTTGCTAAAGTAGGTATACGTATTATAAAGGAAACGTTTATAAATGCTGAAATGCAGAATTGCATAAACTATACTATAATGTAAATTAACAATTAGATTTAAAATATTCCTATATACTTATATACAGGGCGAACACATAACTAGGGGTGCTGATGTAGGATTAATAACAGCAATCAAGAGTTTATATACCCACAACATCAATTATGTTAGGGTGAGGGGTCATGAGATATCAGAATAATTCGTAACTAATAATGGCCTGAAACAAGGAGGAGTGATAAGCCCCCTACTGTTTATTGTTTGCATAGATGAGATAATAAGACAGTACAAACCCAGGATGTAAAAATTGCGGCTAGAATACAAAAACTTAGAACCGGAGTGGCTAACAGAATGTGCATTCGCAGATGTCCTTATTATGGTTGCCCCCTGCGAAAAATGTACTCCTAAATAAGTTACTAGTTTGAAAAAAAGTTTTGAAAACATATAATATGAAAATTATAAAAGGGAACACAAAAGTAATGGTAATCTCAAGAGAGGATCCATCAATATCGGTATCGATAACGGAAGATTAGACATGGTGGAGGAGTTCAAGTACTTGGGACTGATTATACACAGAAGTGGGAGCTGTAAAACAGAATGCAGAACACGCATACAAAACACAGTCAAACTATACCATGCAATGAATAGCAACTCTCTGGGGAAAAGAGAGTTGTCGACAAAAACAAATCTCACAGTAGTATATGAAGCATTATCAGTCTACTTTGACATTTGGGAGTGAGTCAAGAGTACTCCTTGCTAGGCCAAAAAGCAAGGTGCAAGGTGTAAGGTGCAAGCTCTCGAAAAGATTTGAGAAGAGTAAAGGAAGTGACGAGAAGAGACAAGGTCAAAAATGGTGATATAAGGAAGGAGTTGGGTGTGCAATCCGTCGTCAGTAGCTGTGTCATATACATCGAATGAGCAGCAACAGACCAGTGAAGAGAGCACGGGAGGTATATATCGCTTGAAAGAGGAAGAGAGGAAGACCTCAGAAAAGCTGGAACGATAGCATGGTATAAATACCGCAGGAAAAGGCAAGACGTGGCAAGAGGCAAAGGACAAGAAACAGTGGGCGGAGCTAGTGCATCAAAAATTATAATATAGAGTGGTGTAAAACGTAAAGTGTGTAAATGACAGTTAAAGTTATTTATAAGGCAATCAGTTTTTGCAATTGAAACAAATCTAAATATTAATCAAATGTAAATATGAACCAGATATCGGTAGTCACTATAATAGGAAAATTAGATTTAATGGTTAGTAAAATGTGTAATGTCCTTAAAGATGAAAACCCCTTACAACTTAACGGGTAAAAGGGTTATAGATGATATAACAGGGAGTAAAAATTTTAAACGATTGCTGCAAATAAGCGGAAACGAGAGCCTCTCGAACACATATCTGAGGTCAGTTTCAATTTATGTTAGCTAATCGTATTTCCTTTTACGTATGACTACATCTGCCAGAAATACTGCCCCGGGACAATCAAGATAATATAATAACAAGTTAAAACATAAATAAGAAATTCATATACATACAATTTAATATTTTACTGTTTATTCTCACACTTTCCCGTGACAAATTTAAAATAAACATACAATAAATCAAGGAGATATAAGTGTCAAAAGATTAAAATTAAACTGTTCACCTTGATACGAGCCATTTTTCAGCACTACAGGTGGGAATTTGTGACAAAAACAGACTTACAGCTCAGCGGTCCCAGATGACATCACAGTTTCATTCAGGTATATGAATTTACGATATATTAGACTTTATATTTATAAAGGTTTGCTTACAAAATGAGTTTCTTTTTTGGATTAATAGGTTTATTTTAGAGGGTTTCATTCCAAAACATAATTTGCAAATTGAATTATTTAGATAGTTTTATGATACCTGCAGACCTTGTGCGGGTGTTTTGTTTCTTTAACGTCGGCCTACTTCCGCGACTATGGCCAATCACCGACGCCAGGGAGCAGTTTCACCTCACTTTCCTGGAAATTTTGCCGAACCCGTGCCTTTCTGTAAGGAGGGTAGGGATCTTCGACGTGCCCAACAAAGCATGGACACGGGGCCGACGGATTTACGCCCCCTCCGAAGGGCGGAATGTGCAGACATTCAACTTGCTCAAATACAATGCTAGAACCTCGGTTGATGTTAATTACCTGCAGACCTGAAGGCTCATTATTTATTTTAACGTTTTTCTCCTAACAACTTTAATAGTTAGAGATTGCTAGTACTATGAGTAAGGCATTGTCCCACTCGATGCTTTATTTATACGAACTAATAAGGATGTTGAAAGTCAAACCGCTCACCAAAAGGCCGAATAGTTGCTGATGAGAGAAATGCATCTACAGCTTCTACATTTGCATTTAACTTAAAGCTGATAACTGAAGATCTAGGGGCAATTTATCCAGTTTAACGTTTTTCTTCTAACAGCTTGCTGCCTTTTTAGAAAACCTCAATATCATAAGCAGCGTTTATTTTTCTGATTTAAACGAGCTACTAAGATTGCTCGAAGTCCAAATGCATAGCAAGGAAGCTGAAAACTATCCGACGATCAGTATTTTTTAAGTGACAGTCACGCTCATCTAATGGTAATAATGTGTGTCCCTAAAACCAGAGTTCAGCGGTACGATTCAGTGAAGATGCATCATTTTCTTTTTAGTACACACTCTATAGTTAACATCAACCGATGTGTTTCAGTATATTTAATGTCCGCCATTCGGGGGGTGGGGCGGGGGGTGTTCATAAACAGTCGGTTCGATGTGTAATGCGATATTGGGCACGTCAAAAATCTATACACTCCTTATACAAAGAAAAGGGTACGGTAAAATTTCCAGGATGAGGAGGTTAAACTGCTCACTGACGTCGGTAATTCTCCATAGCCGCAGAAATAGATCGACGGTAAACAAACAAGATACAATAAAAATACCTTTTGATATGCGATTGTGTAGTCGAGAATGACCTCTAGAGCCTACATATCTGTATTTAATATGATGCGATTTCCGTGAGTAGAGTACATAATAAAACCATAACCAAACAAATGAAACACGCAAAACCTCTGGATTAAAATGACAATTTCAAACTTTTAAGGTATCATCTACAATTCATTTAGGTTTGCAGTTATCGTACAAAAATATATTTATCACAAATAAATGTAATAAATCAGAGTAGTTTACTAAGGTTGTTTGCTAATATAGAACACAAAAATAACCGAACGCTATTTTGGATACTGTAGGCAAGCAATTCTCAATCTATAGGGCGCCTAATAAACTAAATGGGGGTTGCGAGCATATTGAGGAAACATGAGAAAAAATATTATTAAAAATTTAAACTGAAACTTTAAATATTTTCGAGAATATTCTCTTGATTTTTGTCTCAGAACCACTCTCGTCTGCAGACGTGTTGATGATTCAGTACTATTAAATTCTCGCTCACGTCCACTTAAAAATTTATGCATGATTCTGTAGACACTACACAAACCTACTCCTATATAAAATTCCAGTTAATATGCAAATTATAATATACACATTCTCAGTGAATGATCGACTCGACCGAGACTGGCTAAAACTGAACGAGATGCAGCATTTATACACGCTGAACAGACGTTCTAGAATGTTCGAACAGAAAGCGGAAATGCCCTTTTGGTGGACGTAAGACTGGATGAGGGGGGTCGCGATTAGGATGGTGATTAAATATTGGGTCGCAAATACTAAAACGTTGAGAAACGCTGCGGCAGGCAACATATTGTCAGCATATACCAACTCGTATGTGCACGAAAAAAATGTTGTAGGCGTAAGCTCGGTACTGTGATTTGTTTATCGCTTCATGTGAATTTCGCGAAGAGAGGAAGTAATAATGATAAGTTGTGATAAATAGAAATTTGGTATTTCTTTTCCAGATCAAGTACATAAAAACGTATCATTGCGTTTAAACAAGGTAGATTACCACATTGTTAGCGTGTTAGTACACAACTTTTCTCTTCCTTAACCGACTTAGCACCTCGTATAGTTTTAGAGAGTCCAGTAGTAATAGTGGCCTGGAATAATTATTTCTAATGTACGGTATTTTTGTTTACATCCATGGTGTGACCAATCACCGATTATTATATCTTCCTATCAAAAGTAGCTTCACACAACCAACCTTATAATTTTGCTGGACCCTTAGCTATAGCTGCCAAAAAGCTTGCTAAAATGTAAACGTCAGTCTTTATTGTCAACTCAGGCTAAAGGATATGTCGCGTTGTCTCTACTACCAAGACCCGCTGACCCCAGCTGTTATTCTTTGTGGCGACTTTATTTTTTATAATACTAACTTACATCTCTTGATAATTTAAAGCTCAAAGCCAACACAATTAATAGTCTAAAATACACACAAAAATATCTCCAAAATATCTCACTGGTCACATTTGAGCAACTAAAGCAAATACTAGCAAATTGCGAGTCAACACGAACACAGAGAGGGGTGTAAAAACTCAAAAACATTGAGATCCCTGCTTTGACCTCCAAAACGGGCAAACCACTTTTCTCAGATGACATTACACCTAAACAGTGCACGTGGATAGAATCCTGCCAAGCAAATCAGCCAGTGATCTATGCTGAAAGCTGTATAAGCATTTCCAGAAGAAGGACCAATAGTAAGGTTCCAGTGCTGCGTACAACAGCTTTATTTCTAATTATTGTGCTAACCAGGACACCTTGCTCCAGCTGATGCATGTAGCTTTAGGGGTAGTCCGTGAGAAGTGAATCACCTGAAGTTTGTGCGAGGTCAAGATCTCCCAAAACCAAATGTCTGTATGACCTACATTTCGGGCGTTGTTGGTACTTGATTGATGCCCAGACTTGGAAAAATAAACAATAGCCTGATAGCACAAGAGTGGCCAGGCTGGAGGGAATCAGCTTCAGATAATATCTTGGTGTTAGGCCGCTACCAATCTGACCAGAAGTTTTGTGGCTACATAGAAACATACAGCCTTTTCTACCAGCTAACCGACGGTGACAGAAGCAGGATTTCTCGAGACCGATGGATGAGCACATCCTACTGCTAAGTCTTCTGTAAGTGCGTAAGTGCACCTCATAGTAAACCCACCTACAAAATTCGCCCCTCTCCAGAGAAGGGGTCTTCTTAATTTAATGGGGGGGGGGGGGTCACAAAGAGATGTGGATTAACTTTACGCTAAAAAAAGACTTCTGTGAGAAGCTAGATTTTATGGGTGAAATTTCAAATAATTAAACGCGAGTCACAATATACCTAAGATCCTAAAAGAGAAACTAAGGTCGCGTACTATGTAACCTACTAGCTAATAACGTAAAAGCCATGTCGATTTTTCATGACAACCAGGACTGTCTGTCTCCAGCAGAACTTTTAATGGTACTGTAGCTTCCGTATTTTCATAATTGGGCCAACTTATTAAAATTTTGTATGTCTAATAATATGTCTAACACATTTGCCTTGCTCTTCCAGTTTCTCTCAGCAAATATCTTCTTTTTCCCGCCTTGTACAACTTTATTGTCTATCGGCCTTGCTTGCCTATTACATTTTTCCTTATGTCCATATTTCCAAAACTTCTATTACCGTAATGCCCTGTATAGTCAAGGTGGACCTAGATGTTTTGATTATATTTATATAATTACCAGCCAACCAAAGTTATAATCAGGTGGAAGCGTAAACACATTAGTATTGATTAAAAAAAAATAGTATTATTTTTCTGAACGACATAATCTTATAGAAGGTTACCTGTATTTCGATTAAATTCAGAAGAACGGAACATTTTCCTAGGGTATTGTATTGTCTAAATAATGTCACCAAGCCTTAAAGACAGGGGGCCTATCATATGTGAGACAAGAAGGTTTGACTTGTTAAAAATAAATGGTCCCTCTAAAGCTCTTAACGGTCAATTAACTAGATATTCAATATGTGGTTGATACAAAAATTGAATGGTGATGTCTATTGTAACGTATAGATACACGTATACTTCAACCTTTTGTTGAAGTCTGGAGCACTTTACATCTATTGTGCAAGTCATTGTCTGGCATAGATGTTCCTTCGCTAAACCACTGCATTGGTTTCTTTTATTGTTATACTGTATTCAAAACTTGGCAGATGTTAGCGAATGAGACATTTAATTTACATGGCCTTTAAGTTGATGAACCATTTGTACCTAATAATTTTACAGAGATTTTCTATCATTATCGAACAAATTACTGAAGTGCTCGCAGAATCACCTTAAAAACCACAAAATAATAACAGAGAGTTATGTGATAGATACGTATTTCGACAACGCAGTTGTCTTCATCAGTAGTTGTTACTAAACTGACAGTTTAGCGATATACGTATCTAGGGCAGAACTCTATGTGATTACTTTGTCGATTTTTGAGGTGATTCTGCTTTGTGTTCCAGTTTCCAACCACATTGTCCAACCTCGGTCTGTTATTTTAAAGTAACTGTCACACGAATTTATTTTTTAACAATGATGTTACTGCTTACACATATGTATAACCAAGATGGTCGTTTATGTAATTTACTACAAATGGGAAATAGCAAATGATTTTCTTAGTAATGTGATCTATTTTATTCAACGTGTTACCGAAGCAGCCTCGATGGTCTAGTGGTAAGGACGCCTGCTTCTAGACCCAAAGTACCTGGCTTCGATTCATAGCAGAAGCGTAAAATCATTTTTAAGTCCATGCTGTAAATTAACATCATTCGAGGTTGTGGCATTGCGTTTGAGCAAGTCCAATGTCTGCAGGTTTCGCCCGTAGGAGGGTACATAATAGTCGGTCCCGTGCTCCATGCGATGTTGGGCTCGCTAAAGATCCCCCCTCTGGGAAAATGATGGTATTCGGCAAAATTTTCAGGATAGTGAGGTGAAAATGCTTTTTGGCGTGGGTGATTGGCCATAGTCCCAAAAATAGGCCTACGTTAAAGAAACTAAAAGAGAATTAAAAAACAGGTTTATCGAAATATTCTACAAAGAAATCCAAAGCCTAATAAAGTTAATAATATAGTATAGTTTACCATGTCTTGTGTTAAAATTTAGAACATGTTGATTGTTAGTCTGGCAAACTTCTAAATAACATACCATGTCGATATGAGTTGGACAAATATTAAGGGACTCTGAATAATGTTGAATTTATAGTTTGTAATCAACCAATAACGAATAAGGAGGTTGCTAGAGCTATATAATTTGTAAAATTTGTAAGATTATTCGTTTGATAAAATTACCTTTTTTGAGAAAGCGGCCTAGTGGCATTATGGATTTGTTTAATAATACTTATACAATTGCATTGGTTAAACTAACATTTATTATGCTCCACAAAAAGAACACAGCAAGGAAATGCAAGAAGTACAGGATCATCAATTATTATGATTCGTGTTTTGAAGATAATCTTGTGCTTAATATATGAAATAAACCGGAAGAAAAGATTTTCAGGTCCCCTTTCCTTATCTAAAAGTCCTGGAGATACAAGAAGTTTTCGGTGGTCTAGTTGACGAAGATATGTTGAGAAGTTAACTATACGATAAATCTTTGTGCAACAAGTTTTGTAATTATATTAAAGGATACATAATATGATGAAATAAGAAATACTAGCAATATCAGGAATAGATGATAAAGATATTTGAGGAGTAAAGTTTTTAAAGTTGTATTGAAAATAGCATTAAAAAATTTACAACATCTCACAGAAGAGATCAAAGTACAATGCGGTGTACGATACAAATGTATTCAATATTTTGTTTAGTTATATTCGTAAGAGATCTGCTCCGTAAATTCTTTACGCAGCTAACTTACTGCAGCCAACTTAAAAAGCCTTCTATTACATAGTTGAAAAGTTTATGAAAGTGGAACCAAAACTGTACCCGCGAATAACCACGTACAGTTACTATATTTTGATAATGACAACTGCATACTTAAATTCTGGGAACATTAGAATAGTATATATATATATATATATATATATATATATATATATATATATATATATATATATATATATATATATATATATATATATATATATATATATATATATATATCTGTATGTATATATGTATCTATGTATGTCTATTTTCGTTATATAGAACTCGTTTGTATTGTTGCTATTGTTATTTAATTCCTTTGTTATTATTATGTTATCATGACTGTTGTTATGGTTATCATTTAAGTTAATGTTATTTTTAATGTTAAATATTAACATATATCAGATTTCAATAAAGCAACCTGTAATTATTTGACTCAATTTTATCAAAACACCACAGCGTAGAGTAACTTATTTTTGTTCACTGAAATTTTAATTATTAAGGTTTTCTGCCTATAACTTTCAAAGTGTCCAGCATGTACAGCACAAGTATCTTACTTCTTGTATAAAACATAATGTATAATAATTGTTTGGAACATTTAGTTTTTTTTTAAATCAGTGACATTTTAGTTGGAAATACCTAGTTTTTTAGGTTTTTTTAGTTTTGCATGGTAGTTCTTAAGTTTGATTTCAGGTTTAATTTTAGTTTGCATGCCTAGTTTTATGTTTTAATCCAAGTTTGATATTTTTAAATATCAATACAATATATATATATATATATATATATATATATATATATATATATATATATATATATATATATATATATATATATATATATATATATATATATATATATATATATGCGTGTGGGTCACACCGATAACTCAAAAAATAATAGGCCTATTTTGATTAAATTCGGCGCAGATGACTTGGACAGGTTCGTTAGCTGGGAAAATCGACCCAGGTTTTCCCGGAAAATTTTGTGTTTCCTTTCGGAAAAAAATTATATCTCCGGAGATAACAAAGTAAGAGCAACTAAATTTGGTAAACATGTTCGTATTCTAAATAGTGACCAACATACAAAAATATAGATATGTATATTGAATGACAAATAAGTTATAGGCGTTTAAAAAAATGGCGGGTTTTCCTAAAAACGTCAAAGTGCCATTTGAAACGTTAAAATTCGCAACATATAGGCAAATAGGCGGAAACAAATACGGATTATGTAAAGAAAATGTCGCAAGAAGAGTGTTCTGCAAACCCTTCAATTTTAGCTTCAACCGTCATTGTCCTTCATTTTACTAAAATATTTACAGAAAATTCATTTCAAATAGACCCTTTCTCTGGTGCTTTGGCTCTAGGTTTAGTTAACTGTATGGTTTAACGGTCTATAATTTTTAGCTAATTTTCGTAGAAAAAAATCGTTAATGGGGATCGCGTCTTTTCAATTTTAAAAAGATTTCTTTAAATGAGCTCAAACTAGGTCCCCTAGAATTCATATCCGGATTTACTTTCAGTTTTTATCTGTTTGCATATATACAAGGTGACGCATTTCTACGCTAAAGCTAAATATAATTGTTGTTATACAAGATACGAGAAAAAAATGTATTCATTAATTATAGGGTGTCTTAAACTGCAGCTTATAAAAATATTTTGACAATGACAGGTGGTCCATAAGTCGTTGGTGATCCCTACATTTTTTTTTCAAACACCCTTATATTATTGATTTTTTGCATTTTTTATCGAAATATGATGCATGTTTGTAAGAAAAAATCGAGACGCAGTAAGTGTGTTCTGGTAGCAAATTTTCATTAAATCCTTCAAATTTCAATAACTCAATTTGCTATTAACCTAAAGTGTGTTGGCTAGGAAACCAATTTTCTCGGAAACATTTTAATTTTCTTCGGAAAATTGTTGTACATTTTCAAACAATTAGTAATTTCGATAAAATATGATACATTGTTTCCACTATATAGGCTATACCGGTAACCAGATTGATGCCTGCTTGGATTAGTGACATATTTGCTATTAAAAACATGTTTATGGAAACTCACTTCCATAACGCACTTACTGCGTCTAGGCTTTTTATATAAGAATTCGCAAAAGGAAAGCACATATTTATTTCTGTTCTTTTATACCAAAAAGGTCCTAATTATAAAACCACCGTTTTATTTCATCATAATAAAGTAACAAGAAATAAAACATCTACATCGTAAAATGACAATAGCGATGGATAAAAATCTATTCATTAAAATCCATTCAATCATCATAAAGAAGAGCAAAAGTCACAGAAAGAAAACTCAAAGCTCTACAAATATCTGTTGGCTGATGGTGAAGGCACGAGTACCGTGTGAAATGACATTGGCTACACACCAGGTGGATCATGCTTTCACAGTTGCCCTATCAATCAGACACCTCTCCATTAAAGAAAAAGCTTACCGGCTTAAACCTTAAACTTCCATGGGCGATTGGATATTTCTCACTGCCAATGACAAAGTTTACATTACACGTTATATTTTTCTGTAACAATGCGGACTGCACCCCATAAATATCCTCTTGTTAGTTCTTTCGTTGACATCTATTACCAGTTAAAATCTCTAAAGTCAAGCCCACCAATGAAGTATTGAGATTAATATATTTGTTTGAGGTGTAAGAATAAACGAAGGTGGTCCGCTTTTTTAAATAGTTGATGACGAGATGGGGTATCTAGTCAATGTATCCAAGTAGTATATATATATATATATATATATATATATATATATATATATATATATATATAATAGGCCGAATAGCTCAGTTCGCGAGGTGAGTAACCTCAATAATCGGACTAGGAAGTCGCAGGTTCGAGTCCCGTATTCGGACAATCGGTCTTTTTCACTCGAATATGGAAAGGCCGGCTTCTGATGAATTATGGGTGGTGTTCTTTGTCTATATGTGTATGTAAGCTCCCCCGCACAACTCTAAGACTTCTGGGTGCGGAGTTTGTCTACTGTGCTGTGTTATTATATATATATATATATATATATATATATATATATATATATATATATATATATATATATATATGTATATATATATATATATATATATATATATATATATATATATATATATATATATATATATATATATATATATATATATATATATATATATGGGTGTGTGTGTATAGATGCGTGTATGTGTGTATAATATACTAATTAAATAAGATTTCTATGGACAGTAGACCAAATAAACGACATTTTTTTCGTACAGCTTTACGTCTTAATAAAAAGTTAATTACATGCACTCATATATGCCCAATTTCACAAAGTTCGATTAAATATTTAACGGCCGGTTAGTTAATGAAGGTTTAATACAACCAATCGCAGCTTTGAATTATTTGGTTGTCATGACAAAATCATAGTCTGTGATTGTTTTTGGTGATCTGAAGCCTTGATTAACTAGCCGTCCGTTAAATATTTAATCGAGCTTCATGAAACTGGGGATAAGTGTTGTTGCACTTACTTGGTAAAGCTGTTCCATACTAAATACAGATGTAGATATGTCTTGTCTGGCTTTACAAGTACTTGTTTTATTTTCCGCAACCGGTTTCGCTTTTGGGGCTGAAGAGAAGAAAACAAGCAATTGTGAAGACAGAGACGTCGTGTCTACATCTGTATTTATTAAACACATTACATACCTATTTTGCTCGGTTTTAAGATATTTACAATTTTTTAGCTTTTGTAGAAGGGAGTTTAAACGCCCTCTGTTAACTTAGCTGCTGATTGCCGAAAAAGTAAGCTTTTTTTTTAATCAGTTGCAATATTAGTAGTCTAATGTGGTATGCTCGTGCTCAAATTGATTATTATAAATGTCATAGTAGACAATGCAATTCTCGTGAAAATCTCAAGTAAAAGGTTATGTTGATATCTACTTAGCCTGTAAACTTTTCTGTTAGAAAAATTGAACTAAGTTTCTGTGGTAACAAATATGATCTTTTAAAATGAGCTGTTATCCAGAAGTTAAATACTGATAAAACTGTCAATTTTTCAAAACGGCGTTTCTAAGAAGAAGCTATAATTGGATAAAAAAGCGTACATATCGGTCATTTTCAAGTATTGATTCGTATGTTACTATTAAAAACTGGATTACAGAATTTGAAAGAGGACGATCAAATGCCAATTTGATTCTGTCAATCAAATAATCTTAGAAGACCGACGAATTGGGTTAAAGCTTATTAGCACAAGTATCGTACCTAGAGTTTACATAAATCTGCACTATATATTACCACTTGTGGATAATAAAGCTTTCGGCACAATTGATTCCAAAATGCTTGAACGCTGATCAAAAATGCGCTTGTTTGACAATGTCGAATGAAACGTGCCACCATTTTGAGAAGATCCCCTAAACTATTTATGTTGATTTGTTACCCAGGACGACTAAATGAATATTGGAACCTATGATGAGCACTGATAAGTACACTTGGAGAACCCAAATCACAAAAATTAACATATTCCGTTTGGCAGAAATACCTCAATTATTTTATTTTCTATCGGAGGTGCTTCTGTCGGTCTTTCTGTCTTTCTTGTGAAGTGATCTAGCAACCGACTTAGCATAGGCGGCGGTGCGAATTACATACACTTTTCATTATTACCATATTTAGCAATATATATATATATATAGATATATATATATATATATATATATATATATATATATATATATATATATATATATATATGTATGTATGTATGTATGTATATATACTTTTAAAAGCGCTTAGCTGTCCCGGTTGTCTAACATTTTTAATCAATTTTAAATTATCCTTATCAATGTGGTGATTATTATCCCAAATAGGCAGGGTAACGGCAGATCTATCTATAGTACCGTCTCTTAATTGTGCTAAATGTTCAGTAAATCTAATTTCAATATATCTTTTTGTTTGTCCGATGTATGCAAGATCACAAGATTTACAATTTATTTCATAAATCCCCGACATTTTAGCGGTACTATCCTTGTCTTTTGGGTTACCTATATTTTAAAGTATTTTTTTGTTGAAGACTAGCCTTTTTTGTGCCTGCGTATGATGTGAGTCATTCGAAATGTAACTCAGAGCGGTGGTTTCCTTCCTGTGGACATCGAATTCTAAATTGTCTTTATTTTTGATAAGTAGTATATTTAGAAAAGTTGATTTATTATTTCTGATTTGTGGGTAAATTTTATAGCATAAAATTTATTGTTCAATTTGGCAAAAAAATCGTCTATTTGGAAATTTTTGTGTTAAGCACCGCGAAGATATCATCCACATAACAGAAGCGTACTCTAGGAAAATTCTCACTTTCGCTTTTCAGATCTGTTTTAAATCTACTACTCATGAAGAGGTAAGCAATAAATGACCATAGGGAGTTGCCCATTGCCAGGCCTACGAATTGTTAAAAAAACTCATTGTTGACTTGAAAAATATTTTATTTAATACAAGGATTTGTTAATGTTAAATATTCTTTGCAGACCTTTTCATCTATGTCATTCATTTTTAACAACTCTTCTAAATACGTTGACGTTTGCTTCGTGGGAATGCTAGCAAACAATAAGGTTATATCAGATGAAATCAAAACCCCGCCTTCAACCAACTTAACATTTGTAATTTTATTAATAAGTATAAGTGAATTTGTTACTCAAAACTTGTTTGTTTGACGGGCAAGCCTTTAAACTCATTTGTCAACCACTTTGCTGAACTATCTGTTGTCAAAATTTTTGAGCAAATGATAGACAGTCGCCTTTCATCTGCCTTTACTTCAGTGGTGGTACACACAAACTTTAAATATTCTTGAGAATATTTTCTTGATTTTCTTTTTAGAACCACTCTCGTCTGTGCACTCGTTGATGCTCGCTTACGCCCACTTAAAAACTCATCCAAGATTATGTATACAATGTATTAATCTACTGTTACTCGAATATCGTGAATTACAGTTAACTTCCAAATTACAACATACACATTTACGCTAGAATGGCCGACTCGACTGAGACTGGCTGGAAAATAACGAGATACAGCGTTTGTATACGCCGCGCAGACCTTATAGAATGTTTGAAAGAAATCTGAACTTCTCGCGAAGTCGCAATAATATCTGCCATGGTGGACGTACGATGATTATAAGATTATAATTGTAAGTGAAAATTGGGTCGCAAATATTAAAAGATTAAGAAACGCTGATATAGGCTATCGCTCCTCCTAAAGTTTATTTTAATTATTATAAAATAAATTATTAATAAAACCTTTATATTTCATTTAAGGATAACTACAACATAACAAAATTATTTTCACTTATATACGATTCCTCTGAGTTTACTTTAACGTCGTCGGATTTAATTGATACCGATGGACTTTCCTATTGGGAAATTACATAAAACAGCAATTACCAGATGGAAACTGATTATATAAATATATATATATATATATATATATATATATATATATATATATATATATATATATATATATATATATATATATATATATATATATATATATATATATATATATATATATATATATAAACCAAATCAACTCCGCCCACCACAACATCAGTTTGGTTTCTTTTGAATACCTTTCTACATAGGCAATATTTGGCGACATACGTAAATGTTAGATAGATTTAGCCTGGTTATTTTGTTTCGTTGAGTTTGTTCACGTATAATGAATGTCATATTTAACCAGCCAAATTAATTAGAAACAAAAGTTCTTGACAAAAACGAGGAATAGGTATTATTAACTTTTAACCTATGTACTTCATGTTATAAACATATGCTATAGGCTATGGTTTACTTTTGCTTTTATGAGAATTGATGTGAAAACACCACAAATTCATGAATTTTCGAAAACAACTAGCAATTTGATGTTTTCTTGTAGTCATAAGAATGTTTATAAGACATTTTTTATAAAACGTGACTGTTGCTATAAACATTTTGGTGACGCTTATACAACGCTTATAAACGCAAAATGGGCGCAGGTTTATACAACACTTTAGTGCTTTAGTTTATTTTATAAGGGATGTGTAAGGTGTTATAGAATAGTTTTATAAATGTTTACCGAGCTGTAAAATAATATGATATACGATAGTTATAAACCAGTTCTAGAAGGAACCATAATAAAACTAAAAATTATTTACCACGGTGCCAGTTATAGAGCGTTACTATTAAACATGTTTTATTAGAATTTTTTTATAGTTTACTTTGGAACATGCTGCAGTACCTATTTTTAACTGTTTTTGTTAGAACTATTTTATCCTAAAATAGTTATCTAATATTATGTAAGTAATATAAGTGCTGAAATATGATGGAGTAAGAAATGTTAGTAAGGTGTAAAAATTAAACTCAAAAAAGTATACTTTTGGGTACCAGCAAGATGGATTTCAACTGCGAAGAAAAATGGTCTGTGCAAAATATGCCACATATACGAAAACATTTTGAAGGGCCGTCGAAATAATGAATATTTCTTTAATTAGTAAAAATCAACTCGGAATTAAATTATTCGTTTTTTTATTTTATTGGGCTAAACCCATTCTGTTACACATTGCATATGTTTTATACTCATAATATATTGTGAAATTTGTTCGATCATAAATACCTATTTCTTTAGTTATAAATTTATTTTTCTTTTCGGCTGAAAATGGCAAGCAAACAAAGACAGGAATGGCCTAAAACATGGCGTCCGCTTTAGAAATCACTTTTATCACGACTGCAACCATTACAGAACTATTTTATCTCTTAAGATACTGCTACAAAACAGACAATATATTAAAACCTATAATATGAACACAGACCTATTTAAAAAAACAAAGTAGGCTTGGCAATGGTTTTTATTATCAATTTTAAATTTTGACTTTTAAAGTAAAAGTCGATCAGCCACACCCATATTTGCCCAGTTTAAATGGTACACATATTCAAGTGTACCTGCATATAAATATAAAATTCGGGACGCAGCAAGTGCGTAATGGTAGCGAATTTTCATTAAATGCTTCAAATTTGCATAACTCAATTTTCTATAAACCTACAAACTTGAGTTCTCATATGTAGTTAGGCATTTACGAGGGCCACATACCAACCAAATTTCATTAAAATAACTGTGTTATTTTTCGATGGTGTATTTAATTGTTCTATAAAAGCATTTTCGGCAACACTTACACATCAGTATAGTGCTAAACTCGCTTTAGCTGCAACATTTATGCAACATAATTGTAGTATCAATGTGACTAACCTCAAACCCTAAGATAGGCAGTTAGGTCCCTTTTCCACAATATATGCCAATAACTATAGGTATTAATTTAGGCAATTCATGGATGTTAAAAAGTATGGGCCAAAACTCATACTTACTACTCCTTTATTTTGTTAAGCCATCAATGCTAAAATTTCAAGAAATCGTTTGGTGATGATCTGGAAAAAATTTGGCTCAAACTTGATTCAAAACCATGATGCTGATAGGTTTTTAAAAGACTTTTTGGGTCTCGAGGTAGTGTGTTTGGAAATTGATTATTTATATTTTAAAGAAAACTTTGAATGCCAACTGCGACACGTTAAAAGTCACGGCCCATAGTCTAATATTTTTTCTAAATTGTGCATTTTTTCCCCTTCAATGAATGGGTTAGAAAAAGTTTTCTTATTTAACTTCAAATCTTCCAGCTAATTAGTTCTTACATTTTCCTCCTCATTTGAGTTCTCTTCCTGGAACACCCACCACTTTTTGATCTGAATATGATTCTAAATTCCCATCGTTTCTTACATCAATATTATTTAGGCTTGGGTCAACATCTGTGCGGACACCACGATTACTATGTAAAACACTACTAACATGTTTATTAACAAATTTGCTACTTTCTAAAATATATTTATATTTATTGACTTTCTTTTGACAAGCACCGCTTCATTTTACCTGTTTTATTTGTTTAATCCTTGTAAATTGGACATGTTTAGAAATTACACGCTACCGCGTACACAACTTGTCAAGAAATAAGAAAGGATATAACGGCGCATCTTATAAATTCTATAAAGATCTCAGCGAATGCACTTTTATGCAAAGGAATAATTTTATACTATATTTTTTTCTAAGTGTTTTATTACAATAGCGTTCCATCCAACTATAAAATAGTTTTTTAACACCTGCGTCCAAGTAGAGTATCTTTTCAGCTATATTATATCATAGAAAATGTTAACAGAACTGTTTTATACATGTTCATATAAACACTTAAAGAATAGGTTCATAAATGTTTGCAAGTTAAAAGTTCAAAAGAAATAAACACAGGTTCATATTTAGATTGAAGAAAAACTGTTGTGGCCACATACATTTTATTACTTATTTATTTACATACACTTAGATATGAAAGCAAGCACATATATTAACATAAAATAAAAGAGAATTTGGGCGATGACAAAGAAATTTGTTGATACACTTACTACAATTATTAGAAAATTCTCACTCGTCACTACGTGTATAAGTGTGGCATCGGTGACAGAAATTTTAAAAAATCGCTTAAGCGTGTCAAAACGTATAGGAAACATGATTCGGTCTGTACGTCTGTCTGTTAATAGGCGCATTGACTTTCGAACGAGCTGAGATATCATCTTCAAATTTGGCATACAGTTAGCACCCGACAAAGGAACGCATCGAATTGTTTTTGGGTAACATCACTTAAGGGAGAGTGGCCATTCAAGGTCATCTGCATGTCAAACGCCCATGTACAAAAACTACCACAGTTACTCTGAAAGTTCCAGTTACAGACAAAAAATGTCAAGCGCAAGGATCCAGAAGGTCAGCGTAATATTTTTGAATGGAAGCCTATAACTTTCATCACAAAAATCGAAAGAACAACAAATTTCACCTTTAGCCATGACCTCGAGCAATGGCCTTTTTAAACCATCTAGAAGTTAAGATCGCTTCAGAAAAAAGGCAGGAAATAGTGGGTTGACTGGGGAAACTGACACTTTACTATGAAAAACCGAGTAATATATCGTTTCAGAATGTTATTGGTACACGATTACGAATACTTCCTTTATCGTCAAGTCATGGACACTACATTTATTTCATGAAGATGTCTTTCTGAGGAGAGTAAATTATCACACCTGTGTGAAAGCTATGATTCAATTTGCGACACCATTATCAACTAATTGGTGGGAAGAAAAACGAAATCCATTTATTTAATAACAATTGAACGTACGTCGCAACGTTTGAGCCCGGGCTGATTGATTTAACCGCAATGTATTGTAATCTGCATTTAAAAAATGGCAACTTCTAAGGTAGTAGTCCACTTGGACCAATAACGCCTGAGTTTGAACAGCTCCTGAGTTTTAGACCCATGTTGAAATTGTAGCCTACTGCATTTTAATCCAGTCTGAATTTTTCAACCCAAGTAAACATCAATACTAATAAACGAGTTCTTAAGAAGTATCATTAAATTTAAACCTCATACCCTGGGAATTTTAAAAGGAATCTCTCTGTTTAACTTTAACAATGAAATTATTAATTTAGAGGTACCCTCCTCACATGGGTATCTAGTACTGCTTGTAATACACAGACGTATTTTAGATTTATTTTGGACTAAAATAAAGTCAAATATTGATTCCACGTTTTGAATTTATTCATATGTGGTTTTGCCTGCAAGTGTCTCATATGGAATAAAAATCTATTACGTTGCTTGCGTTTGAAACAAGTGCGGCCTTACAATTTCGATCGCTCTACTCGCATTCTGATTGGTGTAGATGCGTTTTTGCCGTTGGCACTCTTATACCTGTGCCTTTCATTCGAGTTTTATAGAAGTATCCACTCGAACAAGGTTTTGTTCAACGGTGTTTTGAATTCTGGGAGTACTGGCAGCGTAGTATGACTTACATCCCTTTGGATGTTTAATACTCTTTTGTATTTATTGACTTTTAACAGGATTACAACGCAACTCTATTCAAAACACTTCTCAGGCGAAATCATTATTTAGAAGAATATTTTTATAGCTAAGATCAGCGATTCTCAAACTGGAGGGCGTGACAAAACTAAAGCGGTCGCCAGCATTTTGGTAAAAATTATAAAAAATATTAATTTACTGAAAGAAAATCAATAGACTGCACTTATATAGGATGGTATCAGTACTGCGCAGTGTATTTAATAACTCACTTATCAGTATTATATTGAAAACAGGATTAATAATTATTAGTGACTCCCTTGGGCCTGTCATGCATGGCTAAGTTTTTCGAAATAAGGATTAATATTAGCTTTTGACACTCTAAGCTCTTTTTCTATATTTAGCTCAGATCAATATTTTGTTTTCAAAGCAGCCACCGCTAAAAATCCGGTTTCGAAAAGGTAATATATTCAAAGTGGTAATAGTGTACGAAATGCTCTTGTTTTCAGTACAGAAAACTAATCATCCACCCTGCCCAAAATTCAAAGAGTGATTTACTGTCTTTTGATTTCCCAATTACCGTGAAGTCTATAGATATTTTTTCATTCGTAGTTGATATATTTTCAGGAGTAGTTTTATACTCGTAACTTGCATTCAAGTTGAAGTCGGTAAGATAATGCTTTTTAAAATTCTTTGCCAGCATGGTTAAATGATCTTGAATGGTTGTAGAAACAATTCCACACGTTGTTCTTGAGTCTTGTAAGTTTTAACACATTCGTCCACATTTGCATAGGAGGGGGCGTAAATCCGTCGGTCCCGTGTCCATGTGATGTTGGGCACCTTAAAGATCCTTTCCTTCCTTACCGAAAGGCAGGGGTTCGGCAAGATTTCAAGGATAGTGAGGTGAAACTGCTCCCTGGCGTCGGTGATTGGCCATAGTCGCGGAATTAGGCCGACGTTAAAGAAACAAAAGACACACACACACAACAGTTCGGGTGCAGACATCTATAAAAGAGAGAGAGAGGTCACCAACGGCACGACTCTGGGCAAGGGATGGGTGAGGGTAGGGTCACCAATGAGACGTATAGTTCTCTTCTGAATGGAGTCCAGGACAGCGAGTGTAGAAGCGGCAGCTGCACCCCAGATGTGGGAGCAGTATTCGAGGTTTGGCCCTATTTGTGAAGTATATAAGGTATAGAGATTAGCTGGTGAAAAGTATTTGCGAGCTCGGAAGAGAAAACCTAATTTCTTAGCAGCCGCTTCTGCAATTAATGTGGATTGTTGGTGCCAATTGATCCACAGAAATGCCAACAAGCGAAGAGGACTCATTACTTTGAATAACTTGGTTGTTCATTGTGTTGGCTCTGGGGCTGGTGTAACTCTCATGAGATAGAAAGCAAGACTGAGATTTGGTGGACTTTATTTGTACAATATTTCTACTTCCCCAGTTTAATATTTTTTGGAGATCCACAGAGACAGAACCCTCTATGAGTCTGCGATCCTCATCTAATTGGGCTAAAGAGACAGGCTTAGAATATTGTATATTTGAGTGGAGGGTGCTGTCGTCCGCGTAACTGTGTACTGGGTTGGATGTGCTAGAGTGGAGGTCATTGATGTGGAGAAGAAACAAAGTAGGGGCTAAAGCTAAACCCTGAGGGACTCCTGCATTTTGAATACAGTTTAGAGGAATGGGCATCCACGACCACAGAAATTCTCCGGTTGGATAGGTACAGAGTTTTGGTGGTAGGCCATAGGCCGGAAGTTTATTAAGCAGCGTTGCGCGCCAGATCTGGTCGAATGCTTAGGATATGTCTAGAGTGACAATCTGGGATTCACCGTGTAGTTCCATAGACTTGTTCCAAGAATGGGTGACAGAGTAAAGGAGGTCGGCAGTTGATCTGCGCTGACGGAATCGATACTGCCTGTCGTGTATTCAACTGTGTTTTCAAGAAATTTTAGTAATTCGGTGTTTATTTACTTTTCCATGACTTTAGAGACGACTGAAAGGAGAGAAATAGGCATGTAGTTGCTAGGAAGTGCCTTGGATCCGTTCTTGGGGACAGCTTGCACTCGAGCAGTTTTCCAGTTACTAGGGAATATGCTTCCATTGGAACATATCTGAAACAGACGAGTCAGGACAGGAGCAAATTCTGGTGCGCATTTTTTGAGAACAATTGCTGGGATATCGTCAAGGCCAGAGGCTTTCCTGATATTAAGAGAAGAGATCATCTTTCGTACCTTTTTAGTTTTGGAAATGATATACGTCATTTTATGCGCGACATTGGGGACTGTTGGTGGTTAAACATTTGGAGGTGGGTTTAGAGTAGAAGTGCCGGCCAACAACGAGGCAAAAAGTTTAGCCTTGTACAGGTCGCTAGAAACAATTTCATCCCCTGAAACAAGAGGTGGGAACGTGCTCTTGCAGAAATCTTTCGCAATAGATTTAGCAGGATTCCAGAAGGGTTTGTTGCCGTTGGAGCTTGAGATGACTTTGTTTTTTATGTGGTTATTAAACGAGTTTTTTGCCTCAGAAAGAAAGCGGACATAGCGGTTTCTTGCGTCGTTAAATGCTTGACGGTTTTCTTGACTGGGATTGTGTAGAATCGTTTTGTGAGCTTTGACCTTTTCAAGTGTGGCCTTGTCACAGGGTTTAGAGAACCCGGGCTTTTGAGTGGCTGAAGAGGTTTTCTGTGTACGTGGAATAAATAATTCCATGGCAGCTTGGATGATTTCGGTGACGTTTTGTGAGATATCAGAGGGGTCAGGATGAGAGAAGCAGACAGACGCCCATAGAAATGAGGAAAAGTAATCTCGCATTTCGTCCCAGTTCGCGGAATTGTAGTACCAAACGATACTTGGGCGTAATGACTGTGTTAGCTCGGGTTGCATTGCGCAGGAAGCAGTGACCATGGCGTGGTCTGAGCGACCAAGGGGACGGTGACTGATATCTTATAGCATTCAGGTTTTGTAGTAAAAATGAGATCCAAGAGATTCAAGCTGTGTGTTGGGATGCGAGGAAAGTAAGTAGGTTGCTGAACCATGTTGGATAAAGAATTGCTGACTGCGAAGGCCTCCGCTGCTCTCCGTTGTGGATAGGTTTTTGAAGATCCTAGCCATTCCTTATTATGGACATTCAAGTCACCAACAATAGTGACCTCGGAGGAAGGATATTCAGAAATAAGATGGTCGGTTTTTTCAGAAAGTTAGTCGAAGAGCTGGACAAAGTTGTTGTCAGAAGGTGACCGGTAAATTCAACAGATGAATTAAGTTGCAGCCCTAAGAGAGAGTTTCATCCAAATTATGTATTTTCTTCCAGCTTCCAAATTGGGGAGTCTGGTGCAGGGTAGATTGCTACGGACGTATGCACACACAACTCCATGCAATCAAATGGAAGTAAGGAGCTCATACTCCGGGAAATTAAAGTGATTAGTGGCTGTTTTGGCACTGATTTGGGTTTTGGTATGGTAGAGGAGTTGGGGCCTATTATCCTGGACGAAATGGTGAACGGAGTTCAAGTTAGAATTTAGGTCACATCTATTTAAGAAGGATATCTTAAATCTTGATGCCGGCACCCCCTGCACACCCCTCTGCCGGAGATCTGAATGGAGGGGTATATTATCTCCGGAATCTTTTGTACAAGAAGGAGCCATCATCATTTTTATTTATAAGGGAAACTGACTCATACATCAGAACCGGAAACGTCCGTTAGGACGTCATCGGTCCCTTAATGTAAAGGTGGTAGCTCCTCGGGCGTGAAAAAAACCCTTTACTATCACGTAAAGGGAAAGTTCACTACCACCTACCAAAGCATCCCAATTAAAAACGAACATATAAAATCCATAACATAATTTACTTTGGCATTACTGCTTTTGAAGGACGTAACAATGACATAAAACTTACTGTATACCAGCGTTAATGATTACAGCAATTAATAAACCTTTCACCTATGATGTCGGCTCTCTTTGTTGATATGAACTTGCTCATAGCTAGTATAATTAAAATGGACAATTAGCCACCGTTAGAAAAATTAATTCCTCGTCGCAATTTTACTAGCTACGTGAAAATGATGATAAATTACCTATCTCTATTTTGAACCATTATCGTGCATTAGTTCTTAATTTATCGTGCATTTAATCTTCAGGTATAGTGATTAGTCGTAAATATATTATTTAGAGTTTCGTGTTACAAGCAGACCTGACGTCAAAAAAACTTATTAACGAATTTAAGTTAATATAACGCCAAGGGTACTGAAGGAATGCCAATATGAAATTTAAGTGCGTATCATAGTCTTGAAAGTATTGTAAAATTCAATGTAGGTAGGTAATTTCTTTTGTCTTTGTGATCTATAGACAAACTAAAAGATTCAGTTGCAGTACCTAAACGGGACATTCGAATGATTACTTACTTAAATGGTTAGTCCATTGTCAAACAAGTTCAGATAATACCAACTAAATATGCAGTGTGGAATAGGCAAATTAAATAAATTCAGTATCTCAATTATTGTACATATTTATTTAAAAAAAAACACGAAATACATCAACTTTAGATAAAAATATGTTATTTAGGCTTGCAGCTGTAGATTATGGCTGGCCAGCACATGTCATACATTTCGGGACGCAGCAAGTGCGTTATAGTGATGAATTTTCATAAGAATGGTATACTATTACCACACGGCATATTACTAAAATTAATACTTTAAAATTACAAAGACTTTGAAGATCGATTTTAGATGTCCTATTACGGGCATATTTTAAGAATTCTTTCGAAAGTCGTACCAGCGATATCTATGATCAAAAAGATGAAATGAATTTGGGGTCCATGACTTGGCCACAAAGCAAATGTTTGTATGTCTGTCCCCATAAAATTCTAAAACGTTATATTACTCGATTTTTAAAGAAAATATCTCAATTTTTACCACATCACCCTTATCCCATGAAGCGATCTTATCCAAAAACAATTCTAAGCGTTCGTTTGTTGGGTGCTAACTGGATACCAAATTTGAAGATGATATCTCAGTTTGTTCGAAAGTTATTCTGCCTACCAGACAGACGTACAGGCCGACAGACCAGCCGACAGACAGACCGACAGACCAACGGACGGACAGAACGACTGACAAATAAATTTTCCTTCCAGAATCAATTTTTCTTATATGTTTTCTGTCGGTCTGTATTACTGTCTGCTTTTAGCCACGATAATTTTAGAACGAAATGAGATATCGTCTTCAAATTTGGTACACGGTACTCGAAAAACTACCGGTTCGGATTGCTTTCGGGTAAAATCGCTTCAGAAGTTAGGCGTTGAATGGGGGTGATTTGGTGAAAATTTACATTTTTTCGTTAAAACTCGAGTAATCTAACGTTTTAGGGTTTTTCTATTAGAAAACTTTCAATTTCATAAAACATCTAGTATTCTGTGCTGAAATTAAATTGGGGGTTGAATTTGTGGGGGTGAAATATCGGTTGCAGAAATATGCGATTTTTTTTGCTAAAACGGCGTAAAAAGTCTTAATCCATAAAGAAAACTTGATTAGGGATCGATTTTTTTTGTCTGTGGGTCTTTCGGGCGGTCGGTCGGCCGGTCGTTCGGTCAGTCGGCCTGTATGTCTGTTTGTTAATATGAGCAATAACTTTTGAACGAATTGAGATATCATCCTCAAATTTGGTACGCAGTTAGCAATCGACAAACGAACGGTTCGGGTTGTTTTTGGGTACAATCGCTCCAGGTGGTAGGGGATGAATAGGGGGTGATTTGGTGATAATTGACATTTTTTATTTAAAACTCGAGTAATATAACGTTTTAGGGTTTGTTTATTAGAAAGCTTTCAATTTCATCAAACATCTGGTATTCTGTGCTGAAATTATATTAGGGTTTCAATGTGTGGGGGTGGAATATCGGAGATAGAAATACTGTTTTTTTATTTATAAAATGGCGTATGAAGTCTCAAAACATATGGACACCCTGATTCGGGAAAAAAATTGTCCGTCGGCCTGAACGTCTGTCTGTTAATACGCCTAGTAACTTTCGAACGAATTGAGTTATCATCTTCAAATTTGTTATCCAATTAGCACCCGACAAAAGAACGCTTAGAATTGTTTTTGGGTAAGATTGCTTCAGGGGGTAGGGGATAAATGAGGGGTGATTTGGTGAAAATCAAAATTTTTTTGTTAAAACTCGAAAATAAAGCGTTTCAGAAGTTTGTGGGTACAGGAATAGGAATATTTTCTTTGTGGTCAAGTCATGGACCCTAAATTCAATGAAATGTCTTTCTGAGGAGAGTAGGTTATCACAGTTATGTGGAAGTTATGATTCAATATACAGAACTATTTCTTATTATTCGCCTGAATGATTTCGTTTTAGTCAACCTAATGAAACCGGTTTTTTCAATATCAACAATAACAAAAAGTCTGCTGAAAATCATAATTTTAGACTCAAAGGTGGCAAAGTTATTCAGGTGTTTTAAACCAAAATGAGATCTTGATCAACACGTACGAAATCTGTACACTATTATTTCTGCAGATGTCAAAAAAAAAACGATACATTCATCGAGCGACAATCCATATCGGAACCTTTTTCATAGAAGACAAGCAACCTGTCACTGAACCGACTGAGATACGTTAACTAATACTTCTTTTTACATGATACTTGACGCAAGGTTCACGCCCGGGATATTTTATATAATATAAATATAAACGTAACAATTAATTACAGAATTAATAGAGTTGTCAGTTAAAACACATTTAACGACTGTTTTGATTCTATATGACGTCTTAAGTGTAGGTTTAAAGATAAAAGAACTTACTGTTTTGAAATCATTTTTAGAGAGACGTGACTTGATTTTGTTTATATTTCTACTATATTATGCTACACTTTCAGTCTAAAACTGTATTTTGGACGTCCATTAGGCTACAGATATAGCGCATTTTAAAAATTTATTGAATGCCCTAGTTAAAAAACAATAACTTGGAAAATTTTTATTTTCATGTCGTCTGTCATTTACGATATTTGTGGCCAAGATTTCACGATTGTTGGTTCGGGTAGACTGTTTCATGCCTTTAATTTATTTTGTTTGGTTACTGTTGATGTATGGTTTATACCTGTCGTATGAATCAATCTAAGCACGGCAGTTAACTGCTCTGGTTGCCAGGCATTGAACTTTAACCACTAAGTCGTTTCAACGCATGTCATTCAGATTTTATTTTTAATTTGGAAAAAAACTCTAAATTTTATGCACCAAATTACACAAAATTCACAACATAGGTTCTTTACACCATTTCTAGCCACATGTAAAGTGTTGTTTTAGTTACTCTAATACTTAAAAAAATTAGCGGTGTCAAAAATATTTTTGTAAATTTTTGAGGCAAAAATATACGTTATAGTTGATTTACGAACTCGTTCACGGACTTAATACAATGAAGATATGTGCCAAGTTTCGTTCAAATCAGTGGCGTATTTTCTGATTAACAAACTTCGCTATAACACACTAACAAATGAATAACTATTCACGTTTGATCCTTGATAACGAGAAAGCAAGCAAAAACAATGTCAGTGTTCTTTTTGGACGGTATCAATTAAAAAGGAGACAAAAACTTAACAACGTTCATCACAGTTGGCCGTATCAAAGCTACCATGACAACATACTACCTGGTTGTGCACCGAGATGGCGACCCTGTCGTACATCTCACACATTGTTTTCTGAGGCTTGCTATCTTAGCCGAATTATTTTAGGTGTATTCTCGCTGTAATTAGTATAGCACACCTATGAGATCTAATGAGAGTGAAATCGGTATGCATTTCTAATTATGGTCAGAATGCATCTAGCCTTGAAAAAATGTTAGTTTTGTTTAAAACGCCTTAGTAACGGAGATAAAACACGATCACACATCGAAGTTGCTCGCCTATTTCAAGAAAAAAAATTACGATTTGCTGCCTATATATCCCAAGGGAAAATTATTAAATTGAAAAGTAATTTTTCGAGCTCGAACATGTAAGGCAGATACAAAAAAAACTTTTAAAGCACTAAGTAGTGATATCAAATTAGTTATAGGTAATGCTTGAGTTTTAGAAAAACCCACATAACTAGATCGAGTCGATAAGCAGTCAGCACATCCGATGTTAGTCGTTCGTCGATTCTTCAAATATTAAAAGAAAAGAAAATGAATTTCTATAAATTGGTACAAAGTCAGGATCTCTCTTTGTGAACAGATGATGGAAATGTTAGATAGCAACTTTATCCAACCAGAACATGTTTTGTTTTCTGATCAGTGCAGTTGTAGACTTCACGACCATAATAATCATTAAAATGGTCCCTACTGGTATAAAGAAAATCCAGACTGAATGAGAAAATAACATACGCAATACCATGGAAAGATTAATGTTTGAGCGGGCATAGTTTTAAACCATTCCATTGGTCCCTTCTTCATTTATGGCAATTTTAGTAGAGATAATTATTTAGCATTGCTGTGCCAACTTTGGCAAACTTATATCCTGGTAGTGCAAACCCACAAGTTCCAGCGAATATAATATGGTTCCAGCAGGTTGAAGCACCAGCAAATTAGCAAATAAATATCCGGAAGTACCTCGACATAATATTTCCAAATCAAAATGGCCAATACGATCATCCGATCTTACGCTATTAGATTTATGCTTATGGAGATATCTGAAAAGTATGGTATATAAAAGTAACACGCATTTGAACAGACTTAAGTAGAAGAATAACGATTGCGATTTGGTCACGCCTCAAATGTCGACTAACATTAGAAAACATTTTTATTTACAATTAGGATGCTGCTAAGACGTTCAAAAGATTTTGAATATCTCTTACATTACGATGGATGTGCTTTTTTTATTTTTTAGTGAATTTTATTTAAAAAATTGACTATTATGAGATCGCCACTTTTGAATTTTGAAACATTTCTTCAAATAAGGGCGAACTAGTCCCCGTAGAACACTTGTCCGGGGTCAGTTATATCTTTTATATGTATATGTATATATATATATATATATATATATATATATATATATATATATATATATATATATATATATATATATATATATATGCATCCCACCGATAACTCAAAAATTTGCTAGGCGGGTTTATATTATCAGTAGTAAATCATGTACTAAAACCTAGATTTGTAAGTTAAAAGACAAAAAAGCTATAGGCACCTAAAAAAAATTTCGGTTTTCCTTAAAAACGTCAAAGTCGCGATTTGAAACGTTAAAATTGGCAACATTTAGGCAAAGAACCTGAAACTAATACGGTTTAAGTAGAGAAAATCCACGAGAAAAATGTTCTACAAGCCCTGAAGTCTCTGATTCAACGATAATTGTCCTTCGTTTTGCAAAAATGTTTCCAGGAACTTCATTCCAAATAGAGCCTTTCTCTGATGATTTGGCTGTAGTTTTAGCTATAAAGTTTATCGTTTAATGGTGTATAATTTTTAGCGAGTTTTTGTTAAAAATCAATAGAGCTCGATACATCCGTTATTATACAAGACACGAAAAAAATTGTATACGTTAGTCATAGGATGTCTTGAGCTTGACTTAAAAAACTTATTTATACAATGACAGGCTGGCTCATAAGTCGTTGGTGATGCAAATTTTCTTCTTTTTTTTTTTAATCGAACACGCCTTATATTATTGCATTTTTGCATTTTACATAGAAATATAATGCATGTTTGTAGGAAAAGAAATTCTAGACGCAACATATGGTTATGGTAGCGAATTTTCATTAAATGCTTTAAATTTGATTACCTCAATTTTCTATTACTCTATAAGACTCGTTGGTCGGGGAACCAGTTTTTCGGGAACATTTTAAGTTTATTTTCGGAAAAGTGTTTTACATTTTCAAACAATTAAGTTATTTTGATGAAATATGGCACATTATGTTTCGCCTATACAGGTTATACTGGTAAGCAAATTTGACGCCTGCTTTGTTTAAAAAAAACATATTTGCTTTTGAAAAGATTTTTATGAAAATTCACTACCATAACACACTTGCTGCGCCCAGAATTTTCTCATTATCAAGATTGAAACGCGAGCAGGTATAAATTTTGTAGTGAGTAGCGAAGGTCATCAATCAGATGAATTTCTTTTTTTTTTACTGCTCATTTTCGCCAGAAATGTTATAACCATAGCATTTTTGAATAAATAATGAAGAAATCTACTCACGACTGAGTAGCGTGCTAATGATGAACCAGGAAGGTTCGAAATTGCAGTCCACGTAAATAAATAGAAAATCATAGAAAGCACAGCGAACCAATAAAAGTGTATATTTAAAAGTAATTACAGTGTAGTAACATTCCAATATATATATATATATATATATATATATATATATATATATATATATATATATATATATATATAAGTGTGTGTGTGTGTGTGTGTTTTGTGGTTGTTATGTTTATGTTATCTAGTTTGCTGTTTTTAGTGTTGTGCAGTTTTTTTGTTTATTTTCTCTAATTTGTATATATATATATATATATATATATATATATATATATATATATATATATATATATATATATATATATACATGTATCCCATCGATCATTCAAAAAATAATAAGCCAATTTTTATAAATTTGGCAGGTGGCTTCTTTTTGTCGCTTGGATAAGTTCGTTGGCCAAGAAAATCGGGCCAGGTTTTCCGCGAGAATATTTTATTTTCATTCGGAAAATTTTTCTGTCTAAGAAAATAAAAAATCTATGGTAACTAAATTTGGCACGTAGGTTAACCTTATAAGAGGTAAACTATATGTCAAAATTTAGATCCTTATGTGACAAGAAAAAAAAGTTATAAGCATTTAAATTTAAAAAATGTTTGGTGTCAGATCAGTTCCATGAAAATTAACTAACATAACGCACTTATTGCGTCAAGACTCTTTAATGAATTTTCGTAGAAAAAATGTACTAATGGGGAGTTCCCGACTTATGAATTCTGATTTTTTTTTGCAAAGGAGCATGAACTATGACCCCTATAACCTGTATTCGGGGTTAGGTCAAAAATAATGAGTCGATTTTGATAAAATTTCGCACGTACCTTCTCTTTGTAAGTGGATTGGATAAGTTCGTTAGCCAGGAAAATCGGATCAGGTTTTCCGGGAAAATTTTGTGTTTTCTTTAGAAAAGAATTGTTATCTCAAAAAGTGAAAAAGCTATGTTAACCAAATTTTGTAGGTACGTTTCGATATAAAAAGTAAAACATACACCAAAATTCTATGTTACAAGAAAAAAAAAAGTTATAATAAAATATTTGATGCAAGATCATTTCTATGAAAATTCACTACCATAACCCACTTGCTGAGACCAGTTTTTTTTATTTTTCGGTTTAGGAAAAAATCTTGGATCAAAGAGTTGTATGAATTTGCTCTTGAGTTTAATACACATTAAAAGATGTGATTAAACGTCGCGGTACTGACATACAAAACTGAATATTAGGATGTGTTTTTTTATTGCAACACCTAAGTACACATGTTATTAGTTTTTTTTTAACATGGTATTTTTTCGATTGCATTTACACATACTTAACATAGGTATACTTGCTTTGGTCGTTCGCAAGTTACAGGTAGGTATAGGTAAGGTTGAATTTATAAATTTTATCTAAGTCTAGCAATACAAAAAAAATTGTATAATCGAAAATAATAAATTTGTTTTGATGAATTTCCGTACTCTATAACGTTTTTGTTACATATCAGATGTTATTGAGAGAAAATTAGTTATTAGAATTGGAAATAAGTTGACGAAAATGCGCTACCGTAACGCACTTTTTGCATCCGAACTATTAATGCCAGTTGTTCATAGTTTGTCCGTTTATCGATTTATTGACTTAAGAGAAGTGTTTTACTTTGCTAAATAAAAAATTATAACACATAAATTTTGAACGGTCACAAAATGAATATTGTACTCACTTTAATCACAAATGTTTCAAAAATATTTATATTAATCTATGTCGATGACTTATTAATTGCTGGATCTAATGAAAAAGAAGTAGATGAAATTAAAAATATTTTGAATCAAGTTTTTAAAATGATATATTTGGGAGGCATAAGACATTTCTTGTATATTTTCATTACACAAGATTTACATAAACATGAAATTATGATTAATCAAACTGTATATGTCAAAAATATGTTAAAATCTTTTGAAATGGAAAATCTTAAAAATTTTAATACCCCTATGGAAACTAATTTTAGACATGATGAACTTAAACGAAAAAATTGGTAAGTCACGGTATAGAAAACAAATGTAGAAAAGCAATAATATCTTTAATGTACGCTATGCTATGCTCACGACCGGACTTGTCTATTTCAGTAAGGATCTTGGGTAGGTATCAGTCAACATCTAGTTTTCTAGTTTACAGCTTTGGCAAGTAATTAGAAGAGTTTTTAGGTATTTACAAAAAACACAAAATGTTAGCTTATTTTTCAGAAAAACTTACGTTAAAAATGTAATCGAAGTATGCTGATGCAGAATGGGCTGGAGACAGAACCGATAGAAAATCTACTTCGGGTTACTTATTTAAAATTTTTGGTTGCAGTGAGTTGGTGTCCTAAAAACAACCCTCTGTGGCTCTGTCTTCTACCCAGGCAGAATATATTGTATTGAGTTTACCTATAAGTGAACCCTGTTGGATAAGAGATTTGATTTTTATCTTAAAATTGTCAATGATAATATTTCGAGTGTTGTAATTCATGAGGACAATCAGTCTACCATGTAAGAACCCAGAGTTTTACAAGAGACTAAAACACCTAGATATTCGTTATCATTTTAATCCAGATTAAGTGAATGAAAAAGTACTTTCATTAAAGTACATTCCAACAAAGGTGCAAATCGCAGGTTTCTTCACGAAACCTTTATGCCCGACTTCATTTAAAATTTTTGTTGTTACATGTGGTTTAGTTTAAGATTATTTTATTTTATTGCTCATATTTATAAATATGAGCAACTTGCAAACAAAATTTTGTTTAAGTAGCTACTTTTGCTATTTTCGAAGATTCAAAAATTTTGCGAAATAAAACTTACATTTTTCCTGGGCATATCTACGAGTAGGATTTTCCTGGTTAATGAGCTCATCCAAGCCATTCAAACATCAGGATCTCCTTAAAAGCCATGTTTTTTTACAAAAATTTGCTAAAAATCTATAAAAGTCAATGTAATGTCCTAATATAGTTTATAATAAGGTATATTATTTTCTTAGAAGAAATATTAGTCAAAAAAATTAAAAATATTAAAACTGATAAAATGGTTTTTCTGTGTGACGGTCAAGTTCAAGCAACTCACTCTTTTTATTGCCATATTAACGAAACAATTATTCATCATTAAAGACAAAGTAAAATAGGAGCATACCTACCTACTAGCTTGTCTCATCTTTGTGTCGTCATAATCGAGCTTATTTTTAAATTAAGTAATGGTATTGAATAGGCAAAAGGAATGCCTTTAAAATAAATACAGAAATATTAGGAAAGCAAAAAAATTCTCTTTTATATCTACATTGTATTACAAAGTAAAGATAGTTGTTTTTATTTTGTGCATCTAGGTAATACCTAAATAAATCATGTAAATTGCAATATCCAATAGTGCCGTTGTACCTATCAATACAGCTCTGTTACGCGAATGAATTTACACGGATCCATAAAATACTTAAACAATTTTCTTGTCGTGTACAATATCCGCGGCATGCATACCGTATGCAATGGCTGATTCGTTAGACATCCTTATGATAGCCTCCAGTGACCGGTGGGTGGCCCTGGACTGCTCTCACTCCATCAGGGGAGCGATATCAAGTGGCCTGTGTACAAGACCGTGTCGCCACTGTCACCGCACACCCTGATTGATAGCTCCACTCACCCAGACCACACACAAGGGACACACTGGTCACGCCCACTATAAACCACGCCCGTCACAGTCAGGGGACGCCCCCTATCGGCGACTAGTCCGATACCCGCCGAACTAGGGACCGTTCAGTCGACCTGCGGTGTCCGATACATGAACAATGTGTGAACGTATTGACATTTGAAGGAGACTAGAATTCACTAGTGATTTGTTATTACTGTTGACAGTTCTTGTGACGTTTATAAGTGTGTGAGATGCTTTTGGGGGCTATGCCGGACGATAGTGTGGCCGATGGCCTGTTGGGCCCCACGGCGAAGACACGCGCCACGGACTTTAGCATTGCCGCGATCATGGCAAAAGACCTGCCACCGACGCCGACGGAACCAGAAAACTATGGAAGTAAAGAGAGGAACAGTGATGGTAAGTTAACATATAATATTCACAAGATTTAGATTAATATGTAACAAATACATGCATGTAAATATAGAATTATGAATTTTGTGCAAAACAAATAGTTGCTCTGTTAAATAAAACTAGATAATTCAACTAGTTCCAAACATATAATGATAATTAGGTATATGTATATGTTGATTTTAAAAAGAACATGTCTACGAAGTACTTAATGGCAGCTTCATATCACCCTTTCTTTGCCAAATTATTCTTCTCGTCTTAACCTACCCTTCTTCCCACTCATCTGAAAATTTTCTAAGCTGTACCTAGGTAGCTATGTGCTATTAAAAGTTACCCTTCCTAGTTATAAAAACCAATAACTTACTATTGGCCTTATCGTCAGTTGCGTCACTCCATTCATAATTTAGTAAAACTTTTGTTATCCACAGGTAACCTACCCCTTTCATTAGACATACTTGGGTGTGTGAATTGGGGAGATACTTATATATTAAATTTAGTTGAACACCTAGTAAATATTTACAAATACAGTAATGATTAGGCTAATTCAATATTTATAAATTTTGACAGTACAAAAGTATAAGTAGTTAATTATCTACCAGGAACTATCAGCATTAAGTTGTCAAAATAAAGTTTTTGTATTTATTACTTTTTGTTCCAATATTGTTTAAAGCTTAAGAGAAGATTGTTGAATAAGTAGCTAGCTCTAAAAATATCGGATTCGGCTTAAACAGAAATTAATAAGCTTTTAAGATTAAAATGTAAGTTATAGGTATTTAAAAAATAAGTTTATCAGTATAGGTTAGAAAACAAGAAATTTATCAAATAAACTTGTGGAACGAAGTCGTTGCCTTAATGACCGGAAGTAAATTGAAGTAGTAGGTATGTAGGCATAATTTACACAAATACTGTTTAACTAAAATACCTATACTTACGAAAATAATCTTATAAATACCTATTTACCTACTTCGTAAGTTGATCCTTACTTTGTTAGCTGTTTTCAGCTTGGGTGAATGAGATCATTCTTAAATAGTATAATTTACCCCAATATACTTATTTGAAATGAAAGATACTAAAATCAATTGATAAACATATAATTGAATCATTCTTATTATATTAGTACCATAGTACCTAGGTATATAACCTACTATTGCAATTACTGTGTTATTCATAACCTACTACATACATATATCCACGTTCCATTCATTTCATCTTCAAAGTATTTGCCTGCATTCGAGGACAACATACTAAAACTTATAGTTTCGTTTGATATTTACTAGGTATAATGTCAAAGACCATGGTACGAAGACAACTAATTTCCTGAACATATCTGAAACATACTTATTATAATATTTATATACATACGTATATTTTTAAGTAAGCTAGATACAGATACTGCCCTATATAATTAGATATTCATCCCCGAAATTAGTTGGAAAGAGAATAGTTAGCTATCAGCATTTTTGAGTCACGACAGCCGTTTAAAATACAATTAATTCATAATAAAAATCCTACAGTAAATAAGCTTATAATTTGTTTACTTTCTTAGTAGGTAACTATATCTAAGCTAAATAGAGCGAAGAATTCAACATGTCCATTTCAGGAAACAATTTCAGTTAGTATTTTCAGTCCATTTTTGTACTAAGTAGAATATTGTAGACATAACGAAAAGGTAGACAGACTAATTTTATATTTACACGTACCTACTGCTCTCTAGAAAATGGTTTATTTAGAATATAAAAAATTATAATAAGGTCTACATAATGATTTGCAGATCCCGGGTGATGGCATACTACTAGAGTCTATGACTGGTCCTTAAGAAAATATATTACTTGCGATTTATTTTAAACATAACTTTGTGCAGCTAAGTATGTGTTATTCGTTTTCTAAGCTTTATTAAGCTCATTAGTATACATATAACTGTACTATCTGTAAGCCAAGCTTATTATGTAGACAGTTTTGATTTGTGCCCTTAAAAAACGGAGCCTCATTCTTTGTAGGGTCAGGCGCTGGGGCAAACTCCGAAGAGCGCAATTGAAAAAGGAATTCTAAATGTTGGTAAATAATTGTCTTATTAAAGAAACATTTTTAAATTGTCGCTTTTAGCAAGGAGCGCACCAGCGATGTCGCCTCGTCAGGTCAGGTCATAACTATGTCTGCCATTGTTGCTGTTTGAGAAAAATTACCTCCTTTTTGGTTGATTCATTACAAATTTAACTGTTAATGCAGTAAAGAAGATTTAAGGGCGCAATTTCAGAATCTTGCATTTATAGGCGCCGATGTCCCTTTCAGCGACACTGGGCCTTAGACTTTTTGAGAATCAGATATTTCAAAAAAAAATAGTAAGGCCTCACACTGTTAATAGAGCCCTATGGAGTGTAAAATTTGATAATTAGGATAAAAGCTGTTTACAAGCTTTGCTTACTTGCTGTTAATTTAAGTATTATTGTACCACATATAACTTTATTATTCTTTTTATAATTTTTTAATTGACTGATTATTTGATAAGTAGTGCAACACTAAAAAGAGGAGGAGCGTTGTACGTTTATATTATTTCCACTGTTTACGCAACATTTTTCTCAAACAGTAGAAAATGGAGTACCTATACTTTATATAGTGGCATGTATATCTTTGTTGATAATATAGCCAAATTCAACATGATTGGTCGTTCAGAAGACTTACATATCGTTTTGAATTTATATTTTATACCTAAAAATACGAAGCGAATTATCCCCTCTTATACGAGTGTATTAAGATAACACCTTTTAAATTACATATTATAGTTATATATCTAAGCAAGATTTGGCATTGTTTAAGCATAAATTAACCCTTTTCTGAAATATTTGGCCAGTTTGGCCATATGTAAGCCTAACTGTTGCGGTAGGGCAATAAAAAAGTTCGGCACGCAGCAAGTGCGTTATGGTAGTGAATTTTCATGAAATGCTTCAAATTTGAATAGCTCAATTTTCTATAAACTTAGAAAGTTGAATTTTCGTATATAGTAAGGCATTTTCCAATTAAATAATATCCATAAAATTTGATCAAAATAGCTTTGTAATTTTCGGAGTAAAACATTTTATTTAAAGCAAACTCAAAATTTTCCCGAAAACCCTTGTTTGATTTTCCTGGCTAAGTAACTCATCGAAGCCATTAATAAAAGAAAGATACTTGCCGAGTTTCATACAAATCGGTTTGTTATTTTTTGAATTATCGGTTGGATATATATATATATATATATATATATATATATATATATATATATATATATATATATATATATATATATATATAAATTGAAACTGACCCCGGATATGGGTTCTAGGGGTCCTGGTTCACGCTCATTGGAATTTTTTTTGTAAAGTCTCACCATCGATACCTACTCACTAATAGTAGAAGCCCAAAACAATATAACGTTTATGTTGTTTATTTACATTGGCCGTTTAGGGAGCCCCACGTTAAAAACTGCAAGATAGTTCATAAAGTGCCAAGCACATTATTGTGGTCGGAATACCACAGGAGTCCATGAGGAGACCTTTGGAGTATATATTGTATAAATATTACAATTATTTAGGGTTTACGATATGAGATGAGGTATACTGGAAAGTACTGTACAATTGAAAACACAATAATTTTGAAAATTAAAATTTTATTTATTTAGCAGAATCTGCTCTGAGACTAACACATTTAGCAGAACGTTATAAAGCAGTCTTAAACTTTCTAAAAATATAGGTATTTATATTGGTCCTCAAACCACTCCTCGTCGGAACATACGATTTCCTTTTTTGTCCAAAATCGCTTACCTTTTAAATATATTTTTAGCTTCAAGAATAAATAATAGTCTAACTCGGAAAAACGGGCCGGCGGTTGACCAATTGAAAACCAATTTGTTTACTATGTAATCAACGACTTGTCAGCAAGGGCATGGTCTTGCGAAAAGACCACCCCTTAGTCACTTTTTCGTGACGTTTTTTTTTATTTCTCTAGACATTTACTTAGCAACTTACTATTGTATGTTCCCACGACAGCTCTATATTACTTCAGAATTATCTAGCAGAATTATATCATCTTTGTCACATAAAACTCAAGGAACTTGTCAGCTGACTTTTGAACATGGAATGCTTTGAGTCTTAGAGAACCAGAATGCCTACACTCGTTCAATTGCTCTTTAGTATCTGGACCATAATGATAAATCAATGTTTCGTCCATGGTGACAAGGCGACCCAAAACGTTTCAGGAAGCAGCTACACATTTCCGTCAATATTGTCAAACGAGTACACTTATGATCAGCGTTCTAATATATGGAATCTATTTTGCCGAAAGACTTCTTATTCCTGTGGTAAACAATGTGAAATGCACATTTATAGGAAATGGGCAATGCGCCTGCTATACATTTCAGCCCAACTCATCGATATTATAAGATCATTTAATACAAAGAATTAATGGTTTTTGAGTAGTCACGAAAAGTAGTCTTCGAGAGCGGTGCTTGAGATTTGATCGTATTTTTTAAATTTTTTAACCAAGTTTTTAATAGCTACATGCGAATAACTAAGGTTTCTGCGATATCAGCACAACTTGCTCGATAACCCTTTCAAAAATCAATACTTAATAACTGACTGACACTCTGTTTTTCATTAAAATATAGTTTTTCTCAGACATGCCGTTTATGGTGTCATCCACTGATAATTACATTTCAGTAAGCTCTTGGATCGCAAAGACCAATTATCCACAATATAAAATTATTAAAATATAGATTTCTATCCACGTCTCGAATACCTATGACAAATCGCAAACATAAACGGAACTACTAATTCTATCTAAGACCGTCTACTGATTAGTTAAAAAATGTTTTAAAGGCTTTAAAACACATAATTTGTTAACTGACCAAAAGGTTAGGATTATTTTGGAAAATATGTGTCTTCTTCTTTAGTACAATTATGTATTTACCAATATATTTATTGTGCTTTTTGTGACTTTCGTGTCCTTCCATTGTGCCGCTAAAATGTTTATCAGGGAAAGAAGATAGAATATATTTACAAAATCATAGATATGCATGATAGGTACCGAAAACGGCAGTAGTAATCAATGCATCCATGACGGTCATCATACTAAGGATTAAGCGATCTGATAATTGGCAACTACTTTATTGTTTAGTCATTTAAAAAATTCAAATTTAAAGGTAGCAAAAAAATCTATGAAACCCAGAAACGTATTTTATCTCTGTAAATATAGCTCCACCCATGATTTCCGATCCAGCCATTTTCTTCACATTTTATAGACGCCAGATATAATTGAAGTAATTAATAATTATATTTATATCGGCAATATACCTATTAACAGGTATTAGCTGAATGCTTAAAACATTTAATTTTAATTACTTAATCGATTCCAGGATTTTTTTGAACGCATGTACAGTAAGTAACTAATTAGTTTTTTTACCATTCTCAATCACTTTTTGAAATCAAATAGATATCTGAATGTTGAATAATAAAATTATTAAAAAATTTAGAAAATTCTACATCGACGAAACCAGAAATCTGACAACTGTGTCCTGATTAACATTTTATGATTTTGATAGGCGTTTTAAATAATAATTTTTTGATATAACTATTTAAGTGTTTCAAGATGTATATACAGAACAATAAAAAAATTACCCTATATTTATAGTTACCCAGCACATTTTAGTTCTGCTCTTAAAGGACGGTAACCCCTGAATTATTTTCAATACTGGATGCATTCATTTAAATTTAGACTGCTACATCCTACCCTTGAATAAACCCACCGGCCGAAATATGGTATTCCTCAATTAACACCACGATTTCTATAGCATGGTCAATATTCATTTAAGATGCATTTTAAACATCAACATGCATCTTTAAATAATCAGTGCCAATTCAAAGCACCGTACAGACAGCCGGTTTATTTTTGTCTGGTATAGAAATCATAGAGTATCAATGACTTTCTTTACGTTCCAATGTTCCAATTAAAATAACAGCGTTTTTAACTTTTTGGTACATCTGAGTCATATTAAACACATTAACCCATATGAAACACCCTTGTGATAGTTAATACTATAAATGCTGTATAAATATTTGATATCTTCCGGCAGTGTTTCTAGCAAAACAAATCAATTTTGAAACAACTTTTATGTTATGTTTTTCTGTTAATTTTTCTTTTGGTTTTTTTAACGCCGGCCTATTTCGCAACTATGGGTAAATGTCTACCGCAAAAAGCAGTTTCAGCTTACTATTATGGACATCTGCATAACGGCTCTCTTTCTGTAAGAAGGGTAGGATACAAAGCAGGGTACATGAAATCAACGGCTTTACGCCGCCTCCGAATACTGAACTTACAAACTTTCAATTATGTTTACATACAACGCAGAAAAAAGTTTTGGAAGTGGGTGATATATTTTAATAAATCGCCTACAAAAGAAAGGTTGCATTTAGGGTAATTTATTTCAATAAAATATATTTCATATCACGATTTGCTTAGCTAACAAATTTTTTTGCAACGAATGTTAACTTTAAGTATCTTGATTTGCCTCTTTTTTATCACCAGATTTCATACTCTCATAGCTCTTATATTAAAAAAAAACACTAATTAGCTCAAGGTATTTGAAAGTTATTAAAGAGTTTTCGTAAATACATTGACCGCGAATTTAAAATGAGTTGGTTTGGTAAACAATTACATAGAAAAGTGTATCTAAGTTTTTAAATAAACCACAAAATATATTTTATACTGGCCGATTCTTTAAGAGTTCCTATTAGATGTTTTGGAAAAACTAGACTGATTTGAATTATGAAAATTTGTATTATGAGGTTTTCAAATGTCCCCAATAGATCTAAAATATTTAGAACATCCTGAGGCTTCCGATTTTACCGTACGGTTTTTCAGATTTTAAGCTTTGAAATATGCAATATGGGTATGTATTATGACTGCTGTAGAGTGCCATGAAAAATAGCAAACTTGAACAGTAACCAAATCTCAGTTTGACAGTTATGTTTTGAGTTGAGTAATACAACTAAGTGAACTTTACTGCTCTGCACAAAAATTTAGTTTGATCTCAAAAAACAATGACAAGACCTGGATCCTCAAATCGAGATTTTATCAATCTGCTACTAATTCACGGAGAATGCCGACGGATGTCAGCAAGAACATATCGTTTATTTGCAGAACGATATCCAGATTTACCTCCACCTTCCCATTAATTATTGATGCCGTTATGAGAAACTTACAACATGGACCATTTACAGCAAAAAATGTCAAAGCAGAACGTGAAGTAGATAATGAAGAGAATGATGTGAATGTTTTAGCGTTTATGACTGTGTATCCTAATGCCTGCATAAAAGAATTAATGAACTTGCGACTCCCATTTTCAACGATTCAAAGAATTTTGGAAAAAACAAATGGAGACCTTACTGCTACAGCACAGTACATATCCTGGTAAGCACTGATTTGAAAAAGAGTCAACTTTTGTGAATGGCTTATAATGCAGAAAGATGAGGATGAGAATATTTTGAATAATGTCATTTGAGTTCATGAGGCGAAATTCAGGAATAACGGAATGTTGAATAGACACAACTGTCACTACTCGGCTTCCGAAAATCCTCATGTAACTTGGCGAAGAGGATTTCCAAATAAGTGGTCCTTCAATGTATTCTGTGAAATAAAAGGTACGTAGATATGAAAGTTTTATTTCAAACTGTTTTCAAACAGACTAAGTCAAACTCAGTAAGCAGTACGGCTTACTATTTTTCTTCAATTCTGATTCCATATTGTGAAATTCAAGGTAACACACCCCACTCATTATTATGATTTGTTATTCTTTCCAGGTGACCGAAGTTTATGTGTCCACTTCTTTGACGATAATCTTACTGGGGAAAGTTATTTAGAAATATTGAAGACCGTCATTAGCTGGAATGTCAGACGAGGAAAGGAATGAGACATGGTACCAGCAAGATGACGCGTCACCGCACAGTACCATAGGTGTTAGTGATGCACTGCAACAAATGTTTTCTGGCAAGTGGATATCAAATAGAGGTTCCTACATCTGACCCCCACGTTCTCCTGACTTTTCACCTCTACACTACTTCATTTGTGGCTTCATAAAGAGTGTAGTGTATGGACATCCGGTTACGACTTAGGAAGATATGACCAGACGAGTTGGAGATGCTTTTGCGTTACTGACACCGACCAGATTGAGCAGGCCAAAATTGTGCATAATGAAGAGCTTCCAAGTTGTATCAATTAATAAGGTACAGGGCGTTGAAAGAGATATTTTTGCAAAATCGTATATCGAGGGAGTCGCAAGATCAGCTGTATCCGAATCTGTAATCATATACAGGGCGTTCCACTTAAAATAAGCGAGTTAGTGTCCAATTACGGTCTAACCAGAAGTCGCAGGATGTTCCAAATATTTTAGATGGTTTTGTCATATTGGAAAACCTCATACTACAAATTTTCAGAACCTAAATCAGTCTAGTTTTCCCAAAACGTCTAATAGGAACTCGTAAAGAATCACGGTGTAACTAAATGAACATACAGTTTTAAAGAAAACACACACAAAATTCATCCTGAAATAAGACGATCTAGTGGGTTTTTCAATTATTTTATTCCACGGTTACAAGAATGGTATGTAACCAAAACAAAGTTATTAGCTTAAGCTTCTACATACACGAATGGTCACCATTCTCGAAACGATTGCGTTTCACGAAAAACCACTAGAAGCCACAAACTTGGTTTTTCTCAAGAAAATTATGAAGCACATTTTCTTATAAAACTTGGCCTATCAATAACGACAGGAAAAAGTTTTCCTAAGAAAAAACTCACCATTTACAAATTGAGTGGGTTTCGCAAACAGTAGAAAAATAGGTGTAATTGGAGCTATTGTAGACGCACTGCTAAGCATCTTTTATACAACGATTTGCTACAGTAATAACTGAGATGCATTCCATCCATTTGAAAAGAAAATCAGGTTGAAGAAAGTTGCACACGCACACTTACAAAAATTGGACCTACCAAAAAAAATTTAGCTTAAAAAAAGGTATGTAAGGCTAGATGCATTCTCGCAACAATTAGAACCGTAGACCGGTTTCGCTCTCATTAGAGCTCTTCGGTACGGCATACTAATTGCAGCAAAAATACACCTATAAAGTAATAAGGCTATAGTAGCCAGCCTTTCAACACCAAGTGAGTGGTTCTAATTGTTGCGAGAATGCATCTAGCCTTACATACTTTGTCCCTATATTAGGGTAGAAATGGGCCAGGGCTAACAATTTACTAAATTGTTAGTTAGTTGTATACAGTCTCCTTTTTTTAACACTTTGTGTTATTTGGAGCTGGCGTGACATCATACTAGTTGGTTCCGCAACTAGGTGGCGGCACGTCCACCACTCACTTGGTCTTAAAAGCGAAGACATCACAGCAAATGTACTTCAAATAAGTTTTCTAGTTTTCTGGAAATATTTTGGTAAAATCAAAAACGTACGCTGTTAAAACTGAAATTTAAGACTTGTTAAACGCATTAGTTGCAATATGTATTTGTTGTCAAGATGCGACATTCCTTTCAGAACCTTTGTTTAAAAATCATCAATTCTGGTGTCAAAATCTCCACTTTGGCGTTTTTAGATGAAAAATCATTGTATTTTAAAGTTTTTCTTTTCTAGGTACTTCACGATCTCTTTTTACCACAAAACTTAATCTTTGCTTAAAATATTTTTAGGACTTTACAGGGTGTCGTTCCTTCTTATAATTTGGATACTGTGTTAAAAAGAAACAAAATAAAAATGAATATGTCGAAAATAAAAGTAACGAAGCAGGTAGGAACAGTACCGCGAAAATGTATGGGCCCAAACCTACACAACTTGCACCAGTAGAAAAGTTCACATACCTTGGGATTATTATTACTTATGATAGCAAATGTAGCAAATAACTGAAAAGGTGAATCGTAATGGCAAAGCAAGAATTTAGTACAAAAAATATTCTCCTTGCTACTTAAGATTTTGGGAGAGGTTCGTCAAGTCATACGTATGGAGTGTTTATATATGAAGCAGAGATCTGGACTTTAGCCAAGTGGCACCTAAAGAAAATATAAACTATTGAAATGCCTATATCGAAAAAAAAGCCAAAGCAAAGTACCCCGATAGGCGACGAATAAAAGTGGGCTAGAAGAGGCGGCACAAGCAAGATACGTGCCGAGAAGAGAAAATCTTGTCACAAAAGTGCAAAAGCAGCAATGGAGGAGAAGAGTTGTTGGATACAGAGGGCCATGCTTGCAAAGACCAGGTGGTATCTCCCTTAGATTGGGATTATGCGGATGATAATTAATTTTAAAATCTAAGGTTCATTTTGGTAATTAAGTTGACTTCACCAAAAGGTTAATTAAACTATGTGAGTGTGTAACTAGTAGTGTTCACCGCAGGTTCCAGTCTTACATTGTGGTATTTTTCCTAATACTACGTTATGTATTTTGCAAGACTACCTAAATTAGTGCTGCAAACTAAATCATAACTTCCACATAGCTATGCTAATCACTCCCCTCAGAAATACATTCTTATGATATAAATTTAGAGTCCATGACTTGACGACAAAGAAAATATTCGTATTTCTGTCCCCATGAACTTCTGAAACGTTATATTACTCGATTTTTAACAAAAAAAAATTCAATTTTCACCAGATCACCCCTCATTTATCGTCTATCCCTGAAGCGATCTTACCCAAAAACAATTCGAACCGTTCCTTTGTCGGGTGTTGCCTAGATACGAAATTTGAAATGATATCTCAATTCGTTCGACAGTTATTGCGCCTACTAACAGACAAAGTACTATCTGACAGACCGACCGAATCCAATCCAAGAGTTTTCTATATGTTCTAACAAAAAAAATTTGAGAAATTTTTGTCACCGACATTCCAGTCCCACACATTAAACCCCTAACTTAGTTTCAGCACAGAATACCAGATGTTTGTTCAAATTGAAAGCTGTCAAATTAACAAACCCTGAAACGTTATATTACTCAAGTTTTAACACACAAAAAATGTTAATTTTCACCAAATCATCTCCCATTCATCCCCTACCCCCTGGAGCTATTTTACCCAAAAACAATGCTAACCGTTTGTTTGTCGGGTGCTAACTGTATACAAAATTTGGAGACGATATCTCAATCTGTTCTAAAGTTATCGTGGCTACAAAAAAACACACATAAAGACCGACAGCCACATAAAATGTTCTTTTCCATATCATGTTTCGACGCTTTTGCAACGTTCACGCGAAGAAAAATTTTTGAAATTTTTGTCGCCGATGCCATACTTCCACATGTATTAACGATGTGGAAGTAATTAAAGCTTATTTTTTCTAAATACAAAATAATTTATGTCATATTTAACTGCCTGCATGAAATGGTTACAATTTCTTTTTACCGGAATGAGTAGGTCTGAAATTTAAACGGTTATATATCTTTTAACGTTGACACCTGCTTTATTTGCAAGCTTTTTTGCAGACAAGTTTCTGGCATTATTAAAAAAAATAAGACTTAATGCAAGTGATAGATCTTCAAGTGTGGTTATATTTATTATCAAAGTTGTAATAAATCATTTATTCCTGAAAGCATTTTATTGGTTACTTCACTTTGTTATTATCGACAACTAACATTTTGAGCTATAAATGTCATCCTATCTGTCTTGAAGTATTTCCATATGCTTTTTACTGACCGTTCGCAGTGAGCGATACAAGTATAAATAGAATAATGTATTTGACGCAGGTCATTTTATGTTTTGCGATATCAAAACACCCATTAAAAATAATGCGTTAGAATATTGGAATAATCACTTTCATATGTTTAGTGCTCTTATCTCACTTAGGTATATTATTATAGAAGTCTATAAAATAGGTCTTATTTGGAAGCATTGAGCATCAATTGGTCAGTAAAGTCTATAACAGTGCATACTTTGAAAAAATTCAAATAAGTACAAAGTTTTTATTGAACCCTTATTTTTCCAGCAAGAGTACTTTCTTCGAAATGTAGGTATAGGTATAGCAGTATGATATAGTAGGTAGTGCTCTGAAAAACAAAGTGTATGAAGTGAAGTCTGTTACTAAACAAAGAAAATATTTTTTAGCAAAACCAGCTTTCTAAGAGAATACATAACGCAAAATTCTAAAGAGACTTTAGTATATACTCTGTTTGCCAAAAAGACTTTTAGCCACATAGGGACATTCTGAAGAACATTATCTTTACATAAACTGATTAGGCGTCACACTTGATAGGATGCAAAGTAATCATTTAATAATATATTTTTTGAGTCTCCTAGTCATTATTGGCTGAAACAATTGGTTTTAAAATATGATAATTTGGCCTTAGTCTATTACATAATTCATATTATTTATAACGCATTGTTTCAATGTGCAAACACAACTTTATTTTATCTTACTTTTGTTCATTCTTTTTTCCTAGGGAGTTTATCTCGGCTAAGTTCTCCATCTTGCCTGGACGATCCACTAGAAGACGACGATATTGAGGTAGACGTGGAAGAGTGTTCCGACAGTGAGTTGACCCGAACCCCAAAGTCTAAACTTCATAGTCATTCTCCACCGTTATCAGACTGTGACGTTGGAAGCGAAACGGCCGATTTAGACCGGGATTCCCCCGATATTCTTCCAGAGAAAACCGCATCAAGTAAAAGCAAGATTCTATGTAACTGTGAGGAACTGCTCAGTGTGGACTGTCACCTAGAGACCAAGGAACTATGGGATAAGTTTCATGATCTGGGGACGGAGATGATTATAACGAAGACTGGCAGGTACTTGGAATGATTAATTAATAATTTATATTTTCCATTCTAAAATATTTTATAGGTTTATTTTTATTATATTTTAAATGTTGTGTTGGTCCTTGCGAATTATCTAAGATTTTCGTGGTGCGCGTTCACAAGCTTTTTGCAATAAAGCGAGTTTTTGAGCTAAATTGGATCAGCTAAACGGTTTTAGAAAATTGCAATATAGTTGTATTATATATGATGCTTACATTAATGTTGATATTAAAATCTCGAATTTCGTTACACATTACATAATTAAAATAAGGGGTTGAGTTTAAATAAGAACGTTTATTGACGAATACAATAAGAGCAATAGTTCTTGCAAATTATTATACAAATTTAAATCAATGTAAGGGGATAAACATTTTCTAATAAGTGGCAACATGAGCGTATTACGAAATTACTTGTCGACCGCCATGTACCGAAAGAAAACACCTTTGGGAGACAAGTTCTCGGCTCACTGAGATGATTATAACAAAAACTGGCAGGTAAGTCATGTGTTGTTTTCGACATCCGTTCTGTTATGACTTTTTGTAACGGACCTAATGTGCTCTATTCCATTTATTTGATTTCGTTGTCGGGATTTTTTGTGTGTGATGTAGCTGTAATTACGGGTTTTTCGTGTGGTATAATTATGGTGCTAATAGATGGGAAGCACATCCTGAGTTCTGACGCTTCTGACTGCTGCTGTTGGGTGTTAAAGAAATATCAAAATTATAAATTGAAAATGTGGTCTTTATAAATCAATTTATTTTGTGTGTCCAATTATTTCAACATATGTTATTACCGGAAAAAAAGAAAACATAATAATAGCCTGCAGCAGAAGAACGGAACACGAAAGTGTCAGAATATTTGGTAAACGCTGAGAGTATATGTGTATTACTAGATACTTATACATTTTTTAAATGATGCAGTAAATGATCTAGTACACCTTTTTAGTGAATTTTCTTAGAAAAAAATTCTTCAAATGAGCGCGAACCCCTAAAACCCATATGCGGGGTTAGTTTCATATTTTATATGTATATATATATATATATATATATATATATATATATATATATATATATATATATATATATATATATATATATATATATATATACATATAAAATATGAAACTAACCCCGCATATGGGTTTTAGGGGTTCGCGCTCATTTGAAGAATTTTTTTCTAAGAAAATTCACTATCTCTCTTTTGTAAGTGGCTTAGATAAGTTCGTTAGCCAGGAAGATCGAACCAGCTTTTCTGGAAAAGTTTGGGTTTTCTTTCGGAAAAAATGTTTATCTCCAAAAATAAAAAAGATATGGTAACCAAATTTTGTACGAAAGTTTACGATATTAAAAGGAAACTGCTTATCAAAATTTATGTTTCTATATTGCAAGAACAAAAAGTTATAAAAAGCATTTGGTGCCAGACCATTTCTCTGAAAATTCACTACCATAACGCACTTGCTGCATCTAGATCTATATATATATATATATATATATATATATATATATATATATATATATATATATATATATATATATATATATATATATATATATATATATATATATATATATATATATTCTAATTTTAAGACAAGCTGTTGAAAACTATCTTAACGATATGCCGTTCAATGGATGTTTCAATCATTGGTGTCACATGGACGGAGCTCCTTTATTTCAACTAAATCTGTAGATGCCAATCTAAGGGTACTCGTTGAATATCGTTGGAGGGGGTAATACGAGTCCATCACTTTGGCCTCCACTATCTCCGTATTATACCTCTTTAAATTTTTATTTATTTATTTATGGCGTCGGGCCAAAAAATAGATGTAGCCAAATCAGATTTTAAATAAGGAGGACTTAAGTAGAAGGATAGTCGGAGCTTTTGATAATTTGGAACCTTTAGAAATTCGGAGAGCCACGCAGTCTCTTCAGAAGCGTATTGTAGGTATAATGTCTCAATGAAAACGGTGCAAACACTAAACATTTGTATTGAAATAATTATTTTGGTAATCTGTCCATTTTTGTTATTTTGTGGCTATTATTTGTTATTGTAATACAATTTTTTAATAAAAATTCAATTGAAGCGATTATTTCCAAAGATTCGGCATTTAGAAAAAAATAACTATATTTCATTAAAAAACGCCAATTACACAGTGCTAATAAAAGTGACCCTTAAATTTAATTTTGCTGTGGTTTCTGGCGACATAAATGGTGAAATTTGGAAAAGTAAAATTTTTGACATTTTCTGATTGTCAAATTTGAAAAATGGCAGTAGGCCCATAAAACAAAACAAATGCGTCAGTAATGATGCAAAATATTGGCCAAACCTCTAGAAATTTAATAAAAGAAAAATCATTTATTTATTTCCAATGGTTCGTGCGTTTTGAATTTAGTAACGGACGCCTGCCACTCAGACTTGTTGTAAAAAATGTGACATATGTCAAAAACTCTGCTAGATAAGTGTTGACAACTCGGATGTTCTAAACTCAAAATTTAATGTAGAAAACAATTATGAAATCAAAATGAGGTATTTCTATTAAAAAAGCAAAGATGGTGCAGATTTTCGGTATTTTTGTAAAATCCATTATTTTCGAAATATTTTACTTCGACTCGCAGCAGTCGATTATGACCGGGTATCAAATTTCATTATAATACGGTTTTGAGAAATCAAAAATTTTCTAACAAACTTGCTACGTGAATCACACTGTATATATATATATATATATATATATATATATATATATATATATATATATATATATATATATATATATATAATATAAACTTGCACGATTTGCCACCTGGCGAAAAGCTAACAGGATAGAATTTCTTTTCGCGAGTTTTTTTTTTCAGAAATAAAGAGGAACAATAAAAATAGCCTCACTTTTGGCGTAGAATCACAATTTAAATCAAACTATGATAAATATACAGGGTGGCGCATTGAAAACAAAACAGACGGATTTGCGTCCAGAGAATTTGTTTTTAAGAAACGCTTAAACACGTCAATTTTAATATTGAGGGGGACATGTTTTGACATAAAACTCAACTTTGTCACATCAACCTCTTAAGCGTGGTGATAACAACCCTTATATTCTAAATCGGTAACACGGATCGAGTGTTACATCATTTGAAAGCTCTGTCTTTTATGAATTCAGAACACAAATTTTTTTGGAAGTTTTATTAGCTAGTTTATAAATTATTCACAGTTGAAGTTGCAAGAACGTGTTTCATTCATTCTGATAAGAAATGCACTAATTAGTCAATTTTTCGTTAAAAAAAAAACTAAAAAAACAAAACCAAACGTTCAAAAATGTTTATTCAGTTAAGTAAGTGTTTAAATTGTTGACCACCAGCTTCCATACAAAAGTACAAATTTTGGTTACAAAAGAGCTCTGACATTCTGGAGCATTTATGGAGTTATTAGACGAAATTCTTCAACAATGCGTCGTCGTAATTCTTCCAGTTCTGTTGCGAAAATTCTGCTCTTTAAATGGTCCCATAGAAAGGAGTCTAAAGGAGTTAAATCCGGTATTCCAGGGGGGAACTCAATAGCACCTCTACGCCCGCTGGAAACTCACTGTTCAAAAACTCCCTAACACGTTGTGAAAAATGCGTAAGAGCTCCATCTTGTTGAAACACTAATTCATTTTCTTGATAGAGATCATCATTTTCAGCAATGTCGATTAGTAGAGGGTATAAACGATATCTTCTAGTAACTCCAAATACATTTCGCCACTCAAATTGCCATCCAGAAAAATTGATCCGATTAAACGGTCTCCAAAAATGCCGGTCCAGACATTCAATTTCTGTGGAGTTAGAGTGTGGATTTCGCGAAAAATTCTTGGATTATTATCTGCCCAATAACGACAATTATGACGATTGACTGTAGAGTTTAATAAAAACGTACACTCGTCTCAAAAACAGTATTGAATAGAAAGTTCCCGTTATCAGCTATTCGTGCAGTCATAACTTCACAAAACTCCAGCCGCCGATCAAAATCATCTTCATTCAGTTGTTGTACAAGATGAATTTTATACGGGTGAAATTTATGATGCTTCAATATTCGCTGAATAGTTCTTCTTTTGATGTTTGAAACGGTGGCAAATTTTCTCGTGTCAAAGTTGGGTCTGCAGCAATGTGTCCTAAAACTTCAATCTCAGCATTCTTATTTCTAACCGGAAATTCACCTTCAGGATCCCGTTTTTTGTTGGCTACTGAACCACTTTGTCGAAACTTTGCAACTAACTCCAAAATGTATTTTATGTTAACATGTATGTTCGGATGTCGTTCATTAAACAAATTTGCGGTACAGTTGGCAGTCATCGTTTTTGAAAAAAAAAACAGTAATTATTTCAACTCTTTGTTCTACAGAATACACCATTGTGAAATTAATTTTCGGTAGTACTATCAAGTATTAAACCGACCGATAAACTGAAATAATAAACCGCATTTATCTCATTCCCATAGGAAATGTTCTGATAGTCAATTTTTTGTTTACAAACCAACATTGACTATCAGCACATTTCTTATCGTAATGAGTGAAATGCGTTTTTGCATTTTCAACTGTGAATAATTTTTAAACGAGTTGATAAAACTTCCAAAAAATTAGTGTGCTGAATTCAGAAAAGAAAGAGCTTTCAAATGATGTAACACTCGACCCATGTTCCCTATTTAAAATATAAGCGTTGTTATCACCACCCTTAAGGGGTTGATGTGACAAAGTTGAGTTTTATGTCAAAACACGTCCCCCTCAATATTAAAATTGACGTATTTTAGCGTTTCTTAAAAAAATTCTCTGGACGCAAATTGGTTTGTTTCGTTTTCAATGCGCCACCCTATATAGTGTTCTTACAAAAAGTCTATATTTCGGCAGCAAATTGCTTACGAATGACCTATGCAATAAGCGACGCCACGTTTATGTTTGTAAAGAAGACAGTTTACTAAATAAAATTATGCAAATCTGTTTTAAAAGGTATTCAAAACATATTTTTCTTCTGAATCACTAGGTTTATTCTTTATCAAAGTACAATGTTCTGTAGCAGCGGCATTTCTTTTGACTGTATCTCGAATCCTTAAATTATGTTGCTTAAATTAAAACAGTCGCCAACATGTATTCTTTTAAACTATTGTACAGTAGCCGCATCCAAATAAGATTTAGTGGTCATAAAACAAATTAAATTAAATCCAAAATTGGTTTTGCTAGGAACCACCACTGCACATATTAAGGTATGTTAAGTGTAAAATATAGGTTCGAACAATTGAATGTCGTATAAATAACAAAAGAAAGTCGCAGTAAGCCGCACGTTAAACGGATGAATTCATTTTAATGAGAATTTTCAGCTCGTTGTTTGTTTATTAGGTGTAATGTTGAATATGAATAAAGAAGGTTGTGATTTTGCATTATAGGTGGCGGTTTTTATTACACGGCTTTTGTTTTCACAAGCATAAGCTATAAATTATTATGATTTATTTGTTGACACATGTGTGCATAATTGTAAAAAATTGAAATCATAAAAAAATTATTGCCTCTGTAATAACCGTATTAAATATAAGAGTGATAAACAGATATTACCTGCAGGGTTTTATTTGCAATTAAAAGCAAAACAACAACTGTTATATACTTTTTAGTGGCATTTTGCCAATCATCGGTGCAAAAAAATATCAGCGGAGACGAAAGAGGTAACGAAAGAAATCAAATCAGGTTTCTGATTGTGGAAAATTTCACAATAACTTAGGTAATAAAAAAAAACATTAAAAATATTTTCTTTTCTCGAAAAAAAAAAGAGTCTGAGGGACTGCACTGTGCAAAATAAAAGACTCGGGTTGGACACGGATGAAACCTGCATGCAAGAAGAATTGTCGCAGAAACCATAAAAACAATAACAGGAAGCTATGTTAGATACGCATTTCGACAAAGAAGTTTTCTTCATCAGTAGCTGTCGCTAGCTGTTAGCAATTACTTTTATTTAATTAGCTAAAAAGTCTGACAGTCAGTTTTGGTTAAGAACTGCTATTTAATTCATTAATTTTTGTTGCCCTTACTTGGTGAAACCGCTCTGTAGTAAATACAGACGTGGAAGCTCTTTCTCTGGATTTACAAATGTTCGTCATCGTTTCTGTAACCGGTTTCGCTGCTTAACAGCATCCTCAGATAGAAGAGAGTTCAGGAAACCGGTTAGAGAAACGATAACGATCATTTGTGAAGCCATAAAAATAGCCTCCATGTCTGTATTTAATTGCTATTTGTTAATAATTTATCAAAATACTTAAATGTATATCTGTAAGATGGACATAAGTAAAAGTGTTTTTTGTTTGTTTAATTTTAAACTGGCCAAACTAGGTAAGTAGTAGCATTTTATTGTATGTTATATTAAGTTCATCGTTTTGCAAAATTATTGTAAAATTTAAACAACAGCAGGTAGACACTTATGAAATGGATATAAACACTCAGCAATAGATAAGCTAACCATACAATAAAAATAAAATTGCTGTAAAATAGGTAAGACTTAAGCTCACTATATTCTTTAGCCTACAATCTTATATTTTGGCCTAACTGGATGATAATATCAATAATTGTATACTACGTGCTCATTTTTAGTAATGTAAGTAAGTTAATACTTGTATAGAAATCGAAAATGGAAAAATAGGTATACATATAGGCTGTACCATTTAAAAAAAATGAATAAAATGTGTGGATTATACACTCCCATAAAACAGCTTGTGTGTTTAAACATATTTCTAGTAGCACGGTTAGTTGATCACATCCTATGTCTAGATCACTGCAAAATATGTTTGTCTAGCACCTTATGGCATTCACACAGTCTGCTAATCTGTATAGGCCCACCGAGAGTAACATTTTGGCCTGTTGGCAACAGCGCAACGAAATTGTAAAATAAAATTCCATTGTGTATCAAGGAATTACGCACTAAATGGGCACCTGTATAACAGATACAGGGTGTTTAAGAAAATCTGTGCCATCGCTCGTGGTTAGATTCCTCACTTAAAAATAAGACTTTTCATATCAATATAAGTCGGATTTGTCCTCGTTTGGTAGCTACAGCGTGTTGAACATATATTTTTTTGGTTTATTCTATATTTTTCCAAAACGACTGTAGCAATCCGAATGAAATTTGAAGGGTGGAAATTGTTTAAACCAGTATATATTTCACTGCTAAGAAGTGTGAACAACTTGAGCAGCGCCGTGCGCGTGTGCTATCACTGCATGTGCGCCATTGATTTTTTCTTTTGGTAGCAGAGTTATGTTGGTCGTTTATCGCTTGTTAAAAGTTATCTCGTGCTATTTTGACCCCTTTTATGTGATAAATGCAATTGTGTTGTGTTATGTAGTGTACTTATATTTTTTTAACATTTTTAAGGTCCTTAATTTAAACTATTTACTAGTTAAAAATACCTGAATGGAATCACAGCAAGTGTTGAAAATAATCATCTACAGATGCATTACAAACCCTCAATCGTCGGTGCAAAAATCTTCTTACTGTGGCACAAATGCGAGTATTTTGCAACTCTTACAAATGCTAGTTCTATGCCTTGTGAAAGTTCTTAAAATGTTTGTAGACAAGCTTTATGTGACGAAAAGATACAAATCTAAAGCATTCAAATCAGGGGAGCTTGGTAGCCATGCTGTGGGACCACCACGACCGATCCATCGATGACCGTATGTTTCCGAGAGGTACCCCCTAACATCAACTGCAAAGTGCCCCGGTGCACCATCGTGTTGGAATCACATTCTATTTATCACGAACACAGGCAATAATTGAGGCAGATCATTCATCAGAAAATTTAGGTATGACACATAATTCAGTCTATGTGGCAGAATAATTGGATCAATAATTTTATTTTCACTAATCCTAGCACAAATATTTATAGAAAACTAATATTGCGAGTTTGTTACTCTTAGTAAATAAGGATTTTCCACAGACCAGTTATACAAGTTATGGGAATATAAAATTCCTATTCTTGAAATTATGGCTCGTCTGTAAAAAGAACACCAAGAGAAAAATGTTGCTCGTTTTCAGCTTATTTAAAAACCACTGACAAAATCTTTATCTAGGACCATAAGCTCCTGGTAAATGTTATTCAACGAGTGTATACTGGTATGGTTTTAACTGTTGCTCTTGCCAGATTCCGTGTACAGACGATGCGGAAATAACTCTTATTTCGTTAGAAAGATTATGGTACTTGTAGTGGGATTATGTTCCACTGCATGGAGAGCTTACTCTTCAACTTGAACTGTTCGCAGGTATCTTTTGCGCCCAGAGTTGGATTTTAAAGCATTTATGACACCGGGCTATCTTAAACGTCTGCAGATATGTCCAAAAATATGTTTGCTGGGTGCTATTCGTCCGGGCAACCTGTCGTAATAAATTCTCGCTGATTCTTTTCCATTTTGTCTCGTTTCAGTATAAACTAATACATATCGTTTAATTCAGCCGTTATGATGAAAAAAAAACAAGTGCATTTCGAAGCAATAAACAGCATCTATGACTTTGACAAGTAAATGCAAAGCTACCTGATCTTTTATTCAGCCCAGGACATATTCAACATACCTACTACATTATAACATAAAATAAATGCATTTATATCATAAAAGAGATCGAAATGGACAAAATATAAAGTAACTTTTAACAGGGACTAAACAGAAAAAGAAAGTTAATGGTTCACAAGTTTTTTGAGTGATATTGCAGCGATAGCACATGGGTACGCACGGCACTGGTTAAGCTGTCCATACGTTTTTAGCAATAAAATATATACTAGGTGAAATAATTTTCACCCTCCAAATTTCATTCGGATTGCTACAGTCCTTTTGAAGAAATTTGGAATAAAAAAAATCTTTAACACCATGAAGCTATCAAAATCGGACCTATGTTGATAGAAAAAATGCTTATTTTTACGTGAGGAATCTAACCACGAGCGATGGTATATTTTTTTGAAAATGTCAGTATAGAAAGTTATGTATCACTGTACCTAAATAAGGTTCAAACTTCCATTTAACCGAATAAAAATCTAAGGCTGGTTTCTGCAAAATAACAAATTTGTGTCTGCTAACTTTTTGACCACAACTTGTATAAAAATTATTCAATAATTATAAAAGAAATAACCATGTGTCTCTGAGTACAAAACCCACGCACTTTGAAAAATTTAAATTTCTCAATGTTACCCTGTATTTTCCAAAGAAGCAAAATGTTTACATTCTGTTTAATAGGTTATAATAAACAGCTCTTCAAATGCTATATTATTTTTTCGCTAAAGCCGCTGGTTACCGAAATACCTTGCAAACGGGTATAATTTGGGATAAACTGTACAATCTTATCACAATACTTATTGTGAAGTATTCACGATATAAGTCTATACATAAAACTGTTAAAAACGAGTATTAATTTCATTTAAATTCATATTAACTGCATTTAATTTATTTTGGGATACCACAAATTTCACCAAACCATAATTTTATAGTAGACTTTTACATTTGTAATAAATACCAGTAGTTTATGGCTACTACCAACTTTCTGGTATTACATAATATATTCAGAGACTCATTTCGAAAACCATATTACCAAACAATGTATTACATCAATATATCTTCATTTGCTGGGGAACGATTTGAATCATACCCGAATAATTGAACATCGCGTATGCTTCATTTCAAGGGTGACTTGACGAACACAATTGCGTCATGTATACAACCTCCCCTTAACGTTAAACCAGCGCAAGTCGTTACACTGCCGTGTTATACTCTCCATTCTATTCAATTACATTGATAGTTTCCCGAAACAACCTCATCATTCCAGATTCAAGGAGGGGTAATCTACGCAGCTTGGGTATTTATTGACTAACTTAATCGAGTTTATGTATCGAAATTATCCACCCCATACAATTATACACTTGGCTACGTCCCTCTTGGATGCTGCTCTTTGATTTTCAATTATCACGCTTTACGACTACTGTCCTTCCTAATCTTTTCCTGGAATACAATAAGAAAAGGTTAATAAAAGGGGTGATTTATTACATTTCAATTATTAGTGTCATCGGTAATTTCTAAATTCCACTGAGTCCAAGTCTGCTTTTTGAGCTGTATAATCTAAACCACGTTAATAATAATAATATAAATTACAAATGGATTACATGCTGAAAGAAATCGATGGCTATTTGGTTTCTGTTGACCACAAAAACAAATCGATAATCGGTATAGCATACTTGATTAAAACATACACCGAGATGTGTTAGCACACTAGATTTCTGTTTATACATGCATTAATTAAAGGTCACTCTACAAATAAAGCTATGTTTTTTGAGACATTATTGTTATAAACTGCTGATTTTCATGTTAGAAGTGTTAGCTCCTCCCTTTTCTTGTGTTGCGACACAGACATAGTGTTAATTTTCATGTTCCAAAAACTAAAATTATTTCTGACACCCTAATTTGAATATCGGGCCGGTAAGTTTCAAATTTACAGCTCCAAATTAACACATTCATTCTTCTCTCCGATAATAAATATTCTTCAAGAACGTGAAAAACGTTTCTGGTGTTCATGCACCATAATTAATTTCTTGCTGCCTTAGAAGTATAGTAAATATAACCACAATACACTCACTTTAAATGCATCATCTCGTTAAGTTTTTATACCCTTAACCTACATTTTATTAGTAGATTCATCGATTGTCATTACTTTGATTCAGTTTTTAAGATAAATGTGTTTGTGTGCAGGTAGTTTTCTAAAATTTGCTCGTGGACATTTTACTGTTTCACCTAAAGTGATACAATCGTTTTCGAGCGAAAACACATCTTTAGGCAGTTCAGTTAACTGTCAGACCTTGATCTCGTTTACATACATTTGAAGAGGCAGATATCCCCGGCCTTCCTTCTGCAATCAATAGTAGTAAAATCGTCAGTGATAGATATATTTTCATCGGCCTAGGTTGTGGCTTGTGCTTCAGCAAGTTGAAAGAACGTTTCTCCAGGGGGAGGGGGGTTGGAGAGAGAGAGAGAGATGTAAAACTGTCGGTCCCGTTTACCATGCGATGTTGAGCACGCTAAAGATCCCTACCCTCCTCACAGAAAATCTGGGGTTCGGCAAAGATTACAGGATAGTGAGGTAAAACTGCTCGCTGGCGTCGGTGATTGGCCATAGTCGCGGAAATAGACATACGTGAAAAAATATTTTCTATAAAATGAAGAATTTGTTTCTGCGTAACATTTAGAGAAAGAAAGTGATTTTTGAGACAGCATCCCAAGTAGTCTAACTGAGAAGCAGACATATATAAACAGTTTCAATCGTGACTTAATGGGATGGTGAACGTTTTAATACAGTATAAGAAGCTGTTGTGGAACAAACGACTAGTGGTTAACCCGAAAATGATAACCAGACTTATTAGCGGGATACTTTGCAAAATTGGAAACGTGCAGCTCCAAGCAAAAACCTCTGCCAGTCTTATTTAACCCAATTTAATAAAGGTGCCCAAGACATATATTTATTCGTCGACCACCTTTTATGTGTAAGTCTTAATATAATGTGTCATGTAAAACTCTATTTTTCTGTACTTTTCAGATAATGACACATCCACTTCGTCTAGGAATTTTAGTGTTATGAAATCTGTTGAATAAAATATAGTATCAAATTAATCGGATTTTTCTTATAATATTTCATTTTTGATTCTCTTTATGTATTCCTATGTAAGACTAAATGCATTCTCGCAGCAATTAGAACTGTAGACCGGTTTCGCTCTCATTGCGCTCATGAGAGCGAAACCGGTATACGGTTCTAATTGCTGCGAGAATGCATCTAGCATACTTTGTCCCTATATTGGGGTAGAAATGGGCCAGGGCTGACAATTTTCTAAATTGTTAGTTAGTTGTATACAGTCTCTATTTTTTTAACACTTTGTGTTATTTGGAGCTGGCGTGACAACATACTACTTGGTTCCGCAACTAGGTGGCGGCACGTCCACCACTCATTTAGTGTATTCCTATGTCGTATATCAACTGTTTGTATTTACTGACGTCATCTATGATATCATCCTTTTATGGTGCCTTCTAGTACTAGGCTGGTCAAGTTCTTTTTGTCTTTTGTTGGTTTATATAGACCAACTTTTTCATTTGCTTTCGATAATTGGCTCAGCAGATTGCCTTCTTCCCGTTAATAATCGGGTACAAGGTGTAAGTGATTTAAACATTAGCCATAAACACTTATGTCTTTATTTTGCCAGTTCTAGATTTTGAAAGCTAATTACCATACAGGCATGAAAAGTGTAAGTTTTCCAAAAGGCGATAAAAAAGACGATTCCTAATTTTTGAACGAAACCTTGTTGAGGAGGGAGTGTTCGCCGTTCCCACATCATGTAAATAATAAGAGCAATCAGTGTAAGAATAAATTAGAGGTGCACAGTGGCGTGAACAAGTTGAGAGAAGACTCCGGAGTAGCTGGCGCAGATTTGGTTCCGGAACGTTGGCACCATTGTACTCTGTAATGACTGTAACGTGCTTCTTGTTCGCTGTCAACTTCTATAATACAAATTAGAACTAAGCACTGACTTTTCTATATAGCAGTCTCTTGTCTTATTTGAAATGCTTTTAAAATCGAATTAATTTGTAGACTGTTATTAAACTTAAATAACTTTATGTTCGTAGGTCTTAGGGCTTCATTTTTTTTAATTATCTACACTTTCAAACTGATATTTACTGTTTTGTTAAACATGACACTGAGAGTTATTGTATTGTTTTGTTACTTTAACCCCGGTCTATTTGCGCGACTATGGTGAATCACCGTCGCGAGGAAGTAGTTTCACCAAAGCGCCCTGGAAACACCCGCCTTTCTGTAAGGACGGTAGATATTTTTAATGTGTCCAACATCACATGGTATACGAGATTGATGGGTTTACGCACCCTCCAAAGCATGAAACTTAAACACATTTAACTTTTCCAAACTCAATGAAATAATGTCGGTTGACGTTAAATTTACATAATGTACTAAATAAAGTGAAATTACGTTTTTTTTTGGGAATCGAATCCACGAACATTGGCTTCAGAAGCGTACGTTTTTACAACGGATAAAAATAAACCAAGAGATAACATTCACAGAATAATTTATATGAAAAATATGTGACCCTTGTTGAGTGCGAATAATTGTAACATTCGAAAAATAAATGTAACATTACAACTTTTTAAAAAGTTACAAAGTATTGCCATTTTCTGGCCTTTCTAATGGCAATTTTGTATTAACTACAACATGGCCTTGCATGATCTTACGGATACAATCTTTTTTCACAAATCGTATGTCGTGTCAGTTTACGCACTTGACATTTGATTATTATTTTATTCACGCAAAATTGTATATATTATTAAGTTTTGTGGCGTAATGCTGTCGAAAATAAATTTATTCTTATTTTTATCGACATATCCTGAAGCCATTTTACACTCCCTCAAAGCGGATCATTTACTCATCTAAAGTACTTCAGATACCAAAATGGTTGAGCTGACATGGGGCCTTTCTAAGTCTAAGCGCAAAAGTCTGCGCACGGTTGAGAGGATTACCGCTTTCTGTTTATAGTAAGGGTGTTCTCCAAAGCCCCAATCTCCTATTAATAATCTATAAAAGATTCTTCCGAACTACACGAGTTGACGACATACTAGTCGAAATACTGGGACCATATCTGCCCTCCACTGTATCTTTAATTGCACCTAGGGGTCTCTGTATTTGATGACCTTCGCGTTGTAATTTGCCTCCGATTGATTGGTAGATATTTGTAGCGGAGGCATCGATCAGCGTTACTTGTTATCCATTATTATTACATCTGACCTGTTTTGGGCAAGCTCAACTAGGACAATTGGTCGCTGGAACGTAAGAGCGACTATTGTGATAACTTTTCAAGTGTTTTGCCGCCAGGCAAGAACCACCAAAATCGGGAATGGTTGCAACGTTACGGCGGGGTATTAGGAACTTATGACGTAGTGACTATTTGGCTTCACAAATGTTTGTTTTCTTCTCTGTAACCAGTTTCGCTGCTTGGCAGCATCAAAATTACATTGATTTATACGTATTCATGACAACTACAAATAAAAATCCGCTGCTACATTATAATGTTTTGATCAATATATTCTTTAGGAATAAAAGTGACAGATGACGTCTTTAAAATGCCTACGTGATGTGTGTCAATATTTACCATGAAAATAAAATTAAACTATAACAATAACCAGTATCACATTGATTACAACAATAAAATAACTAAACAATTAGAGCAATAAATCAGACTCTATACAACAAAACTATCGACTCGCATAAATTATTGTAAATTAGCTTGCTTGTTTTTAATATACAAATACCTATTTGTATCGGAATCTTTAATAACACAACTGGATTCCATATTCATTAAAAAACTAATAAATTTGCGTAAACTGTAAGAAAAGAAGCGCCAAGAAGCAGGCATCTGAAGAAATAACCAGTCACATGATGTAATTTTAGTAGCCAGGAATTAAAATGTAAAGAAAATGAGCATTAAATAACAATTTGTCCTTATCAGATTCAGGGATCGTGTCTGGGGACTTCAATAATTTACGATTAAGTTGTAAAAGGCCAGAGAATCGATGGATTATATGTCCAGTGTTCATCGTGAGGCAAGGAACGGAATGGTAAAGAGAAGCAGGTGTAGAGATGGGCCCTGATACAGCGGACAGTTAATTGCCGGATAACTTTATCACTATTGTTTATGAGACGTGGTTTTACTGACTGAGGAGTGTTCGATTACATACCTAAGTACTTGCCTTCATGACAAGTCACTGGCCGACTGTAATTTTATATAGATATGACATGTCTTTTTTTCAAATTCAACCATGTAGGTACTCCCGATTTTTATAGAATTAATGGTTTTCAGTTCTCAGAACCGTCTTGTAATATGTTTTCACAGAAGGCATGATATCTTAAGCTGTCTCAAAGTTGTCCTGCCTATAAAACTAATTACTAAATGTTTTCCCATAAAATATCAGTATAGTAAAAAATACAATGTGGCGCCAAAAAGCTCAATTTGTCGTATATGAACCTATATAAGGTCTGGTAAATTACGCGCGCACGTCTTGGCTATAGCGCATTTGAAAATATTTTCATACAATTGTGTTTTTGATTGTCATCAACTCCTTTGCTTGAAATAGCACATGCCATCTATTTATTTTAATTATCCTGTCTACGTTTAATTTTGTCTGAATGTTTCTTGGCATATTATACCAGGAGGTACTGAAAAGTACTTAGCCTACAATAGAAAACGCACCAATTGTTTAAAACAAAATATTATTATTTCAACATAGTCTTCCTTATGACTTACATATTTAGCAGAACGTTCGTAAAGCAATTCTAAGCCCTTTGAAAAAATCACCATCTTTCTTTTTGAACCACTTCTGAACAGCACATATGATTTCGTTATTTGTCGCAAGTCGTTTACTCTACAAATGTTTCTTGAGCTGTGGGAATAAATAATAGTCTGATCGTGTTAAGTCCAGATAACATAGAGGGTGATCAACCAATTCAAAACCAATTTTATCGATTGCTAGCAGTGTATTAAACGACTTGTGAGCAGGGGCGTTGTCTTGCAAAAACAGCACATTTTTGGTCATTTGTCTGCGCACTTTTCTACAATTTTCTTACGTGATCCAGTTAGCAACCCACAACAGAGTGACAGTTCCACCTTGTTTCAGAAAATGTAACAGAACTATTTCATCTTTTTCAACTAAAGAGAAAACCTTGCCAGTCAACTTTTGAACAGAGATTTCTTGGGGCGTGACGAACCGGAATGCTACCATTCTTTCCGTTACTCATTATTCTCTGGGTCATATTAAAGCCTCCATATTTTGTCGACAGTGACAAGGTGAACCAAACAGTTTTAGGAATCTTTTTAGAAACGGTTTCCCCCAAAGTATCAAACGTCCGCGCTTCTGATCGGAAGGTTTCTCGCTCTCAAGTTGTGTTGAACACTGTGAAAAACACATTCACAGAAAATGTTTAATATTCCTGCTATACGCTTTAGCCAAGATCGTCAATATTATAAAATTATTTCATAGACGGGATCGATGTTTTCTTGAGTGGTCACAAATTTGTCTTCCAGTGCGATTTTGACATTTAATCATCCTCTTTGAAATTTCGCATCGCAGTTTTTAATAGTAGCATAAGAAGGACATTGATCACCTAAAGTTTCTACCATAAAAGTTCGGCGGTTCAACTTTAAACCAAAATAACTTACTTATTTTACATGCGACACTGTATTATCAAATTCGCTCCACATTTCCGTCTCTTTAGATCACCTAAAATAAGTTTATTTGTTTCTAGATATTATAACTTTTATGCTTCCATATATTGTGATGTGAGGTAACCTGCTTGTAAAGGACTGTTGTTCATTTAAACAAAAAACACGCTGTTTATATACGCAAAATTTGACATATTCACTAATTTTCTTTTTATTATTACAATGATAATACACTCTGTTAATTAATGTATATCGTCTAAATGTCAGTGCAAGTATATAAATTGATCTCTATGGACTATTTTACCCTGATTATCAACCAATCAATTCTAGCGGATCCATATATTATGCTAAAATAACTGTGTGTGTGTTTTGTTTCTTTAACGTCGGCCTATTTCCACGACTATGTCCAATCACCGACGCCAGGGAGCAGTTTCACCTCACTATCCTGGAAATTTTGCCGAACCCCTGCCTTTCTGTAACGAGGGTAGGGATCTTTAACGTGCCCAACATCGCATGGACACGGGACCGACGGCTTTACGCCCCCTCCGAAGGGCGGAACGTGCAGACATTCGACTTGCTCACATACAATGCCAGAACGTCGGTTGATGTTAATTTTACAGTTTGTACTGAAAAAGTGAAACCCTGGGATCGAACCCAGTACCCTTCGGTTCAGAGGCACACGTTCCCCTGAACCACCGAGGTTCTATTAAAATAACTAAAAATATAATTACACCTACGTATAAAATATGTTAATATAGAGCAAAAAACTTAAAGTATATTACTCAATAATTCCAAGGTAATAGGTACAATGCTTAAAAATTTAATAGTATAAAACTTTATGACCTCTAAACATAGCAAGTTTACATTTCTGTTTACCCCAATTGTCAAATATCTACAAATATCTAAGGATACAAAAACAAAAGAGAGTCACCGCTGGTATACACCTGACCATAAATTCGCTAGTAAATCCAGCATTTACAAGAAAGGAAATAAAGAGGGGTAGAGGAAAGGCAATTTGGAGGGCTTTAGGAGAGTGAAATCAATGAAGACAAGGGAGGATAGAGGAACGGCCAATCAGGCGTCGCTTTAACAACAGCTTTCGAGAAACCCCTTAGAATGCTCGAAGTTGAACAGAAACATTCGGAACTGATTGGGATCAGATAGTGTTGTCGGTGCAGTGGAAATGCGAGGAAACGACCGTCTAATTCGCTACACTGAGCTCTACAGTTAATTACAGATCCGTTTTCCTCTAAATCAAATCACATGCTGCAGTCTGTTTCCCGTTTCTGTTGCTACAACCTTATTACACCAGCCGCAAAAATGATACGACCTAATGCCGCTTCAATTAAGTCATTCCTACGTTACGATATCGTCTAGATTATGCCGGCTTTATAATACCCACCACTGTCACTTCTATTAATGAGAAATTCCCAATTAAAGTCACTGCTTACTTTCTTAGGATTGCTTTGCCATTGAGAGGGTGCATATTTAGTGATTTTATCAATAAATGTATACCTAATTATTTTTGTTATACTGACAGTTGAGTTTAGAATATATATATATATATATATATATATATATATATATATATATATATATATATATATATATATATATATGTATATATATATGTATATATATATATATATATATATATATATATATATATATATATATATATATATTAATAATAATAATAATAATTAAATGGGGGAATAATATCACATATTAAGTCACTTAATTACATATATGACTTTTAGCATATAAGAGTACAGCGACAGGCAAACACCGGCATAAGGCTTATCACCTTTGATATTTCTAGGAAACACGTTAAAAAAACTGACATTGTACTGTTTTTAACCCATTCTTTAGAAAATTCGCTAGCTTACCTCTATAATTGGTAATTTAGTACTTCTAGGTGTATCATCCTGAAATTACTTGCTGGAGCCTCTTATTTTAGGATTATTTCGTATCCTGTATAACTTTGTAACACAAAAACGAAAACTCTCTTTAAAGAGTATGAAAGAGAAATGCCATCGCCAAGCCAAATTCTAAATTTAACTTTATCAGTCTTTTGACATTGTATTATTTTCTATAGACCTTTCATTTATATACAAAGTCTATGTAAAAACATGTCAATAATAAGTAAAGTTACTTAAATTGGAAATAAAAAATACTGTTTCTGTTATCTACAAAAAATAATAATCTGATTACAAAACGAACCTTAACTTATCATTTTGAATAAGAGTTTGTTGCAAGAATTGTTTATAGTGAATAAATTAATAAGTAAACCATACATAAAACAAAAATAATTTGTGACATATCTGTACAACCACTGAACTAAACTAGGCTTTCACCGCAATTGTGATTACATGGTGTCAACTACACAGGATGTATAGAAGAAAACGATCATTAGGCCTCGTACTACTTGTCCCTTGTTATATCGCAGAGAGTGTAAAAGTGTTTTTTAGATGCATTTTGGACATTATAAGAGACCATTACTAGTTTTGCTCTTGTTGGAGTGTGCTACACCTTTGAAAGCCAAAACACATAAAAAACAAATTAGCCAAATAAAGTTCGACTTGAGGGTGCAAGTAGTAACAGCTTTATACCCATTAGAAACTAGCTTCCCACTGAGTACCTTTAAGCCTGAGTATATTTAATTTAAATGCGTTTTTTCGATGATAAGTATAACACACAGAAATGAATAGAAATTAACGTGTATATGTTCTTAGGACGGCCAAAATACACAACAAATGCTATTAACTATTTTATTACTGATACTAATTGAATATTAATTTATAACAATATTAGTCTGGACGCAGCAATTGCGTTATGGTAGTGAATTTTCATTTAAATGTTTTTAATAACAAATATATCTTTTTTTTTAAACAGGCATGACATTTGGTTACCAGTGTAACCTATATAGTAGAAACAATGTACCATATTTCATCAAAATGGCTTTATTGTTTGAAAATATACAAACATTTTCCGAAAATAAACTTAAAATGTTCCAGAAAAACTGGTTCCTGGCCAACGAACGTTAGGTTAATAGCAAACTGAGCTATTGAAATTTGAAACTTTAATGAAAATTCGCCACCATAACGCACTTGCTGCGTCCAGTTTAATTGACATCGGTTGTAGGCATTTGTGAAGCCACGGGAAAAGTCTACGGCTGTATTAAGTATGGAACGGTTTCACCAAGTTAGGGCAATAACAAACAACGAGAGGTGCTATTCAACTTGAATTAAGTCTTAAAAGTTTTCATCTCGTCGTAATTGAATTTGCCATACAAAAGATTGCTAAAAAGGTCATCGGAATTAAACAATCTGATCAGATAACGGTAAAATAAAAAAAAATATTAAAAAAAAAGAAAAAAAAGGGAAGTCACTAACTGAGATTAGAACGCCTGCTAGAGGAGTCCATTATTAAATCAACACTGCTGTCTTTACCTCTCGGTCATTCTCGACATGACAGATGTATCTACTAACAGGTCTATACTCTAGTATATTATTTTTCTAACGTCTTGATTATTTACACCATACAAGTTTTGTTTAAAATTGATTTTTTTCTCATATTTTAACGAAATGAAGGCAAGCCACAGATGAGATACAGGTCTAGGAGCTTGTTAGTCATTTCGAGCCGTATTTTTAAGTCACAAGGCGCTAATACGTACTATTGCACGACTACCAGAATCATCAATTTTGACGTTCCAACTTTTTTTTAATCAGAGGCTTGTAATTATATATTATTATATTATATATATATATATATATATATATATATATATATATATAGATATATATATATATATATATATATATATATATATATATATATATATATATATATATATATATCACACCGATAACTCAAAAAATAATGTGCCGATTGTGATAAAATTTTGGGTTTTCTTTCATATTTTCGAAAATTGAAAAGCTATGTTTACCAAATTTAGTACGCTGGTTTCTGTCATAAAGAGTATGCTTTGTGCTAAAGTTCAGATATCTAGCCTAAAATGCAAAGAAATTACAAGCCTCTGATTAAAAAAAAGTTGGAACGTCAAAATTGATGATTCTGGTAGTCGTGCAATAGTACGTATTAGCGCCTTGTGACTTAAAAATACGGCTCGAAATGACTAACAAGCTCCTAGACCTGTATCTCAGCTGTGACTTGCCTTCATTTCGTTAAAATATGAGAAAAAAATCAATTTTAAACAAAACTTGTATGGTGTAAATAATCAAGACGTTAGAAAAATAATATATATATATATATATATATATATATATATATATATATATATATATATATATATATATATATATATATATATATATATATATATATATATATATATATATAACTTGAAACTGACCCCGGATATGGGTTTTAGGGTGCCTAGTTTGCGCTAATTTGAAGAATTTTTTTCAAAATTCAAAAGTCGGAATCTTCTTATTAGTGATTTTTTAAAAGAAAGTTCACCAATAAAAATGACTGTCTATAATTCAGAGGAAAATAGACCTAAAATATGTTTTCAGAAGGAAACATAGAAAAAGCCCAAGTCAAGTAAACGCTCAAATGTAAACCTATTTATGATAATGGATAAGGTTTCAGCTTTAATTTTTTTATAGATTATTGTTCTTTAAAAGTCTGAATAATGATTCCCCTTGAAGATGATCGATGAACAAGGCCGAAATCAGTAAGGATTAAAATAAATATGTTTCGGATGAAAGTCTTATTTCAAGATTTGTGAAGAAAAAACAACAATAAAACAGTTTGAAATGGAAAGTTTTACGAATCCATATCAGCAGGGATCCAATGAATCCACGACAACTAGCAATCAACATCATAGGGACAAGAGCAACTTCTATCGTTGAGAAACAACAACCTATGCCTCAGAAGCCAAGGGTTGCGGGTTCAAATCCTAATTGGAGCTGGATTTTTTTCATTGTTTCAGAAGTACTTAAAAATCTATGTTGCGTTGTGAAATGGTGTTGAAACAAGTTGAGTGTCTGAACGTTCTGTCCTTCGTATTGGCGTAATACCAGTCCCGGGTAACATACTATATTTGGCACGCAAAAAGTCCTTCCACTTTATACTGAAACAAACGATAGTGAGGAAAAACTGCTCTTTGGCGTCAGTGATTAACTACATCGCAGAAATATGTCGACATTAAATAAACAAAATACGCACGTACAAGTAACTAATCCAGTATCTGAGAAATGATTAGTCATCAAGTACTTCAGCCCGGGTATTTACCAGCCGTCACTGGTATCAAAGTTCTAAGGTATACAGCTTTTGGCACAAGACTTATTGCTGTCAACTATGTTTTGCAAGGTTTTCTTTATTACCTTTTAAGGTTAGAAAGGAAAATAACTCAAATATGAAGACCATATACTCGCCTTGTAATTTTCCGATAAATAAATTACAATAAAAAAACAGCCGCACCCAAAGGTCTTGGACTTATGCAAGGTGAGCTTACACACACACATGTATACACAGAGGAAACCATCCATAACTCATCAGAAGCCAGCCTTATTAGAGTTAAAAAACCTATTGTCTGAATACGGGATTCGAACCCGCGACCTTATAGTCCGAATCCCAGAGTCTACCCGCCTCGCAAACTGGACTATTCGGCCTGCATGATAAAATGTTTTTTAACACATTCGAATAAGAGGCGTGTCGATAATTATATCCGTTTCGTGATCAATAAAAAAATAGTGTGACTGAACTGTGGCGTATGTGTGGGGATCGAAGAAGTGTCAACAAAAACCACACCGTCCATAGACCCCAATAATAAATAAGAAATAGCAGCTAGCGTGGCCGAAGAAGAACGAGAAGCCTTAATGATGAAAACCGGGAGCGGATGCGACGATATACTTTACAATTGGACGCCAGTTGAAACAGCACGCAAACCGATCATCAACCATACACCTAACATTTGTACAACGACAACTAACTCGCTCACCGTGTTTACTGTTTACACCCGTTCTGCACCAACACTAATTCCTTTCCTATTAGCTCACTAAAAAAAGAACATAAATAGAGGAAAGCATGTGCGCCGAGTATTGTCTTTTACCTTGTTCACAAATTATTGTTTTATATTGTTTGGAATAACTCATTCATGTCGCGATGGGCTCTCGTTATCGAAATGTAGAACGATGAAAAAGTAATTTTTCACAGAAACGGTAATAACATAGCATTAGAGACGCTTCGACAGGCGAAAATATTGAATAATTGGTTTGACAACAATGACCGGACTAGAAAAAATATTACCAGTCTCGATCTGAGTATGAAATTTTATTATATTAGTTCATAACGCAAGTGCGTATGAAATAATTTTCTTATCTGTACGTCTAAATAGAAACAATATTAGCATAAAATCTTGATTAACGCTTATAATGAAACCAGATCATATTACTTTATTAAAAATATATCAGTATTGGGGCTTACGGTTAGAAGGTATGATTACGAAGTTCAAAATTCTTCAACAAAATATTTATTGGGCCTGTGGTATTGTGTTGGGCCAGTTAAATGCTTGCATGCTTTATTTTGGACCATTTCGCTGGCTTCACAAATCTTCGTTTTCTTTCTTTTAACCGACTTCGCTGCTTGATAGCACGATTAGACAGAAGAAATTTGTAATTCAATTTTCTGTTGTCTGATGATGCTGCTGAACAGCGAAACCGGTTACAGGAAATTGAATTAAATAAATCAATTTTCTTCTGTCTGATGATGCAGTCAAGCAGCGATACCGGTTACAGAAAAAGAAGCGAACATTTTTGAAACCAATTCTGACATTTTTTTGTTAACTGTAATTATGTGTATTTTTCCACAAAAACAACTGTTTTTAAGAAATTTAAACGCTGGTCTAGAAAGGGATGTAAAACATCGGACACCATGCCAGTAAATTGTTTCAGTTACTAGATATACCCTTTAAGCACACACTTACTTTCAAAAATCCCATTTAAACATGCTCGAAAAAGTGGCTGATCGATAACATGTTATTTTTAATTATTATGCTCTAGGTGTACTATGCTTGAATTCAAGCAAGAGTACTTGTTTCCAAATACTCCCCAAATTACTTTGTTTTTTAAACTTACCAAAAAAAAACACAAGCCAGTTCATATATAAATATTATTATTATCGTCTGGTTTCAGCTGCGCTTGACACAGCTATGCAGCCAACTTGCGGGTAAAGCACGATTTCTTAAAATCCTAGTCCCAAAGCAAGAAAAATTATACTTCTATATGCACTGTTTTTAGATTCTTGTAATGTTCTAAAGACTGGACTAAGTTGCTTAATCTTAAGACTCCATTAACTTCGATTTCAGATAGGCGTTGACAAAGCACTATAAGCTTTATTAATGGCAAAACAACCATGCTGCGGTCTATGTGATAGCTATGGTGACTAAATTTGAGCTTCTAAAGCCAGTCGTAACTTTTATTTCGAGAAATATTACCAAAGTTGTACCTCAGGGATCTGTACTAGAATCTCTAATATGTATCATAAACACCACAAATGTATTTTAATTAATAACTGAGTTTATAAGGAGACGATGATAAAGTACTTCAAACTACAATACCTATGTATTCCATATAACTATCAGAGGAAGTAAATACCGTTTCTAACTGGAACAAATTATTTGCTAATCTTTATTAACTGAAATTATTAGCTCTAACCTACTATATGTTTGGCCAATAAAACGAGATATGCTATATAAAGGTCGACAGATGATTTCTATACTTTGTAAAGGTAAGCATAAAACTTTGGCTTAGGGAACATCATAAACTCAAAAAAGTATTTTAATACATACTACATTCACCCTTTTTTCTCGAGCCTTATATTTAGGACTTGCAACAGTTTCAAGCAATTCAATCAGTTGCTGCTCAATACAACAAGTAGCAGCATTGGAAAAACTGATTATGGGTATACCCCCTGGCGGTATGGTTCCTACGTAAAGCTGCGAGAAAAATTTCAATATGGCAATATCAGAAAGAGAATTATGGAAGAAAGACTCTTATGTAGTAGCACTAAAAGCATACTGTCAGATCGAAATTAAAATTAGGTATTGGATGAGGGATCAGTACGCAGTATAATGTTGTCTTACTAAGCTAGTCAAAACAAAGTCACACTGGCGTATAAGGCAGGCGAACTGACTAGAAAAGATGTGTCTAGACCCCTGATAACCTGAGAACAGTTTTACAGTCTAGCAAGGCCGAGCATAAATAATATATACGTTAGTGGACCCAAGTGTTGTGGAAAAACTCCAAATGACAAAGACAGGCCAAAGAGTTTATAAAAAAACAGCGCTAAAATTCACAAAAGACCTATTCCAGGCGCGGAAATGTTTTTTGAATAATAGTACGTCCATTAACAAGACACTGCCAGGTAAGGTCAATGGAAATAGACAAATTAATTAAATGAACCTGCGAGACAAAATATTTTGCATATTCTGATAAGAGGAAGAAGAGGCATCACTTAGTGTGCTATGCCAATGCGCAGACCTAAAAAGGTTGAGGTGCCAGTCACTTTGTTAAAAAAAGAACAAACAAAGACTGAGCCGCATGAAGGAATTCTTGTCTAAGCGGTAGACTCTAAGATAAAGTATAGAAACTGGCAAGGGGGCTCTAGAGATTTACATTTACAAAATCTAAATCTGTAAAATATTCATAGGTTACTACTGTTTGAGTTCAATGGAAATTAATTTTCATAATAATAACAGCAACATAACATCCACTGAGTGTATACTTAGGACTGCCAGTACCTGATCTAATTTTACCAATTTCTGTTGGAAATGTGTTTTTTGTTTTTTTTTTTAATGTCAACAACACACCACGAGGGCTTACAGCCTAAATACTATCGTACCGTGGGTGTTGACAAGGAGGAAAGAGGCAACTTGTTAATTCTGGACTTGAAGGTTTGGAGGTTCGGAGGAGAAGGAAAAACATGTGCCGGCAAGGAATTCCACAACTTGGAAGTCCTCGGGACAAAAGAGCGGGCATAACAAGATGTTCTATGTCTGGTGACCTGGACAGTAAAAGGGTGCATTCGCTCTGTTCCCCTGGTAGATCTGCTGGGGGCAGCAGGTGGGGGAATTATGGAGGAAAGCTCCTCTGAGCAGTGCCCGTGCAGATATCTATAAAAGAGAGAGAGGTCACCAACGGCACGTCGGTGGACAAGGGATGGAAGCCTTTGGGTGAGGGTAGGGTCACCGATGAGACGTATAGCTCTCTTTTGAATGGAGTCCAGGATAGCGAGTGTAGAAGCGGCTGCTGCACCCCAGATGTGGGAGCAGTATTCGAGGTTTGGCCTTATTTGTGAAGTGTATAAGGTATAGAGATTAGTTGGTGAAAAGTATTTGCGAGCCCGGAAGAGGAAACCCAATTTCTTAGCAGCCGCTTCTGCAATTGATGTAACATGTTGGTGCCAATTAAGATTTCGATCCACAGAAATGCCAACAAGAGAAAAGGACTCATTACTTTGAATAACTTGGTTGTTCATTGTGATGGGTCTAGGGCTGCTGTATCTCTTGTGAGAAAGAAAGCAAGACTTAGTTTTGGTGGGGTTGAATTGTACAAGATTTCTACTTCCCCAGTCTAATATTTTTTGGAGGTCTACGGAGACAGAACCCTCCATGAGTCTGCGATCCTCATCTAATTGGGCTAAAGAGACAGGCTTAGAATATTGTATGTTTGAGTGGAGGGTGCTGTCGTCCGCGTAACTGTGAACTGGGTTGGATGTGCTAGAGAGGAGGTCATTGATGTGGAGAAGAAACAAAGTAGGGGCTAAAGCTGAACCTTGAGGAACTCCTGCATTAATTGGATACAGTTTAGAGGAATGGCCATCCACAACAACAGATATGCTCCTGTTGGAGAGGAAATTTGCTGTCCAGGTACAAAGTTTTGGTGGTAGGCCATAGGCCGGAAGTTTATTAAGCAGCGCTGCGTGCCAGACCTGGTCGAATGCTTTGGATATGTCTAGAGCAACAATCTGGGATTCACCGTGTTGTTCCATAGACTTGTTCCAAGAATGGGTGACAAAGGAAAGGAGGTCGGCAGTCGATCTGCGCTGACGGAATCCATACTGCCTGTCGTGGATTAGACTGTGTTTTTCAAGGAATTTTAGTAGTTCGGTGTTTATATACTTTTCCATCACTTTAGAGATGACTGAAAGGAGAGAAATAGGCCTGTAGTTGCTAGGAAGCGCTTTGGATCCTTTCTTGGGGATGGGTTGTACTCGAGCAGTTTTCCAGTTACTAGGGAATATGCCTTTTTTGTAAGATATCTGAAACAGACGAGTCAGGACAGGAGCAAGTTCTGGTGCGCATTTTTTGAGAACAATTGCTGGGATCTCGTCAAGGCCAGAGGCTTTCCTGGTATTAAGAGAAGAGAGCATCTTTCGTACCTTTTTAGTTTTAAAAATGATATCAGTCATTTTATGCGCGACGTTGGGGACTGTTGGTGGTTGAACATTTGGAGGTGGGTTGAGAGTAGAATTTCCGGCGAACAACGAAGCAAAAAGTTCAGCCTTGCCCAGGGCGGTAGAAACAATTTCATCACCTGAGACGAGAGGTGGGAACGTGCTCTTGCAGAAATTATTCCCAATAGACTTAGCAAGAGTCCAGAAGGGTTTGCCGCCGTTGGAGCTTGAGAGGACTTTGTTTTTGATGTGGTTATTAAACGAGTTTTTTGCCTCAGAAAGAATGCGGACATAGCGGTTTCTTGCGTCGTTGAATGCTTGACGATTTTCTTGACTGGGATTGTGTAGAAGCGTTTTGTGAGCTTTGACCTTTTCAAGTCTGGCCTTGTCACAGGATTTAGAGAACCAGGGCTTTTGAGTGGCTGAAGAGGTTTTCTGTGTACGTGGAATAAATAATTCCATGCCAGCTTGGATAATTTCGGTGACGTTTTCTGAGATATCAGAGGGGTCAGGATGTGAGAAGCAGACAGACGCCCATGGAAATGAGGAAAAATAATCCCGCATTTCGTCCCAGTTTGCGGAGTTGTAGTGCCAAACGATACGTGGGTGTGATGACTGTGTGACCTCGGGTTGCATTGCACAGGAAGCAGTGACCATGCCGTGGTCTGAGCGACCAAGGGGGGCGGTGACTGATATCTTATAGCATTCAGGATTTGTAGTAAGAAGGAGATCCAAGGGATTTGAGCTGTGTGTTGGGATACGAGGAAAGTAAGTAGGTTGCTGAACCATATTGGCCAAAGAATTGCTGACTGCAAAGGCCTCCGCTGCTCTCCCTTGTGGATCGGTTTTTGAAGATCCTAGCCATTCCTTATTATGGACATTGAAGTCGCCAAGAATAGTGACCTCGGAGGAAGGATATTCAGAAATCAGATAGTCGGTTTTTTCAGAAAGGTAGTCAAAGAGCTGGACAAAGTTGTTGTCAGAAGGTGACCGGTAAATGCAACAGATGAATTTAGTTGCAGCCCTGAGAGAGAGTTTTATCCATAGTATGTCTTTTCTTCCAGCTTCTAAATTGGGAAGTCTGGTGCAGGGTAGATTGCTACGGACGTATGCGCACACGCCTCCATGCAATCTAAAGGCAGTAAGGAGCTCATACCCCGGGAAATTAAGGTGATTAGTGGCTGTTTTGGCACTGATTTGGGTTTCGGTGAGGAAGAGGAGTTGGGGCCTGTTAGCCTGGAGGAAATGGTGGACGGAGTTCAGGTTAGAATTTAGGCCACATATATTCGATAAGGATATGTTAAATCTTGATGTTGGCGCCCCCTGTACACCCCTCTCCCGGAGATCCGAATGGAGGGGTATTTTGCCTCCGGAATATTTGATACAAGGAGGAGCCATCATCATTTTTGCTTATAAGGGAAACCGACTCATACACCAGAACCGGAAACGTCCGTTGGGACTTCACCGGCCCCTTGATGTATGGGGTGGTACCTCCTCGGGCGTGAAAAAATCCTTTACTGTTACATAAAGGAAAATTCCACTACCACCTGCTATGGATTGGATTGGATCAATGTCTACCCCTTTAAAAATAAGATTAATAAAGGGACTATCAATTGTCCAGTAGTTATGATTTTCGACATAGTAGGAGGATACAAAACATTTTCATCATTTTGCATCCATGCCTATTGTCTGCACAAATTTAACAGTATTTAAGGCGATTATAAAACTATCTGGTAAATAAACTGTTGTTCGTAGTCGTGAATCAAAAAAAAGTTCAATCGGGCGGTGTATAATGTCTTCAGGCTGCGCACCTGTATCTTATCAACTCTTTAATCTGACACATGTCATATATCTTACTACCATTAACTCCTTTCCGAACAAACTGAACAGCTCGTCTCGCATTTAGCTTTCACGACTCACTTCACACTGATTCTGATGTTTCTCTGATGGCTTCGTTGAATTTTTATTATGAAACTTTTAATTATTTATCGTTTTCTCAACACGTCCGAGCATTTCGAACTTGCATCTGCCACACTGGTAGGTAGGTGGCGACGGAATGGTATGCTATTTTATATTAGTTGTATTCAAAATGAATAAAAGGATGAAAATCTTTTAGTGGATTTCTTGTTTAGCTTTGTTAATAAATTTCGTAGACATAAAAACACGTAATTAGCCTCTAAGGGAAAAAATGGAAACATGTTCAAATTGCAACACTTATCAATTTCCAAAATTGTCAATATAGCCATGAGGATTTGTAAAAACCGTAAATTTTTAAAATTAATAAAATGTCGCAGAAATAATAATATATTGAGCGACTTTCAAATTCACTAAGTGAATATTGGAACCTGTAATGATAACTGATAAGTACACTTTGGAGAACCCAAATCCCCACAACTCATTTAAAAAAACCTGATGATCGTTTCACTAATCAAGCTAGCGTCATCAGAGGATGAATAATCATCAGAATAATTCGTTATTCCAGAGACACATTTGGAATACTCTGTGAGACTAATTAAGTTAGCAACACGTCATTATAAAAAAATACTTTAGAAATTGATCTGCCATAAAATGGATTTGCTCTGGAGCCTGAGGTACTGCATCTCTAACGAACGTTTAATCATTTTTCAAGGTATAGTTTAGCTGGACTTTAAAACTGGATTTAAAACTTTAGTACGTAGCTTGAAAACATGTTTTAATTTTTTAAGATTTGGATCTCAAAAAATAACAAACTTATTTTGATAAAATCTAGTTGGTATGGTGCTCTCATAAATACCTTACTACATACCAAAACTTAACTTTCTAGGTTTATAAAAAATTGCGTTATGTAAATTTGAAGCATTTAATGAAAATTCGCTCTCATAACGCACTTGCTGCGTCCCGAAATTCCTGGAAGCTGCACAAGCCCCTCTGGTAGGACAACTCTTATTTGAAAATAGCGTACTGCCGGCAGTACTGACCGGCTTGTCCAGCTTTCCTTCTGGAAGCTCTTTGCAGCAGGACAGATGCTTGGACGTTCTATAATTAAGGATCATAAAGGAAATACCTACCTATACTAAAATATAATTTTATTCAAAATATAAGTCCAGAATTACATGGTTTTACGATAAATTGTTCTAAGCTTATCTATGCACCTAACCTTTATCCACACTTCTGCAAAGGAATTTGCTACATTTTGTGTCATTAATATTTTATAGTTACTATATTCAAATAAGCTATCCGTCATAAAATGTACGCTCTGTGGTAGGTAACGCAAGTGTATATATCATGTAGATATAACACATAGTTATAGCCGACCTAATATGGTTTCTAAGAAGCATGACACTATTGAATAACCTATTGCAACAAGTTTAACCTTGCTGACTTTCCTGATTGAATAATAATGTAATTGAGGCGTTCACGAATTATTGGCCGATATGCTTGTGTACAAGAGAGCAAAAATTGAATAGTAGGTGAAATGTAAGATTCAAACTGTGGAAGAATGGGTCACGAGATATATTGTCTGCCACCTCGTTACAGCTATTGTATACCAGATCAGCATCTGTCCTCCCAAACGACCCTGTTTGTTACGTTTATTCACTTTTCATACATAATCAGCATCCTACACAACTTGTGTCGCTACTACTCGTGAAATATTGGACCAGGAATTTTGTTTTATTGCTCTACGATATGATGTTCAGCTTCTATTACGAAAAAGCTTTTCATATTTTATATAAAACTTTGTGGGGCTGTTCAAATATAAAAACTTAGTGTTAAAATGAAATACGTTCGTACCGATTTGGATAAGTTTCCCAGTAAAAGAAAATAGGTAAAAAACGGTTTACTGAAGCCATTTTAGTGGAATACTATATACAAGTTAACCCTGTAAAAACCACACGATGTTAATAACCCAAGTATTTAAGTTTAAAACATTCTTAGCACTTTATTCTAAAATCATTTCGTAACTTGAAGTAAATCACTTAGGCTTATTAATTCTTCATAATAAATCTGATTTATTAAATCTAGTATATAAACAGAAGTCTGTTTGGGGAAGGGCGATGGAAATAAAAACTAAAAAATTAAACAGTACACCAAAACCTCAAGCTTAAAAACGTTGTTATTAGCCTTCCTTTTTTTGATCATCTGGTAAGTAAAACTAAATCACTTGGGTTTAATTATAATTTATAAAACATGAGTTTTAAAAATATAGTAGATAGGCAAGAGTCTCTTTGGGGAAGGACGATAAAAATTTCTAAAAATTGAAACATGTTTATATAAAAAACGTGGAAAATCTTAAATATTCGATAATAACTTGAATACATTAATTATCAGAAGCAACCATCACACATTTATTTGTTCAGGAATGTCACATAAATCTTTTTAAACCGAAGTATCAATATAATCTTTGCAAACCTTTGTCAAACTTCAAATAGAAGTATAATATATACCTATAAAATCGCTTTCAGAGAGGTAACGAATCCGGGACAAAAACAAATCAGCATAGCCCACGCAAACCAATATAGTTAACTTTTTATCAGTTACAATTAAACATAATTGATTATTTTGCAGCAAAAAGAAAGTCCTTTTGAAATAAGGAATCAAACGTTTAAAAGTAGCTTTGTAGGTACACACAAAAAAAAACGACAAAAAGATATATTAAAATTTTATAAATAACTTAAGTTAATGGTTATGTTGTTTGTCGTGTGTAGTTGAAAACTTAATACTCGTTGACACATGTCAAAAAAGTATTAAATTCACTAAACGAACAACTTGTAAACCACTATGAGAACACCTTAGGTGCAGATATTAATTCACTATGTGAAAACTGGAACCTGTGATGAGCACTGATAAGTACACGTGGAGAACCCAAATCACCACAACACATATTTCAAAAACTTTACGATCGTTTCGCTGCCAATGTTAGCGTCATCAGAGGATGAAAAACTCATGACGCTGGCATTGTCAGCGAGACGATCGTAATGTCTTTGAAATATGTTTTGTGGTGATTTGGGTTCTCCAAGTGTACTTGCAGATATTAATGTTCTTCTTCTTAAATATATTATTATTTTTGACCAAAACAACCTTGAAGATAGATCCAGCTATATATCTATGTATCTATATGTATATATATATATATATATATATATATATATATATATATATATATATATATATATATATATATATATATATATATATATAATTATAGGCTCAATGAAAAGGCTTTTTATCCAGACAATAAAATTTTACTAATTTCCTACACCTTTTGGCCAACTAAGTAGCTATCTTCAGGGGTAAATCTAAAAACACATTAAAAAGGTATGTCAGAAAAAATGTTTTCTGGTAGGCAATTGTGCTGGTCTGAAAACAATCAATAGAGAAGACGTCAAAGTTAGCATCTAAAATAAAACCGTAAAACAAGCTAAAAAGCTGCAGTAAAAGCTACAAAGCTACAGTAAAAGCTAAAAGAGCTACAGTGACATAAGCTAAAAGCTAAAACAGGCAGTCAAAGCGGGTCAAAAGTATCCGAATAAACTAATGCACAGTAAAATAATAACAAGGTATAAAATTTACTGCGAAATGAAAATGCTGTGCCCAACCCTTTGAGGTACGATCTACAAACTGTCACTTTGTGTGATTAAATAGTAATTGTTAGGTTAAAAACAGTTTTAACGCCTTGAAGCAAGATTCAGTTTATATAACCAATTTATCGACAAATCCTGAGGTAAAAATATTGATACGGTTCAACTTACCGATTTAGAATTAAACCCTTACACGCGGAGGAACAAAGTTGTAACAGTGGTTTGTCACCAAGGAAAGCACTTTAAAACAACCATATTGACGGTCAATACAAAAGCTGCTCTAGGCGATGCAGTACATAAGTCTCGGACTGCGTGCAATAGAGGGCACCTTCTAATAAGAAAAAAGTTCTGGATGCAGCAAGTGCGTTATGGTAGTGAATTTTTATTAAATGCTTGATTAACATAATATAACGCCTTCAGAACTCTCGCCTTAGATTTGTTGAAAGTTGGGAGAATTAGTCATACATTAAAATCAGTTGGTTGGTTAAACTCTCTTTTGAGTAGTGTAGGATGCTAGTTGAAAATGTATAAAATAAGCTTTTACCAGTCCAATTATTCCTGAGCGCAGAAACTTCTGGCCGTGTGAGAATCATAAAATCACTCCTTATCATACAGTCGAAGCTCATGAAAATGGTCAATACAAAATTCATCATAAAATTATCTAGCTTAAATTATTATCTCTTGAGTTGAATTTAATCTTCCTCTACAATCAAAAGTGAATGTTGAAAGATACGCTCAACAGTTTTCCATCGGGTCATTGGATTTGTTGTAATATTTACAGTACATTAACCAACAATTATTGCCGATTTTAGATTCGTGGAGGTATTTGGCAGGTAATTAATTCTTAATTTTTTTTGCTATCTAGTATTATAGCGTTGTGTGTTGGTCTGTATGATTTATTATTATCTCAATGTCATAACATACTTGAAAACCAGTTGTTCACTATAACTGTTATTTATTTATGATATATTTGATTCCAGCAATTATTCTCAAAGAAACCTTATTATACGGCATTTTGTCTTAACCAGAGAATTGTTTATAACTATGTATCTGTTTTGATTTATCATAAATGTGTTACTTAAACCTTACCATTGTTTAAGGTTGTTTCCTTTAAAGTATTTAACTCTTCCAGCATTTTTATCAAACATAAATAAGACTTACACGTGATGATTCTACACCTTTAATTTATTTCACGCTAGTATTCTAATACGAGGGTATATTGATAACTAGTTAGCCTGTAAACTTTCCAGTAAGAGAAATTCAATTTGGTTGCTATGAGTTTTATAGTATACTGTGTATATTTATAAAAAAATCCAGAAACACTTCAATCTGAAATTAAAAAATGACAATCTGCAATGTGAAAACTTTACCTCTACATTCACTACCCCTTTGAGCGACAATTGCAATCCCCAAATTTTTAAATAGGAAATATAGGCTTGTGATGCCTCATTTAAAAGATATCTTCACTTTATATTCAAAAATGCTATGTTTTCAAATTTATTTTAAAAAAATTTACCGTAAGAAAACAAAAACCATCTGTCCGAGGAACGCCTTGCCAGCATACTAATCGTAAACAAAAATGCCTATTAACGTTAATTAACATCTGAGACGTGACTGACCTACTCGCAATCGTTATTCTTCCTCCTAGGTCAATTAAATCGCGTGGTTTAATTTTGTATACCATACTTGTCACATTCCCATAAAAAAGTCTAATAGCATAAGATCGCGTGATCGTGCTGGCCATTCTAACAGTCCTCGCCTTCTTATCCACCAATTCTTAAAACCTAAGTCGAGGCACTACCGGCCATTGGTTTGGTAATATTCTGGTGCTCCATCTTGCTGGAACCATGTGAAATTCTCTGGAACTTATGAGTTTGCTCAAACATAATATGAGTTTGCCAAAGTTGGTACGCCAATATTTTGGAGTAGTGCTAAATAAGTATATTAATTCAAATTGACATAAATGAAAAATGAACCAATGGTTTTCAACTATTCCAGCCCAAACATTCACCTTTTCAGGGTATTGTGTATGTTCTTCTCTCATCTCAATTTTGATTAGCATGGCCGAGAAGTGTAAAACTGAACTAATCAGAAAACAAAACAGGTTCTAGTTGTATAACAATGTTATCTAACATTTGCCGCATTTGTTCAATTAGGATTTGGGATCAAAAAGGTGAATAGTGACCAAATTGTGAACTGTTGAAACCGCATGTATCTGAAAAAGTTAGATTTTGATAACACGGGTTTTGATCAGTTAGGTATTCATTTCAAAGGGGTTTATGGGGAAAGGCATTTTTACTGATATGGTAAAAACGTTAGATGGCCAACGTTTTGCATTATTTCCAGTTGCCCCCTGACGTCGGTAATTGACCGTAGTTGCAAAGACGGAACCGACGTTAAAAAATATAAAGAAAATCTGTAGAATAGTAAATAATCTTGTAGTATTTTGAATCGCTCTAGCTTTGTAACCACTTAAGTGTTACAGCTTAAATTATTCTAGAGCATTATTTCGTTATAATTGCAAAATGCAGAGGTTCGTGATGTATTTAATCTTTCTCAAACAAGAGTCTAAGAAACCGTTTATGTAAGCTGAATTAGCTATGAGTTGTAGTAAATTTCATACAATATCTGCATTAAAAGTCAAATAATTTATAATATATATGCAGTAAATTACAATAATCCGAAAAGCACGCAACCAATTTCAACGAAGCGTATAGAACTAAATGGATGTTCGTCATTTTTCTTGAAGATCTTATCGACGACTAACATAAGAGCATTATAAAATATACACAAATTGGGTCTGTTATTGTTCGCTTTGTTATCCAATAAGAATTTTTACATCATAGTGTTGTTTTTGGATTCTGATATAGTTCCTAAAGTTAGAAAAGTCTGGCCGCAGTAAGTGCGTTATGGTAGTGTTTTTTCATAAAAATGTTTTTAATAGTAAATATGTGTTTTTGAGTGACAGCAGACAATAAATTTGGTTATAAGTGTAACTTTATTAACTTTATTGTTTGAAAAAGTATAAACACTTTCCGAAAATAAACTTATAATCTAATCTTCAATAAAAATTGCAAAAAAAGTTTTTTTTTAACTTTTCACGCAAATTTGAATCAGCGGAATTAAAGATAAAAGTTCGGGACGCAGCAAGTGCGTTATGGTAGTGAATTTTTAATAAATGCTTCAAACATGGATAACTCAATTTTCGATAAACTTAGAAAGTTGAATTTTAGTATGTAGTAAGGCCTTTCACAAGGCAACGTATCCACCAAATGTCATTATAATAGCTTTGTAATTTCCGGGGAAAAAATGTTTTTCGAAAGAACACTCAAAATTTGAAAAACTATATTTTTTATAAACTTATAGAGTTGAATTTTGGTTTGTAGTAAGGCCTTTCCCAAGGCCACCAAATTTTATTAAAATAGATTTCTAATTTTCGGAGAAAAAAAAAATGTTTTGGAAAGAAAACTCAAAATTTTCCCAAAAAACCGGATTCGATTTTCCTGGCTAACAAACTTATCCAAGCCATTAATAAAAGAAAGGCACCTGCCGAGTTTCATCAAAATCGGTTAATTTTTTGAGTTATCAGTTGGATACATATACATATACATATATATATATATATATATATATATATATATATATATATATATATATATATATATATATATATATATATATATATATATATATATATATATATAAAAATTACTAATACAACCGGAAAAATACGGATGTTTCCATTTCACAAACGTTATTGAGTCTGTCACTGGTAAGAATTTATGAACTACTTCACTTATACATTATGAGAATATAAACACAGGAAATCCTGTCAAATTAATTATTTATCACCTTTTTTGTACCAAGCTAAAAACGCCGTATCATAATTTTTGATATATGCCAAAAAATGTGAAAAGTGTCAAACCAACTGTAATTACTCGGAAACGATGAACGCTATACATTTTTTTACACCCATTCGTTTATTTTTACCGTTTTAAAAAAGTTTTTCAAAATTCAAAGGTCGAGATCTCCTCATTAGTGTTTTTTTTTAAAACAAAATGCACTAAAAATAAGTGGAATATTTCTTGGATTTTCCTAAAAAGTATCTGCTAGCAAAGAGTCTTCCAAAAATTCATACGGTCATCGAAAACTTTGCTTTGGATTTTTAATAATTCAATATAATTTCATTGATCTTGGCAATGTTTGTTTCGTACCTTCTTGCTTGATTTCCCGCTAATTTTTATATCTTAGTTTTATGCAGAATGCAAATAAACTTGCGACATAGTAAACCTAATTTATTAAACACACACCACCAAAATATATTTTTTTAATAATGTAAAGAGTAGAATTATTCACTGGACGGCTAGTTGGTTGACCGTTTAGACAGTGAATAAAGACCAGACACTGTCACTTAGAAACATTGGACAATTTCATGTGTCTAACTGAACTTACTAACCTTATTGCATTACGCTACCAACTCATTTCATATTTTACCAAGAGGGAGGGGGCAGTATCATTACCTTAAATTTAAATACCCTTTACACTGTATGTTACGTTACTTTAGAAATCAGAGATCTTGAAAACCGCGATTTCCTAGAACTACTTATGGTAATTAGTGTTATCCCGGTGCCTACCTGTTGCCATAGTATACTTTAGTAGATGCGTCCTGATGTTTTGGTGTGTGGGTGATTCTATAGTAGGTATCACCTCTTTATCTGCTGACAAACAACAAAATAATCATCAGTTTTTATTCTATGTTACAAACCGAATGATTTTTAAAGTATACACTCTTGTCAATTAACAGTAAAATTTAACTAAACTATATGAAAAAGTTTTAAAATATTATGAACTAAATTTCAGTAAACTGATAACTTAACCTGAATAACTGAAAAACTTATTAGCTTTTATGATGATTACATTAATATACTCAGATCGTGACAACGTTCGCAAAAAATCATAGTATCATTGTACTTTTATAGGAGAAGTACTCTGTACTCTCCTTTTTTTAGCTTTGTGAATTTGAGAATTAATGATGTTTTAAGGTAAATATCCTATTTTAATAGAAAACGAATGTGACAGTGTTCGCTTTCCTATAATCTATTTATCGCAGGTAAAAATAAATATTATTATGTAACAACTGTGCACTTACCTATAACAACTAAAATTCAAAACTTAAGCATTATAGTTCCTTTGGGTTGTCACGCCTTTTCAATTCTGTAGTCCGGTATGTGCATATGGATCGATTAATAGTTAGCTAATCTTGTTTTAAGACTGTTTTACTGTTGAAAAGTAGTCACATAAAGCCAACCGAAGCCTAATTCAATTAGAACCAGTAGAGACTATTTTAAGGGCAATTAATTTTTCTTCCACATCAACTGAATTTCTGAAAGGAAAGTAACAAGGCATCAATATCACGGTTGTTAAGAACTCAGCATGTTTGTTAAAGGGGAACATTTTTGGCATCGTCGAAACGTGAAAACGAAATCGGAATTTATGCTTGGTTACTTTTAATATCAACAACTCGGACGAAGGTTTTCTGGGCACCCGCTGAGCGACTTATTTGGAATATGTCACTCCTGTCAGTCTCCATTCAACGGCGAAGAACACCGTTGACCGGATCAAAAACTATAAAAACTATTTCTCAGTTTATGACGGCACATATTGTTTGTGACTGAATATATTTCCATTTGATTTCAAGAAAGCAACGAGTTGTTGAAATTAACAGGTCTGAAATGGATGATGACACACGTGGAGGATAGATAATAACGATAATAATATACACACATCAGGGATTATAATATTAAAAAGTTGCCTGAAAAAATGCATGAAATATTAATGAATGATGAGACATCACAAACGAAATCTGAGGAATTTTAAAAGCAAATGCATCTAGGTTTTTTGTTAGGAACTTGAGATTTATCAAATATGACATCAGAGAACCTCATAATTGTATTATTGATCAGAATAAGGAATTTCTTTTACTAAAAAGGGATATATGCATTTTAACTTTTTAAGTTTCACTAATGTTGTCATCAGACCGTTTGATTCTTAATGATTTGGTACCAATCATGACGACATTGTCATAAGACCAGCTCATTTAGTTCGCAAACTTATAATATTACTTGTTAAACAAGGAATCCTCCTAGATGATCCTAGGATATGCAGTACAAAAGGGGTATAACTCTGAGCCAAAAAGAAGTATATCTTGATACCATATAAGTAAAACAAGATTTAAACTATGAGACAGTACTAGAAACATAGTAAATAAAATAAACATATCAACTTGACTGATACAATTACTCCGAGAATGGCTTCTACTCCCAGGCGTACGCTGATGATGGGCTGGCCTTAGTCAGTTGGTCAGTTGTGTTGCATAATAATTTCGAATTATGTTTTACTTTTCTTCAGAAGATCAAGCATGATGACCTTATTCCAATCTTAAAACAACATATATTTTTTGCAGATTTTTAGAGACAACACTTCTTAGCTCTTGGAGAACAGTGTATGTCCATTACATCGATTGTTGCTCTGTTTTTGGGTTTCGCATCTTATTCAAACTGGGCGTAGTTCGAGATTGAAGTTTTTATTCTTGCTCGCTTCTGATCAGAATTCAGATATTTATGTATCCATTTTGCATACAAGTTTCCATTTCTTTTCCATAGACGTTAACTACAGTTTAGCGACCGCGCTCATATATGATATGTTTAGTACTTTAGACATTAGTTTTTGCTTAATTTTCTGTCTAATAGTATCATTGTTGAAAGAAATTAACATATTCTGAAACGTAATAACTTTTCGACAATAGCATTTAGAGGACACATACTTGGCCAAAAATTAAACTTCTCGGATACCTGGCACAATAAGGAAGCTACAATGAACGAAAAAAATCTGCTGAAGACAGAGTGCCATTGTTGTGACGATAAGATGACACCGCCTTTAGACTCCGATGGTGGTATGATATCATGCCATTATCGATATTTTAAGGGGAGAAACTGCTTTAATCGAATGATCTTCTTTATGTAAAAGTTATAAAAATACTGGTTAACTTGATGAATAAACTTTATAGAATCTCTTGGTCTCATGACTATTTTTGATGATGGTGCTTAAGTGTGACATGCGATTCGCGTTTACCAAAGTTCGCTCGTGAAATTTGACAAGTGCTTTTGTAATTCTATATAATATTGTACACTTGGTACATGTAGAAGTTTACTTTTTTAAAAGAGGAAATCTTATCGTATTGAAATTTTTAGAGATAACTTTACTGTTTTAAAATATAGTCGCAAAAAGTTTTTCTAAACAAAGATTTAGTATCATCCAAAAAATTTGACTTGAAACGTAGTTGTGATACCTCTTGTAACCGTTCAGACACTGAGTCTAAACGGAACACTTAAACTTGAAAACTCTGGAAGAATGTATGCTACTAATTGAGGTAACTGAACTAACTGAAATAACTGCACTGACTGAATACCGTGAACGAACAGAACTATGGTGCAAATTCGCTTCCTCCTCAACAAAAAAAGTAGGCGCGGAACCATCACGTTACGTTAGAAATGGGCAGTGGTGCGTTTTACGTAAAAATGAAAAATACCCAAATATGAGTTACATCTACGTTAGAAATAGGTAAAGTTCAGAAGCCTCTCTAACTTTATCAGCTCAGTTAACATTTCCTAGAAATACTTGAGGTGATAATCTGGTATTTACTTTTTCCAGAAATCTGGGAGAGTTTATCCAACCTACTTACAAAAGGAATATACCTGCTTAGTTTGGAGTTAACGTAGTAGCGTAGTAAATATAAATAACTATATTTATAAATAGTTATTTATTAATAAATAGTTATAACTAGTTCCTGCTTATGTGAGGAATTTTTTTACAAATTGTTGTAAATATTAATAAAATTTCTTTAGCTATATTATGTATTTTTCACTCCCAGCTTACTAAAATCCACCAATGGAAGCTTCAATATGGTAAAATAAACCTCATTATATACTTGTAGAATATCAATGATACTTTTGATTGCTAAAATCACATTTAAATAAACTGATCATATCTGCCCAGCCATTAAATGCATGCCTATACAGTTAGCATACTACTGGTTTACAAGACCTTCCGAAGAGACAGGTGCAAGCAGGGATAATTTCCAACACTAACCCAGAGAAGAGGCCATACAGTGAGTATGCTTGTACAAGTGTTAAATTTAGTCAGCGGATGAACTGTTCGAAGTGAGTTAATAACAGAGCGGTAAACACTTTATACACCGATGCTGTTATTGATCACTGTTTTATTATAAGGTAATTGCCCAAAACGAAAACATGCCGGTCAAATTATGCACAAATAAAAACTTGGTGTCCTCTTTTTTGTGTTCAGCTTATTTAAATTCAAGAGGCTTATCCTATTAAAAAATAAATAAAAAAAACGTCTAAAATGTGTATATTAATGTATATTAATATAACATTACCCATCAGAAATAAATAGGTGCATTATGGTCAATCTATTTGAAATCAAACCACCGTAATATATATTGACAGTATAAAAATGGAAGCTAAATTGTGTTTGTCAAGGATGTGTGCTTTTGCTATAATTATTTTGTGTGTTCAAAGAAGATTTGATAGATAGGTTAAAGAAACAGATAACAGAATAAATGGACAGTGACTCCAGTGCATCGAGTTAATTGATCGCAGTGTTAAAAAGAGAAACGTAAAAGGAATTAGAAAAGATGCCCAATGTGCCAAATGGTGTGTTAAAACAATCAAATTAAAAATCAATATGAGTTGAGTTGAGTTTGAGTGAGTAAGTCTAAACACTCAAATACTCCGGGTGGCACGTACATGTCGTTAATTCACCAGAGATATTTGTGTTGCTAAAAATCTATATGAAGAACACAAAACAATGAAGGTGAGTCAGGATTGACTTCCTGAAATAAATGTGGAGTTTAACGGTCAACAACTGAAACAAGTATCAATATTCACGCAACTTGCGAGTATTATCAATGATAATGTTAGATCTTGCATACATTTAGAGGGAAGGTCGCGTTGGTAAGGCTAGCATTCGATAGGGTAATACAAATTTTACTTACACACATTGTAACCTGCAAGCTTTATGAATTTAATGGTGCAAACTACTCAAACGACTCTGGATAAGTAAAATATTAAAAAAAAAATAGAAATATTTGTAATGTGGATAAGATGGAAAAAAAAGAGAAAATGCATAAAGGCAGAAATCTTCATAAAGTGGTGCTAGAGGGGTACAGTAAGAAGGAAAAGTTGTTTACTGAATGAAATTGACAGGAATAAGGAATATTTGTTAGATGTACATATTTTAAGGCAGGTACAGCAACGTTAAAAGAAAAATGTGAAAAAAGGGAAAGAGAAGACTAAAACAAAAGCTTCTTGAACCCGTAACCCAATTTATGAAGCGCTGAAGACAGAATCATTGTTGCGCCGACAGGGCAAGGTTGCCTTGAGTTTGTAATTAAGATAAACTAATTACCTTGTAATATAAAGGTGGCATATATATTCATGTACATTAAAAGTTCGGCACGCAGCAAGTGCATTATGGTAGAGAATTTTTATAAGAATAATATATAATAGTGATTTAACCTTATACTAAAAGTTATAAAAAATTATTTTATTTAACTAGGAACAACAAAAAATCAGGTAAAGAAGGGAAAGCGAAAACATAATCTCTAACATAAATATTTATACAGTAAATTGGATAAAATTCTCAAACAAAGCAATTGATAAACAGAAAATATACCCACTCCAACAAAGGATACACTAGAAAGCTGAAGATAAAAAATTTCTGTTATTCATGCGTTGAGCGTGATTGTATGCATGCAGGAGAGGAAGAAGAACCCCCAAGACGAAGAGGGTTTTTGCCCTCCCACCCAAAAACATGGGGGTTCTCCTTCCCATTGAGCATGAATACAACAACCTTAAAAGCATATAGCACAATAAAAAAATTTCGGAAGCAACCCCCAAGAATGTTACAAGACCTGGGGCGAATATGAATGTTGTGCCGAGTAAACAGGGTTTAAAGGAGGTATTGCTGCAAAATGTGAAAAATGCATCTTTTGAAAGTCCGATTCCTTAGTCGCAAAACCACTTGGTTTTTTACAGCATTTTTCGTTCATATTTCCCCCCGCCCAGCACTCTTATATATTCTTGGCCACTTAATTTTCTTGGGGGTTGTTTGCAACACGTTTGTCTTGTGGTTTGTGTATCCAAAGGGGTTTTAAGCATGTTTCTGAAAAAAAAAATTCAAAAAAAGCTGCGTGCAGTAAACTGCAAATTTATCCAAATTACATTCTACTTAGTCGCCTAAAAGTTATTTAGAGCGCGTTAAATAAACTTGATTTCATCATAATGTCACAGTAGTATTCTGATCATAAAAAAATACTTCTTACTGTGTGCACACAAAAATTAGTAAAATATATTTATAAAATCTAATGAAAATACAACAGTTTCGTAACTGAGATGTGAAGTACCGCAGCGTAATATTATTATGTTGCGACTGTACTTACTCCATCTAGCATCCGCGTGACAGTGCAAAAATATCATTATCATATCTCGTTAGTAGTTGCATCATTTCTAAAACATAAATTTGGGGCGAAATTAAAGCTATGTTTATACACTCGCTAATTGCGAAATGCAAATTGGGAAATCGCTACCAAACTTATTAATATCGTACTGTTATTTAAAATGAACGAATAGGAATAAGTTTCGCAATTCGCAAGTGTCGGAAGCTAGCTTTCCACTTTGATATTGACAATTGACAATAAATGCTATTACCGCAAAATGACAAATGACAGCTGAGCTCAAGCAGTAACTCAGTCTAACAAGTTATCAGACAGCAAATTTGGATTGGAGGGATAAATGAAAATCATGAGAAATAGGTAGTTCGAAATTTGCAGGTATTAAATATAGCTTTGGATTGCGGTATTTTTAACTAATTGATGAATTTAAATTTTATAAAATGTCTTCTTTTATATTAGAAGTTGTGACAGTTTGAGATGTTTATGCATGAAAGGTTTAGCTACCTGAAATTTCTGAAAATCTGGCAACCCCGGTAAGAAACAGCTACATCTTGACATCTTGCAATGATTGTAACTTCCATTGTTTAGATTTTTATTTACGATTTATTCAAATGCAGTACAGGTAACGTCACCTGTCTTTGTCCAACATTCTTGGCAAGATCTGATAAGATGTGAATAAAAATACCTAGCTATATGTTTTATTGACTTTACTAAAGCGCTTGTTAACGTAAATATGACTAGGTAGTGGTTAAAAGGATGGGAATTAATGTGGTGTACTGGTAGCTGTCCTCTTTCACGCACCGAACGAAAATGTTCGTTGCACAGCAGCTTTTTATTTCCAATCCTGTTTAGCATAAGCTCTACAATAATTGATGGTCCAAGAAAAAATGGACAGCAGAAGTAGAAGACGACAAAATGTTTGCGCCCACTTATTCCAGTGCTTTGCTGTCAACAAAATTAAACCTGCGATGACTTCATGACCGAAACGTTAAACGAGACACTGTAACTGAGCTATTAAGCTTAGATGCAGTGTAGTATTAAGCACAGATACAGTGTATCTAAGCTTAATGTGGTATTAGCCACAGATACAGTGTTTGAATACCACGACTATTATCGAAGTTAGTATCTATTCATCTATCTTGGCAATGGTAGTGGATCAGAAACACCCAAAACACCTTTAAGGTGATGATTATTTTAGAGCTTCACGGCCGGTGTTGCTTGAAAAACTAAATGATTTACGGGCTGTTTTGCCGTGGTGGAACTCACTTAGTGGGTTGCTAGACGTTAGCTAATCATATCTGCCAGCTTATTCAGTAGCTGGACTGAGCTGAACTGAACAGACATCTCTCCGGTAGCTCTTCTTATACCTGCAGATAATGCAATCGCCTGTATTGATCCATTAGCAGTGGATGATGCACGTGCTTCGGGCAGTAACAGAGTTGCACATGACGTCACTATTATCGATCTTTAATGGTATGTACTGTGTCATGTTGTCAGGGCTGTGTAATCCTTTTTGTTGCTAATTGCAGATGTCGCCGTTATTATTGGGTTTTCCATGGTAGGTATAGCGTCATGTGGTCAGGGCGTGTGGATACCTTTATTTGCTCATTGCGGAAACAAGATTCGACTTATAACAGCCAGCTCAGCTAGGATATCTCTGTATTTCAAGCCCATCCCTCCTGATTTGCTGGTGCCATCCCTGTGCTCTGGCAAGAACCTCCGTTTTGTTAAATAGGAAGCTGTGATTTTCTAAAATACCATGTTCAACAAACGCTTACTTTTCAGGTTGCAGTAACCGTAGATATCGTTGATGCTCTAGCCTGCTGGTTTTTACGGTTCGCATTGTTTGCCCTATATAAACTGCGTTTTTGCTGATTTAAGCATGGCGTCGATCTTTGTTGTGGACATAAAGACGGTGACAATATCCTTTTTCTTCAGTAATTTGACTATATTGTATATGTTTCTTCGTATAATATATGAAAAAAGTTTTCTTTTTTCGTCCGTCATTTGTGTGTTCATTAAGAGTGTATGTTTGTGTGTTGGTCTGTCTTGGGCGTATGGCTCTTTTAATGTCCTTCTTTTTGCATATATTTTCTTTCAGGGTCTGTTTGTAATGTGTGCAATATAATTCAGTATGACTCCTTTGCAATTGTCCTGGCTCTGTTAACTAGTGTCTAAATTACTCCCCACTTCTAGCTTGGATGATGATTGGATTGTGCCTGAAGGTATTGGTCAGTATGTGTGGGCTTTCGATATACTGTATGCCTTAAGTCGCTTCAGTAGTACATCGAGTGATGGTAGTCTTCCGCCAGCCAGCTTTTTCATGGTAAACTCCATACTCTGATGAATGTTATTAATGTTGATAAATACCATATTTTTACATTTACTTTGCGGGTTGCTTTGGTTGTGGTGTAAACACACAAGTTTATATTTTATTTCAACATAGCTAATTGTAAGACACAATAACAGAATGACAAAAAAATACCAGTACCAGTAAAGGGTGGGGTAACGACTTACCTTTCTATGCTTAAACTTTTTCTAAGTAATACACTTCTGTCATAAAACTTCCACATTTCACGACTATTGAACATAAAACCAATGCAACAAGAGAGCGTACATGTAGAATACACAAATGACCTCATTACTAAAGCATTTGGCCGTTATTCTCAGGCTTCGCGCTAAGATATCGACAAACGTTTAGTGTTCAAATGAGAAACGTTGAAATTAGAACTTGTAAATTTATAAGCGATAAAAAGCGTATAACAATAAATTCACAATGTGCATACCAAACGTAAATATACGAGGTCTGTTTACAGTAAATCGAACCTTGAAATAGCTTAAGGGTCTGGCAACTAATTGTGAATGGAATAAACATTGCTCAGATAAAAGCACAGCGATATCAAATACTGGCTGATTAACAGCTTTTTCATGCTCGGTACATATGAATACGGAAACAATGACAGGTTACATTAGTTGCAGCTAGAGCGTTTTGGAAAATTAGGCACGAAGGAAGGTGTATTTGTTTTTATATCTTCTATATTCTTCTGAAACATGAATAAAAAGCTCTACATCTGGTACATACTTTATTTTTAGCTTAAGATTCAATTATCAGTCGATGAGGAGTGTTATCAGAACTCAAACTAAGGGTGGGAGATTCCCCAGCCCATCTTTGTCGACGCATATTTTACTTTAAGTCAACTTGGGTTTGTAAAAGTTGACTCATAAGATAAAGTCTTATTTTAGATTTTTGAATGTGGGTTAGTCCACTCTGCTTTTATACGATTTCAATTATATTTTAATATTTTGGTAATTAACTACTGCATAATATTACAAATATTTTATTTCAAGAGGTAAATAAGAACAGAATGACAATACTTGAATAATAGTTTGTTTTTTACTTAATTCCAGTCGGATGGCCAAATTAGTTCTCCACCAGTTGCTTGAGCCGACGATTTAATATTTTTATAAAAAATGTGATGTATGGGGGGAATAAGTTCCAGTAGCTCAATGAGATTTTCCGTTTTTTTTAATCATTTTTGATTACCGTTTGGCAGTCTTTAGGTAGAAAAATATGAGGATGAATTTTCTTTTCCTTTTCAATTAGTCCGAATTAGTCTTGATCGCAAGGTAAGTATAAATGGCCACTGACCAAAAATTTGTGGTTTATCTCTTCCACGTTAAAATCTGGAGATGTAGTGATGTAGTTACATAATAGTGACAGCTTTATATTGCAGTTTTGACCTCCGCCTCCATTCATGGTAAGGCTTTTTGACGTCACGAAATTTTTTATGTAATACAAAAGACAAGAGCCCACTTCCTGAGGACCTCTCGAGGCAACTGTTTCATCCCAAACAAACGTAAATAAGGTATCAGTGCCCATATAATGAATGTTGAAGCAGTATGTCCATAATTGCCTTTTGTAATAAGCAATTCCAGTACTTAATACATGCGTAGGTAGGGTTTTTTATTAAGTCAAAGCAAATCACAGATGCTTCTCCCCTTTTTCCAGAGCAGTGTCATTTTTTAAACCATCTTTAGCACTCTGGGCCTTTATTTGCTGTAGGTCTTTTTCAAATTCAAGTTCTTGTTTTCTCGTTTTATCTTCAACTTTTATCTGAACGATGAATAGGTCACACTTCTTACAAGAGTCTGTAATTGGTAGGTGGAAATGCAAACTGAACTCCTTATTGAAGGTTTCTCGAAACATAAAATATGACACATGGTTCATTTCTCTCTTCTCATCGCTATACCACTGACAGATCTTACCGAAGCTTAAATCCGGCGAAATATATTTTCTGTGGTTATTTTTTTCTCTAGCATAATAAGATTCATAGTATGGAATTTTTTCGATAAATGCCTTCACCTCATTTTTCTTTTCGATGGTTGTTTTATTGTGTGGGGGATGCTTCCCACGTCTGTCGGATGGCGGTGGTATTCCAACTGATTTACTCTTCAGCAGTCTTCCTATTCTGCCAGAAGAAATTAGGAAAACAGCTTAAAAATGGTTTGCACACCTTTTGTTCTACGCCATTTTCATCAGGTAGATAATAAATTCTAGTTTTCTGTCTACGAGGATCTTGATTTTGGGTGTATGTACGTAATTTATTCACAACTTTAACCAAGGAAAACAAATAAGAAGTTTGCAAATCAAAGCTTTCTATGGCATACAAATTTGTATCTAGTTCCATTTGACGTTATTGGGAATTAAAACCGAGCATCCACCTTTACAAATACATGCAAACGGCTTGAAAGATTTTGGAGGAATAATTTTCTCGTTTTTTGTTTTGTATTCTTGTCCAGCACATCTTCTCCTTTTATTGACGTTTCTTTTCCAATTTTCTAGATTACGAACTTTTTCGGTTTTAAATTTCTGGATGTTGTTACACAGTGGACCAGCGCTCTTGGTCCACTTTGCTTCTATAAGTTCACAAATAATATAACATGCCAAACCTAGTATAGTGCTGCCACCTAGTAAGGTGGTTTGATCCTCTTTGTAGTTGATAGGTACCAATTTAACAAAAATTAAAACAAAAATCACATTTTTGTGGGTTAGTCCACTATTGCGCTCGTAGCCTCAGTTATGCTTTTCTGTGGTTGTTTTCATTAGTCTGAACTATAAGGTTGTAATAGTTCAGTTTATTTTTGCTGGTTTGACACATCTGAGATTGCTTCTAGGAAATGCACATTTATATTATATTGTTTATAACTGTTTTTTGGGACTCTAGGTCTAACTGCAATGTAATTATCAGATACTGACCTAGATGTACCACAATCTCCTATTACTTAAGCCCCAAGTTTTTTCAAGGGAGGTAGTAAGTTTTACTTCCACATCATCACAATGTGTGGAAGTGTGGCATCGACGACAAAGATTTCAAAATTTTGTTTTCGATTAAACGTCGTAAAAAGTGTCAAAACGTAGAGAAAACATTATTTGGGAACGAATTTTTTTGTCTGTCGTTCTGTATGTCTGCCTGTTTGTAGCCACGATAACTTTAGAACGACTTGAGATATGGTCTTCGAAATTGATATACCGGACAAACGAACGGTTCGGATTATTTTTGGGTAAAATCGCTCCAGGGAGTCGGGCATTAATGGTGGTGGTCTAGTGAAAATTTATATATTTTTTTTAGTTAAAATTGAATAATGTAACCGGTATTCTTTGCTGAAATTAAATTGAGCGGTTGAATTTATGGGGTGGAATATAGGCAATTTTTTTTCTTGCTGAAACGACGTAAAAAGTCTCAAAACATATAAGAGACTTGATTCTGGAACGATTTTTTTGTCTGTCTCTCTATCGGTCGGTCTGTCTGTCGACCTGTACGCCTGTCTGTTAGTAGGCGCAATAACTTTCGAACAAATTGAGACACAGTATTCAAATTTGGTATCCAGTTAGCACCCGACAAATGAACGCTTAGAATTGTTTTTGGGTAAGATCGCTTCAGGGAGTAGGGGATAAATGGGGGGTGATTTGGTGAAAATTAACATTTTTTCGTTAAAACTCGAGTAATAAACGTTCCAGAAGTTTATGCGTACCAGAATACGAATATCTGCTTTGTGATCAAGTCAAGGACCCTGAATTCATTTTATGAGAATAGCTTTTTGATGAGAGTAGATTATCACAGCTATGTGGAAGTTGTGATTCAAGTTGCAGCACTATTTAAATAGTTTTAAGTTTAAAAAAGTGGTATCCTGAATCTAGTCTGTGCAGATTTGTTAGGGTTTCTACCATTTTTAAGTATACTCTATTATTTTGTATTTGAGTTTCTGGGAGCTGTTTCCCCCCTCCCCATTGTGGTCACCTTTTTTGTGATTTTTCGTGACTTTTATAATCATTTTTCCCGGGTCGATTCAATATCGTATTTAAAAACCAGATAGTGTGCCTAGAGACACCCTATAGATCTCTGGTAAGTTTTGGATTTGTCTGGTGATATGATTATTTTGAATAAGGCAAACCTGCGAGTTCCTGTCTATTCAGATAAACCTGGGTTAAATAAAGAAAATTGTATTATGGTAAAATACCTAAGCAAGGGCATTTAATGTGTTAGATTATCATAGCCCAAGCGCTTCGCATCAAGGACACTTTGTCTTAAGCATTCTTTTGATTTCATTGTAAAGCTAACATAAGCCTTTCATCCGTGGGGTCAGATTTTTCAGAAGCGTTGCTTTGGTCTGCCTTTTCCTTCTTTAGAAGTATGTGTCATTGATATATTATTATTAGAATGTCTTAGATTACTCCTAGTAAATTCTGTCTTCTTTCGGTAAGCCTCTTTCTTATCTCATTAAGACTAATAAAAGTGTGGTACAAAAAGCTAAAAAAGCTACTGTTAAGAAAAGCTTTTTTAATTAGTCGATGTAAAACCTTGGAATCTTGGCGCTTACATTGTTGCATTGTTGGAATAACTCTGGAAGATTGTTCGGTAATATTTTAGGCGTACTTCGTATAAGTTCAAAAAATCTTATAACAAAGGCTTTGGAGCAATGTACATACCGAAGTGTATTGATAGATTAAAGTCCATAAATTGGAGCAAGAATTGTAAATGGTTACTGGTAAATCATTAAAGAGTGTTTAGTGTTTTTGTTCCGATCATTAACATTTACTTACTTCCATCTAACACGTCTCAGTAAAGAACAATCAACGATCGCGTGATAAACAGCTCAACAGTACAATTCACACATTCTTTTTCAACTGGCTCATTATGCATTGATGTTATTACTATTATTATTTTTACTTAATGTTGTATACATTTTTTATTATGTTATTTTGGGTAATTGGCCATGTACATTCGGATAGAGAATATTAGTAGTTTGTATATGTATTATTTGATGAGTCATGATTGTCGAAAAGAAGGTCATACAATATAATTATAACGTAGTGGAAAATATATGAATATTGAGCGCATTGTGGTCAAGCTAATTGCTCAATGTTTGGTAGGCAAGTGGTTATTAGGAACACGTATTTAATTTACTCTCTTAGGTGTGCCTCAAGAACTGCAGTTTGCATTGACTAAACAGAAAATGTATGTTATTAGTCTTTAAACTACCTTGTTGTCTTATCATTAATAAGTCAACACATTTAAGTTTTTACTACTAAGTGACTAAATTATGATTTCTCGGCTTGGGTATAATAATAATAAGACATTTTGTACAACTATTTATTCTTATTGTTAAGTTTAATTTTATTGTTAAGTTGCCACATAGTCTCTCACATGAGCATTATTAATCATAGTTTTTATTTGCAAAGAAAACTACTACTTGTTATACTATTGTAAAGTGTGTTTTATAATACACAGTATAACCTAACATGTTAATTAAATACAATTTGAAACACACCCCCTCTGACTATTGAGGTCATCAAGAAGTAAACAAAAAATCTTTTATGAATTCACTTAAACAATTTGTTAAGCATTTACACATTAACAAAAACTCAGAGCACACTTCCTTGAATTCTTTTGTTACAAAGGTCGAACCTTGCCCTCCAAATTAAGAAAGAAGTCAATAGGTCTGTGTGTCTTTCAAGATCTGAACCCGTGAAACTATATAAACGCAAACGTCAAAACATTAATTTCAAGGTTGATAGTGAAATCTTTCGACTCAATGCTAAACAAGCATTGGCAATTTTACGGCTTGTCTCCTGTAATAAATCTAGAAGACTGTTAGCAAGACAATTGCCAGCATTTTCCTGAAAACCAACAATGACAATGGTGAGAGATAGAAATAGAAAATAAACAAAAGTGTAGCGATTGTTAAAGATAACAGCGGGTGGGTACTGCAATAAATCATCCACCTTAAGACCCCGTGGTTGGAGAATAGTGTGTGCAGTCCAGATTGACGAGGTGGGTGGCAGAAAACTAGATTTCTTAGCTTCTCCTTTCGCTGTATGGCCGTTAACAAGTGTGTAATGCTCTAATATATAGCCTCTGATTTAAGTTATAGCTGATGCAGTTAAAGCTAATATAAGCTTCATTACCATATTTTTTTACTTTTCGCTTGATCGTACAAATTGTTAGGAAATCCAGTTCCGTGTAAACAGTTGAAAACTTGCACGTCCTGGACCCTAGATTAATTTTTCGATTTTAAGTTTTTAAAATCATTGAAGTCAAGCGTTCGTTTAGTTTAGGTTTACAATTTAAAACAAAAGTAGCATATGCTCAAGAGCTTTACAATTTGACAAATTCCCACTGTTAAATGCTCTTGAGCCCTTTTGACTACTATCTTTCCCTTGCCTTTTAGATAAACCAACAACAAAAAATGCCTGCAGCATGTACGTAATGGCTCAAAATATTTTGGATAATTTTTATTGTCAAATAACACATTATTCTATTAGCCTGAAATTTTTAATTTTGGTTCATAGTAAAGCCTTTATATAGGCAATATGTGTACCAAATATAATCGAAATAATTTTGTTATTTTTTCAGAGATGAACATCGTAAGAAAAAATAAGACAAACATTTTTAGCGACTTAAACTCAGTTCTAGCAACTCTACTTCCAGCTTATTTGAAGATATTTTTTAAAGTTAAAATGTTATGACGGCTTTATTAGCAGTTTCTTCTTCGAAAATTAGCTACAATTCTTTTTTTATTTATAGACCTTATTTCACGTAACCCGTATATTATAGGTTTCTCTACTTGTAGGTTTTATTTTCAATTTAACCACCCCTATACAGTTGGTTCCGCAACTAGGTGGCGGCACGTTGCTTCGTGTCTTACCACTCACTTAGCGTTGGAAGGCTGGCTACTATAGCCGTATTACTTTATAGGTGTATTTTCGCTGCAATTAGTATGCCATACTGACGAGCTCTAATTAGAGCGAAACCGGTCTACGGTCTACTTGTGGTGAGAATGCATCTAGCCTTACATAATTGACTCTATTCTTTCAAACAAAAATCTTTTTTATGTGGCTAAGCATCCGGTTATGCCGGAAGACGATATTAGCTTTCTTATTTTAGATGACAAGTGTTAAAAATTGTTGCTGAATATTGCACTGGGTGTTCAGAATACAGATGCGATTCGATCATTTTTAGAGACATGAGGGAAATTTTTTAAAGGGAATACCTAAATTTTTTGTCACTTTCTTCACAGGAGAATGGTGCTTTAATCTGTATAATATGCACTTTCTATACCTATTTGCATCAATTTTTTAAAATATCCAATAAGATTTTCTTGGTTCGATTTAGAAGTATGAATTAAAACAAAAATATCGAAATTTTAATTTCTAAAATAGGTTATTTCATTTGTTACATCTAGTATCGTTTTGTTGTTATATAGAGTTATTCAATTTCATCCAATCAGATGATCTTCTGAAATGATATATAATGGATATGTCTAATGATTAATGGAGAAAAGTGAATTTAATGATTATCTCTTGGCAAGTGATCTCATTTAAGTAAAAAAAATAAGCCTAGACGCAGTTTTTTGGTCTCGCGATCATTTTTGATTGACATGAGATATATATTATACGCATCGAATATGGCCGTGAGGTCAAAACTCTGTATCTGAGCTTAACAAGATACGTCGTGCTAAGCTTTACAATGTGTTTTTATTACTTTTTACTGGTATAATATTATTTTATTTTAAAGGAGAATGTTATAAAGAAAATGATATCGCATTTTGTAAAAAAAAAATGGCGGTCATAGAAGTATGAATTTTGCAAAGTTTAAGAACAATGTGACACCTGGAGAACCAAAATCACAACACATTAAAAAAAAACCTGACGATCGTTTCAGTGAGTTCACCAAGTTAGCGTCACCAGAGCATGATTGAGGTTAAGTAATTTTACTGAAGCTGGCGGTAACTGAGGCAGTCGTAAAAGTGTCTAGATTGTGACACACTGTACATTTAAACACACGAAATCATATAGCGGTTTATTAATCAAGCAAAAAAAGTAGTTACAGTAATAATCATTTATTTCACCAATAACCTCAGATGTTGAAGAGGTTATAAAAAACAAATTAACTTGAATTTAAACGAGGTGAAAACATTAATAATGACCTGAATTTTTTAAAATTCGTCATCTGATAAAGTAATTTACGTATAAACATCGAAAAGAGGAAAAAGAGAAACAACTGTAATATAAAAGTAATTAGGTTCTTTTGCCGTATATAAATACTTATATAATAATGATCGGCGGTAAAGAGAGCGATTAACAATACAAAGCTTGTGGGTAACCCTTCTTCCGGTCAGGTAATATAAGCGTAACAGGGTTCCCGTCTTGCGATCGATAACACGATAACACCATATCTTTAGGATAATCTACAGTTGTTTAAAGATGATATATATCATACTTTAGCCAGCGGCTGGAATCTTGACAAATAACGTACACTTTATCCATTTAGATCGCACAAGGTAATGATGCGTTTATGAAGGATTTGAAAGCTCAGCGAGCTTTGTATTAATATATTGAGGGTATCTTAAATTTGTGTTGCTGCGGTTATTAATGGAAAGCACAAAATTTAGAATTTTATGAACAAAATTCCTCCACTGTTTTTAGCACTGTAATAGTGTACCTCAACTTATAGCTAAATTTTAAGTGTATATCTTCATTGCCCCCCACCCTTGTTTTTTATTATTTGGTTTTGAGGGCTTTTGAAATTTAATGTTATTTTGTTTGTTATAAATAGTTGTAATACAGTTTTTTGTAACCTGTTATTTTTCTGGTTGTGTTAATATATATGTAAGTTGCTTTAATCGTTCACAAAATATATACCTTTGAATTTGAGAAGTTGCCAAAATGAAGCAACCGCTGACTCTCATTTCACTAAATACAACAAAATTTATCGTTTCTTTGCCAGGTGTGGTACGCTTTGAGAAGCTCATTTAGATCACTATGGAATTTTTTTTGCCAATTTTCGTAGACAATATTACTGAGGAAATTGTGACTCTTTAATGTAAAAAAGTGCTTAAAATGAGCGTGAAATAGTTCAATTTAAATATATATATATATATATATATATATATATATATATATATATATATATATATATATATATATATATATATATATATATATATATATGCAACATGGCTTGCGAAACTTCTACGCCACCTAGAGACGTCCGTTTTTTTTTATATTTATATTTATCCACGATAACTCAAAAACTAATGGACCAGTTTTTAGAAGCTTTAGCACGCCCTAGCGCTTTAAATGGTTGTGATTTGTTTAGATGGGGTAAAAAGGACCAACATGTTTGAGTTAAATTAAAACGAGTGGGTTGGATTGATTAAAGTTTTGCAGGACTAGAATGATACTTCAAATTACTCTGTTTACATAACTTTAGAAGGACCAGAGGTCTGGGGTGCGGAATTATATCAAACACACGGGGCGTTAAAACAACAACAATTTTAATAATACAAATTTACACCTAAACCTAATGGTTGGATTGTGATGCAATATTGTTTAGTACAAGGAAAGTGACTTAGAAATGCAGGTAGGTTGCTGTAACTAGCACGTTGTGGATGTCGCTGGTATCGGCGGGCGTCGTGGAAGGGGGCAAAGTTATCCACGTGCACAGGTGAAAAACGTGGATTTTAGTGTCTCGATGTTGCCAGCACACCTGTAGTAGCGAATAAAATGGTGTGAAATTGGTACCACGGGTCGGTCGATCTTGTTACGGTGTGGGCTGGCATTTGGATTGGTGACCTCGGGTCAAGGGTCAGGCGATCTTCATAATCGCTGGACGTCGACGTTAAGGTTCGTATGATCACAGCATAATGAACTATGATGCTGTGGTATAACTACGAGTTAGTCGGTCTTGCTACGACGCTTACTGACCGTTGGATAAAGATCCCGTGGAAGGGTCTCGGGTTCAATCTAGCTGCTTCTCTGTGTGGTTGCCTCTTGAACACACTTGTCTCATGGCGCCACTGTATAGCACCTGGATCTCCTGGCGGCCGTCGTAGGCGTTAAGGGGGGTTGCAGGGTAATATGGATAGGGTTGTACCCAGAGATTTACGGCGCAAATATTCAAAAATATTGAAACACCAGAAGTTGGGTGGGACTTTTTATTGTATTCTATAAGATAGTAGATATATTTTCCTGTCAAATAGAAGATTGTGAAAAATAATATCCGGGCAACGCCGAGTAATCTCCTAGTATTAAAATTAACCAGAATCTTAATTTCACCATTAAATATTTTTATTTAAGAATTTTGTACATAAAGTATATAGTTTATTCAATAAGTGAAGATTGAAACCTGCGATGAGCACTGGTAAATAGAATTTGGAGAATCAAATTCATCAAAATACAGTTTTCAGACCCGACGATAGTTTTGCTAACAATGTTAGCGCCATCAGAGGAATGAATAATATAATTTATCATAATACAATTTCTATGTAATACATAAACACTCTTAGAAACGTTTATATGGAGTTTAATTTTGAATATTTATATAAACTCAGCAAAGAGCAATATAAGTTTTTGGTTTTTCGTGGAGAGGTGGATTCAAATAATCAATAAGTAGATTTCAATGACAACAATCAGTTGTTGAGAGTCCAAGTCTTCACAAAAAACACAAAGAAACTAACAATATCTATATTATTCAAACTAGTATCAATGTGGACATATACAGTTCTAAACAAACTCGAGAAACTGATCTTATGTTGTGTCTATTTCTAAGTACAAGCTTCTAAAAATTATAAATGAAAAATATCTGACAATTTTGTTTAAATTTTTTAAATCTGAAATGATAACAACCAATACTATTTCATTCATGGACTGGCAACATTTAGTTTTAAAAAAACCAATATGTTTTTGAATTCGCAGGTTTTCATGTAGCGTATAAATGATAATATTGATACATACAATGATTTTTTTAATTTGTATTTGTAATATCAGTTCTAAATATATATGTAACACCATTTTCTGTTTCTTATGTAAAAAACATCAGTGGCCACCGTTTTATTGGCGGAAAAATATATTCAATTGGCGGAAAATTCAGAATTACACTTAACCGGCAATCTGGAAACTTGTGAAATGCTGCTCGGTGGGGCAGCTCCGATACGTTGGAGTTAAACAACATTGGGCACGGTCAGTTCCTGGGTGGGTGATCGGTTTGTGACCTCGTCCGGGTCCTTTTTAGTGTATTTACGCAGAGAACATTTTAAAGGCATATTTGCATAATAAGTTGCTGGTGAATTTTTGTAAAAATATTTTTTAACATTATAATCACCTCCAATTTCCCGCGTTAAATATTAACCTTCATGTATTTTCTAAAACTTCAACGTGGCAGTTAAGCTTTACAGGCTTTACTGGATTTCAAAGTTGTTTGAACTTTAGTGTAAAATATTTACTTTGTATATATTTTTCTCCGATATGTCATACCGGCGCAACACTTAACTCTATGTAAAAACATATATTTATCATATTCGATAAGGTGTAAATTCAAAAGCAAAGATGGCACATGTCTCATAAAACAGACAAGGTACAACTAGAACTTAAAATATATACAGTACCTGCTTTTATCGCCAACCCGTAGGAAATAAACATGTTATTTATATAGTGCTGTAAAGATCATAACATTTATTACATTATTATAGGTAACAAATAAATAACGCAACGACGAGGTAATTGTAGATAAATTATTGAACTTTTCATTGTACACCTAACGAATACCGTTTGCTAGAATCGATAGAATTTGATGTGTGTCCGCTCTATTGCCAATAGCCAGTTTATGATCCTATTTGCCGCTAATAATTTTTATATAGAAGTATGTATTGGTTCCGTTTTAAATATAATAACTTAATAATATCATCTTAAATTATTTTACCCTTAAGCTGCCATCAGCTACTAAAAATCCTACACATAACTTTTATAGTTTAAAGAGCCAGAGTAACATTCGCAGCTGATTTAATTTAACATAAAAATAAACAACAGGCAGTTCATCTGGGAATACTATAAACTCCAATTACATGGCTCATCGGTTACTTTTTAAAATTCTACAATGGGCTGCCTTAATTTTAGTGAATTTTTATTTTAAAAAATTCACTATTTAAAGTTAACCCCAGAGCTGTGTTCATAGGAATTGACAATTGTGTTAGCATGGAAGACATTATTCCTCGCAAGTCGTCTCTGATGTTTATGCAGTGGTTGATATATTTAATGAACTTGTGGTTATTTACAATTAGGTACCGGTCGCTCTATTTACATGACGGTTGAAGATTCAAAAATTGCTTTCTCTCGAATAAAGGCTGGACCGTAAAGATAATTGATAATTTAAAAAAAACAAATATAAATGTTATTTAATTTTGTTATCGACTTTTAAGTCAATATACTGAAAAATAATTCCTTAAAAATAATGTAATTCAGTTGTGGATCTAAGCTGATTCTAGGAATAATATCTGTATCCTGAATTTAAAACACTCAGAAGTAGACTATTGCTATAAAGCTTAGTTAATAGACAATTTGCATCTTCTTTTCTCTTATCACATCTAATAGACATCCCAAAAAGATGATTTTTAATATTTTTTCATTTCACAAACTACAAAAACTATGCAAAAAATATTTGAAAATGCGAATTTCATAATTGATTTAAAACACCACTATTTTGCTGCTATGATCTGTGACGTCATTGAACAGTACAAATGTCAACAATAAATTCGCTTCTCTGTGTTTACATCATGTGTTGCAAGTTATTGATTGAGCCTTGGCTTATGCTCTGATTTTATTTGATAAGATTGAAAATAAAGCTTATAATTACAGTATCCTACCAATGTTTACAAATACGACTATAAACACTTCAGAGAAACTATTTTTAATTGTTCCAAAAGTGGCTAAAATTAAAAAGTAATGGTGAAAAGTTATAAAGAGGGATGAAAGGAAAATCCACAGTTATCTGAGAAAATCGCCCTACATTGTTGTGAAGACCAGTTTAGTGTAAAAACCTCCCCATTTTCACAATCAGTATAAGTGATATAAGGTTAAAATTCTTATCATACGTTATTAGGTAAGGTTGTAATTTCCATGTGGTCAATGTATGTTTATTTGTACATATTAACTAATAACTTTATATATTTACATTTTACTCTTAGTATTAAAAACCGGCCATATATATATATATATATATATATATATATATATATATATATATATATAATATATATATATATATATATATATATATATATATATATATATATATATATATATATATATATATATATATATATATATATATATATATGGTCGTGTCACGTACGTAAAATTCTGTATGCGATTTTCGTGATAGTGGAGAAATTGTAAAAGACGAAGAACATTCCAATCACCTTGTGACACAAAGAATCTAAAGCAGTTAAGAAAATCAATGAACCTCGCCAAATGTTGAAATGTTGATGTTAATTTTACAGTATGTACTGAAAAATTGAAATTATCTTCTACTGGAAGACGAATCTAGGGCCCTTTGGTTTAGAGGAACATTTTTCTACTATTGAACCAACAAGGCTACATTAAAAAAAGGTCAGTATTGACGAGGAATTTTTGCGACAAATGTTAGGTGACATATTGGACATGAGAAATATGTGTTCAAAAATGGTTATCAAAAACATCACACAGGATTATAAAGATAAGTGGAACGGCAACCGTCCCGACATCCGAGAAAATGCGCAGACCAGCCAGATTTGCTACGAAAAGTCATTGCATGAACCGAAGAAGTAATAGCTTCATTGAAGAACTTCTCAGTCTGAAGAAAGCTGGAATTAGCAGAATATAATTTAAGGCAATTGGCGCATTATAATGATTAGATGGGTCTTAAAAGTAAAGTTATTCAGACATTATATAGACATGCTTATTAATATGAAGAAATTTGAGGAACAATATGATCATTTCAAGAAAGCATTATATGTGAAACAGTTTTTGGGGAAGAAGTGAATTCCAGTACTCAGAAAACATCCCTATTAGGTACCTAAGCTACCACTTATTTTGAAGAGTATACAGAAATCTTTTATGTCTTGATTAAAAACCTACATTTAGAGACAGCAGACTTAAAGACTATCAACAATATTTTCATTTATTAAAGCGATGTGCTGATAGTAGATAGTCAGCATGTTAAAAGACATTCAGATACATACACATACATACAAATATGTGTATAGTAAACCATACATATATACATTAAATTCCGTTTTTCAGTGGCTGAATTTCTTATATCATTATTAAGTGCATTTTCGTTCCAGTATTTGATGTAGAATGTTAATATTGTATAAGTGGGGTTCTTCATTAATTGTTGTTATTCTGACTTGGTGAAACGGTTCCATACTAAATAAGGATGTAGAAACTTTTTCTCTGGTTTCGCAAATGCATTGGTGAAGCTAAAGAATAGGTCTCTAGATCTGCATTTAATATAAATAGGGTTGCTAATACTATAAAAAGCAAAAAACACTAACTTAATTCTAAGTTAGAATTAGGTACCTGTGAGCTGTTGAACAAAGCTTAAATTACGATCAACGTGTATTATGCGTATGAAGACAACTTATTTAGCTAATTTTAATTTAAGAAGTAGGCGTAAAAGCCAAAATTAATATTTATCTATATGTATGTGTAAGCTGCCACACGCAGATGTATAAGACTTCTGGGTGCTGAGTTTGTCTACAGTGGTGTTGTTATTATCGGAGTTTACACCTTTGCTTCTTTATGTAATGTACATATAATTCCAGAGAATTACATAATGTTCCCAAATTTAAAGAAATTGTAATAATATGGCAACATGGTTAGTTTCAAAACAAACAAAAAACCGATCGCCATCCATTAGCATATCTCAGCATTCTTGATTCCATGTAGGTTTGCTAGTTAATGCTATATTTATCGCTTCCATCGCATTTTCCTGTTATTAAGATGCAGTTTTTGTTTGTTTTTTCCTATATCGCTTTATAAAAGGAGATATTAATTGTAAATGCATTGTTGTGAGAGATTTATGGATAGATAGAGATGAAATACAGCAGTGTAGTTAGTGAAGAATGTAATAAGATAAATCTATGGGGTTATAAATATTGATACGAACAATGGAACGTTAGTTCAGTTAATGGTACTTATGGCTTGCTAATATCTTAATCTATGTATAAAGTTTATATCGAGCTTGTTATTCTCTGTTTTTATCTTGTGTATGCGATGTGATGGTTTTGCTATAACGCTTGCATGGAGTGAATTGTTTTATCTGTACTATATTGCATGCTTTTAAGATATGTTTTACAAACTCAACATCACCATTTGAATACTTTTCTGCAGTCATGTTTTAGACGAAAAAACTAGGTATTATTAAACGTTGGACGTCAAAATTAGAGTAACATATGCAAATAAATTTTCAGTGGACATATGAAAACGTTATTTAATAAAACTGTTGACTGTCTGAGGATGCTGTCAAACCGCGAAAATGGTTACAGAAACGTTGAAGAACATCTTATAACATATAGAATTCAGAAGGGCCACTTGCTCCAGTTACCTTGCGCGCTGGCTACGTCCTTCACTTACAGAAACGAAACCCAACAGTGAAGCTAAATAAGTTGTCTCCAAGTTTATATGTAGTATGGACAAGTTTCACCAAGTAAGGGCAACAATAATCAATTAATTTGACTTTTAATATCCAAGGTTATTTTCTACTGATAATCTTGAAAAAATGACATGTTAAGTCGTAGTCAAATGTTATAATCACTTTTTTAAAGCGATGGACTGACAAACTTAGCCACAAAGGTTTCAAATGTTATCGCCGGAAATAAAACAATAATTTAACTGAAGTTGATAACCGCCGATCTGAAATATACGAGCTAAACGGATTTAAATTTGTCTTTTGTTCTTGCCAAGGAAATATAAATAGGAGTAGTGTTTAACATAAAGAAAGCTGATAACTTTCCAAGACATTACTCCCATTTAGGTTTCCTTAAAAATATTGAATTTTCATAGTGAAATAATCAATATGCTTGACAAAAATTATAATTTCCTTTCATGTTTCCCCAACTTCGTGAAAATGGCTCCAAAAGACGAGCTGAAACGTCGAGTTTTAACAAATTCTGGACGCGGTTCAACCCGAGAACTAAATATATCTGACACCAAAGACCGCGAAAACCTTTCCGAACATATATATATATATATATATATATATATATATATATATATATATATATATATATATATATATATATATATATATATATATATATATGTATATATATATATATATATATATATATATATATATATATATATATATATATATATATATACACAGGGTGATTGCTAAGAAGTGCTCATTAGAAGTTTATGATCTTCTCATCCGATTTGAGAGCTGAAAATTTGTATTCGGCCATTATACGATATTCACATTCAGATTAAAATAGTTGCACTACTCTAGCGTTTCCGGTTAAAGCGGAAGTCGCCACAAACTTCGTTATGTTGTACATATTATATACCGTAAAAAATTGTGGGTAGCCATCAGTTACAAGATAAACCGATGTACTATATTGCTGATTATTCCGAATTATTCATTCCTTTTTCAACGCCACAACATGAGATGAAAAAATTACAATTTACATAAGAAAAAAATGGTTAGAATATTTACATATAAAATAAAGAAAAATCTACGATAAACGTTAACGAATTTTTCAAATTAAATAATTTCACCTAAGTTGATAAACTTCAGTCTAAAGTATTCAGGTTAACTGGATTTAAAGTTGTCGTTTACTGAATTTGTGTAGACAAATATTCACTAACGAGGAGATTGCGACTTGAGTTTGTAAAAAAGTTCTTCAAATGAACGGGAACTAGAACCCCTCAAACCAATAATCGGGGTCAGTATATATATATATATATATATATATATATATATATATATATATATATATATATATATATATATATATATATATAGGGTGATTGCTGAGAAGTGCTCATTAGAAGTTTATGACCTTCTCATCCGATTTGAGAGCTGAAAATTTGTATTCGGCCATTATACAATATTTGCATTCAGATTAAAATATTTGCACTACTTTAGCGTTTTCGGTTATACCGGAAGTCGCCACCAACTTCGTTATTTTAAATAAAACACCCTATATAGTTTTGCATTTTCAGAATAGAAATCCAATTTGGGATAGATTTTATGTAGTACTCTCTACACCTAGCCTTATTAGTTTTTGAAATATTTGCGATTTTCGAAAAATATTCATTATCGCAGCAATTTTTATAATTCGATGTATTTTTGTAAAGTGTAAATCTAAAAAATATATTTTTGGACATTGCTGGTAACTATGTCTTTCCAAATTATTGCAATGAAAATATATTTTTGATACAGGGTGTGCGTTTATAGCCTGATAACATATGAAAATTCAAGCGGGTATAAGTTCCGTTTTCGAATAGAACACCCTATATATTTCTATTCCAAAGCATTCTGCATACGCAGCTCTGTAGCTTCTATTAACTATGTCGTATGCCTAAATAGCACAATTTTGTTACTTTCCTGAAGTGATATTTAACATCGCAGCAGAGAATTTTAATTCCAATGTTTTCATTGCATTGGGGATGATTCAGTTTCTTTTTATATTCATGATGACACGCTGACAATCTGAGAATAATAATAAAAAGTCTACACGCAGCAAGTGCGTTATGGTAGTGAATTTTCATTAAAATGTTTTAAATTGCAAATATGTGTTTTTTTAATAAATCAGGCATTAAATTTGGTTACCAGTATGACCTATATAGTAGAAACAATATACCGTATATCATCAAAATAACCAAAACGTATGTTAATTCGCTACTATAACGCACTTGCTGCGTTCCGACTTGTTTAAAATAATGTTGCATTTTAATCGTATCTCATGTTTTCAATAATTCATTTTTATACGTTTTTGGTAGGTATCTAGCCTAGTTTTAATCCATCATTTAGAAAAATATAGTCCAGTTTTTGAAAAAAGTCAACAGTCGTAAGTCTTAAAGTTTACATTGATACCATTTTGGTCCCCCATTACATCACAAAGAAAAGAATAATATGTATTTTATTTTTGCAACAATAGGGTTTCTAATAATTATGCAGGAGCTCATTTCTATTAGAACAGGATCTGTGGAAAATATGTGAAAACCACTATCAGCACACAGTTAGTCTATTATCTGCTCCCCGCTACACCACTCCTCTGGCAGTACAGAGTGTCGACAGTGGCGACACGCCATTGCATTTAGCTCATTGGATCGATACCATGACGGCGGCAGATGCTGGCTAGTGACACGCCCCCGGGAAGCTGCCGCCGCCGTTGGCACTATCACACTCACTATAACATCGACCCCTTGCAAACATCTCCTCGTATCATGCCGCCGCCCCCGAATCGGTCTGCCGCTCTCGCATCCCAACTATCGCTGCTCCAGGCCTGTCACCAATCCCCCGCAATAATTAATGAGCTCGCGGTCTAAACTGAAACGATAATTCCATGATAATGGCAACGCGCGACCTGCTATATACTGTCAATTGCTAAAGCCATCTTCACATGTGAGTGGCATTACCAACGGTGTTGCCAATGTGCGCTGTTACTATGACAACACAAGTGGGTGGATGTGAAAGTATGTTGGAGAATAGAATTGTAGTTCAACTACTACTTGGAAATTAAGCAACTTCGTGAATCCATTGGGTGTATTACGTTTTTGAAATAGTTGAAATTTTAAACAAATAACTTTTGTCGTATTAGTGCAGTTTGAAGGATCCAATTCACGACAACAATATTTTTAAGACCTGACGATTATTTTGTTAAGGTTTGCGTCATCAGATGGTAAATAATTCAAGGTACCAATGTTTAAAAATTGTAATTATATTAGGCATCAAGAAATCTAAAACAAGAAGCGCCATCATAGGAAGTATGTAGACAAATTTTCCTGGTTTATGAGCAGTGTTTATGCTAAAAACACTGTAAGCCATTGTACAGATGGTCTGGCGGAACTCTTTTTGTGAAACAGAAACCGACTTATGAGTGTATTGAAGTAAAAAGGGACCGCACATACGTGGGCCTACCCAATTTATAGAGGATTTTTCATTCCAGCTTCTAATAATAAATATCCCTTCACGCGTCTATTTTTGCCATTGTCTGACAGTTTTAATCAACTTAAGATTTTATTTACCGGTGTGGTGATAATTATCAAAAATATGTTGAGCGACACACGACTTATCTACGTTACCATACCTTAAGAAGGTTGTTGTAGTGAACTAGGTTCTCCACAGTGCAGTTTTTAGAGCTCATCATAGGTTTTGATCTTCACTTAGTGAATTGTGCCGTATGTTTTATACTGTATTGAGTGAAATAAGATAATGAATAGACTTCTTCGAAATTGAAAGCTAGTCTTAGATTCTTGCTGGTTACTAATTGTGATACTAACTGGACTTCTGATATGCTACTGTAGTAGAGTACTGATAATTTTTTACACACTATCTCTCAGGACTCTATTCCAAAATTATAAGAAGAAAATTTACCTAATGTTGTTTAGACTTTCGATGAAGCTTAGCTAGATAACCTGATTTTAAAGCTTTCCAGTCTTGCTTTCTTGTTTTGCAAAATGCTAATTTTAGTAATACGAAGCAATAATCCCTACAAAACTGAAACAAAAAAACCTAAATAGGAATTATTAATTTCAATTTGGCACTATATGTAAAGATCAGTTGGAAGATTATATTTTCAAGATTAGGCCTAAGTTGCATTTTCCTCAACTCCGAGTAATAAGATCAGATAAACAGGAGCAATTCTTGGAGAAAGGGATGAACAACAATTGAGGATCTGGTAAAAAAATAGGGGACTAACAAAATTTTGGGTCTGGCTCAGAAATATTTGGAATTTATTTTCGTATTATTCTTATTATTATTATTTGTTTGTGTGTTTTATAGTTATACACTTTCTTCCATGTAGTAAATAGAACCAGGATTTTTAAATTTAAAAAAATAATAAAAGAAAAATCAAACTGCTCAGTTCTCAAATTCCTCGAAAAAATGGCGCTTAAAAAGTTCAAACTAAATGTTTGAAAAACGCTTTCTCTCAACATAACATCTGTTTTTTATAATACATTTCTCTAACACCAATGTCGACATCTCATTTTTCCAATTGATAACAATTTAATTAGGTATACTCTATAAGGAAGATATGCCAAGTCGAAGTGATTTAGAAAAGATTTTTGTAGTAAATGAATATTTACATACATAAAAATCAGTTGAATTCACATTCTCATTAAATAAATTCCAAAATATTAATTGGTTTGGGTTGGGTTGGGTTAGGTCTTTGCATTTGGACCCTCTAATAAACCATGACTCATGTTTCCGACAAATCTACTAATTTGAGGAATTTAAAAAAAGAAGCGTTAAGAATGAATGACAAAATAAGAAACCATGAAAATATTTATTTCGCACATTGCATGATATAGAGGACCGGATACATAAAGATGTTAATCTGACATAAAATAATTTTGCAACATTTTAAATTAAAGCAGTTTAACGTGAGCTCGTGTTTTATTAGGGTGATGATTTCTGTAAAAGTGCTAACTAGCTTGATGTGATTTATTCTGGTGCATTTACTGAGTAATAAATGATATGTCTTCTGTCCTAGATATGGCAATAAATTAACTATTTTACCACATTTTGTTCTATTGTCAAAAATAGTTCTCAAATGTATGTTTAGCATCGGTTTCCATTAGTACGTATTGCCTTCACAAAAATTTTAATGTAACTAGTCAAATAGCTCTCGCCTGTAGTTCCTTACGCTTGCACATTGTATACTTCTACTTTATTGTAACCTAATGCTTAGCAACAAAAGAAATTTTATTTAAATCTAGAGTTTCATTAGAAGTTATGCCATATCAAATTTCGGAAAACCTTTCAAATATCGAATCGTAGAAAAATGAATAACCTCCTGTAAACATTATCAGCGGTTTTCAATATAAATAAAATTTCAGCGTTACTTATGAAAAATTTGTAACTAACTGGTGAAAAAAGCGGTGCACATATTATTACCTGCCATAATTTGGATTTTGAAATAAGTAGGTATTTAATTTTATGTATTATTTAAGTAATAAAACATATTGGATCTAATAAAAAATATATTTCCAATATTTTTACATCTGCATTCTTTAAAGTTAAACAAATAAATAACAAAGGTTTTCTCCTTGTTAAGCAAAGCTACATAAATGTATGCATAAAAGTTCACTTGAACACTTCCTTAAACACGACTTCTGGTGCAATAGACTCAATGTATAATCTTTTACAATTAGCTCCTTTAAAACCTGCGTTGTGTACTTTTGAATTCGTTCCATTATTAAAATGGTGTCTTCATATCAGACGTTTTATCTAAGAAAATATAAACATCACTAGGTTCGGATTATAGGAGGAGTACTACGACGCTAGGGTTAAAGTTTCTCCGTAGGCTAAGATAGAATGCTCCTACGTGCTGTAGATAGACAGAAAATACCATTTACCAATTGGCTTTGATAAAAACTATTTTGTCAATGAATTAACATTTTACTTTCACTTTCTTATGTCTAGGCTTTTTTCCGGGCACACTTCCCGTTTTTTGCTCACTGCTTACTCTGTCGACATCTCTCTCGGTGGATTCGCTTACGAGTTGTGTTTTGGTTTACATTACTCACGTTTAACACTTAAAAATATATTTTTTTACTATGATGTTATTTTCACTACATAAATTTAAAAAAATAAGAGAATGTAAAATGCAGGTCATCAAGCTAGAATCACAGGTGTGAATGCTGTAAAATGTCATAAAAAATTATTGTTTCTCGTACATGCGTACATATATTATCTGTATTCCCAGCTCTTCAAGTAATTAAAAAATTTAAGTTCATTCTTCGAAATATTTTGTTAGATACCTTTCTCATCACTCTAAAAATCTAAATTCGTGCATACGTACCTACATTATTGGTCAGCAATTAAAAACTGCCAAACTCATTACTTTTTACAATTTATAAAAAAAAATTTAAACTGAAACCAATGAAAATATTAGACTAAAAGATCATTGGTTTTAATTTTAGTTTTCATAATTCTGATTGGCGATTCAAGCATAGCAAGAAAAATCTGTATTATAAAATCCTAATAAAACTCTAGCAGAACATTTTGAGCCAAACTGATTAGATAGTTTCACTAGATCTAGATATCTCTTAGGTCTAGGGTTGAGCACATTGAGACCTTAGACAGGATTCCTAGTGGGAGTTGGGGGGGTTTGCAGATTGAGACCCCAAAATCAAACTACAGCAACCCAACCTAACCTTATCCACTGCTTTAAGGAGTAGGCGGATTCAGTCCTTAGAGTTCCATTCCTATGGAAAAGTACTGCCTACAATGAACATAACATATGGAGAGGTGTTGCCAGACTGGACTTTTACAACTACGAGCCTCCGCCCTAGTCTCTAATGTAAGCGCAAACTCCATGCAATCCTAGGCCTAGCCGAAAAGTTATTATAAACATATGTAGGCCCCGAACTTTTTTGTTTTTCAGATACAGTGTGTTAAATATTTGCAAAAAAGGAAAAAGTTTTTTTCCAAATATGGAAGACCAAAGCCAGTATAAAAATAAATGCGCCAAAGAGCAATATTAGGGCCAAACACACTTTTCATATTTCAACAGTGCGGTGCTTGAAAGCCACGTACAGGATTCCATATGAAAAAAAATTACATGACCGTCTTTCTTTACCTTATACGCCTCCATGATCAAAACCAGAGAAAACGTCGACTATTGGCTTGTTTTGCTAATATTGGCCGTTTTTTTACACTTTGGCAGACGTTAAAGCATTGTTACATAAAATCGTTATTGTTAAAATCGCTTATTTATTTTTCAAGTAGCTTATCCTAGACTATTTTTTTTATAATTTTAAGATAACATATTTTTGAAAATATTCACCAGGAGATGTGATTGATGGTAATACTAAATACTTGCTTTTATGAAAAGTAAAAGTCTATTACCTAGGAAAAATTCTTTATAGTTATATACCAAAAAAATGTCTAAAAACACCCTTTAATGCATTTATAATTCTCATGGGTTTTAGTTTCCTACGAGCTTGGATCTTTCCGATAATTGGTATAAACTGTTTTTTTTTTTTTGGAAAAGATTTACCAACTGTATCTCCAAAACAAACGGGTTCGGGATCTATGTTTGTTTGATTGAGTGAGGTTTTTAACATCGTGGAGTTTTCTCCTGTGCGTAATTAACACCCTGTATAACAGAGGCGATATTGATTTTAACTTACCAGGAAAGGTAAATTTTTAACGAAACACGATATTCAAAACACTAACGAAGTTTTATATACTAACTGGTAAGAACCGTTAATCCGTACGCTAAAAATATTTTAAAGCTTATATCTCCCATGGTGCAAAGCTAAAGAGAAACTGAAAATACAGTATTATCTACTTTTTTTATCAGCTCATTAATATTGAATTAACTAAAGATACCACACACTTTGGTGACAACAATGTATTAAGATGTCGTTTATTATTAATATAAACCAGCGCCTGGTATCACATTTCAAAAGTAACATAAGAAACTGTCTATGCGTGTAATCGATAACTTATTTTGTGTGGTCTAAGACAAAAAACAACCATCCAGTAGTCGACAACTTAACCCAAATTAAGCCACACTTTAACCACTTGAGTGCTCTTTACTTTTCTCAAAGCATTATTAAAAACCACAAGTCTTTAGAGCCTATTCAATAGTCTTCAGAAGTTTTCAAAAGAGTGGAGTGTTATGTTTTATAGAAGCCAGAGTGGTTAATTACAAAGTAATCATTAATATGTGCTTCCAGCTGACGTACAGCTGCCTGTCAACTTTAATATGTGCACGGAGTGCCCTATTCCACAACCGCATAGTCATATATGTCTAGAGGAAATATTATGATAAATATCTGCTTATTAATATTATTTATATTTACATCTACGGTTTCGAATTACTTTGCATGTGGATTATAATATTTTTTGAAAGAATGAGAGGGTAAAGTAGTCAATGCATGGAGCGGATGACTTCACATCAAGGCAGAGACGGACTGGTAAAATACTTTAAAGTTAACCAAAAAATTATGAAATTTTCTGTTTGCCGTTATCAAAATATATGTATATATTTGTATTTAGGTTCAATACACTGAACTAAACACAGATGTAGACTTTTTGTCTGACTTCACAAAAGCTTCTTAACTTCTCTATAACCAGTTTCGCTTTTAAGGAATCGCCAGGCAGAAAAAAAATGAAAGTATTTATACGCACCCATGATAACAATAAATAAAAATACCTTGCTACGTTAAATTAATAATCACATATACTTGCATAAAATGCCTCTTTCCCACGCCGAATATTTTGAACTCGTTTGGCCGTTAAACATCCATCTTCAGGATACATAAACATACGTAAAAAGGCTTATCAGAAACAGTTGTTTTTTGGGTCGCATAACGCCAAGCACAACGCCAAACGTAAGCATTAACAATTACAAATACATTATAGTCGACAATCCCCAATAATGAAAAGCTCATATCAAAGCTACAACCTGCAAACAAAAGCAAACAGAGTCAAAAGCGTCACAGAATAAAGACGTCACAAATTGATATTCAATTAAAATAAAGTAAGAACAATGACAAGTTAAAACAAACGTTGCAGGGAGGGTACACAGCTGAGATGGACTTTCAGAGATTATCTAAAAAATGATCAAATAGCTGACATGCTTACGTTCAATCTTTTAAAAATATGCCCAGTTGGAGTTGATTTATTGTCCTTAGCAATCCCAAACAGTATCAGAGGAACAAAAACAAGCATTTTGCGAAGGAAAATAATGAAACAAAAAAATCTGTAATCAGAATAACAAGATGAAACATCTTTTGTGCGCAGCAAAGCATCTATCTCTAAAATCCATAATTCAACCATAATGGTCACACAATTTTCAAAAAGGTTAAAAGCACTACTCTGTTAAATAGCTTTAGAACTAAAAAAGCTTGTTGTGCCAGTATTCGACAAATTCAAGATATTATTATTGCAGCCATTAATGTGTTTATAGATCTACATATCGTCCAGGACAAATTGTTCTGTGACAAGATTGGAAGAATGAAAGAATCTGGCGTCGGTGTCTTTGTTAAAATAATGACCACTCACCAAATGACAACTAAAAACTAACTTGTCGTTATGTATATGGTTTCTACTTATAAGATGTTCAGATGCTCTGACACTACTCAATGATCTTCCAGTTCTTTTAATGCACACGGCATCACACCTAGCATCACCACGATTTAAATAGTACACTCGATAGATTGCGCTCTAAAATATCAATGTGTTGTTTTAACAAAAATATTTCGATTTATAATATTTACTACAAGTATCTAGAGCACGACTAGACCTAATCTGTCTAAAATTTGATCAATTCAATAATAAAGAATTGTTCATAAAAGCAAGGAATTCATCAAATCAGTTTACTCATTTGAAACAAGGTAGTTGATGTAAATATGTATTTTCATAAATAAAGCTTCCAAAAGGTTGTAAAATTTGTTTTGCGTGGTAGTCTTAAGAAACTTGATCATAACCAATGTGATCTTTTCTGAACCTCTTTAAACCCATTTCACTTTAATATGCCGGCTACTTTTTAATGTGAATTCAGGAAAATGTATTGCGATAATGATGACATTTTCAAAAGTCAGAAAAACTGTCTATGATCGACAATAAAAATACGCATACATGTCAACTTTGTGACATGTATTTAATTTTAATTTATGGTAAAATTAGGAATTAAACTATTGATAAACTATATACAATCAAGTTAGCAAGCTGCGAACAAAAATCATCGCAAAACGAAAATCAAAATTTATCTATATTAAAAACTATTCCTAGCATTTTTAGCTATTATTTTTCTATAAGAAGGAAAATTAGGTAAACATTTCTGAGTACAAAACAAAAAGAGACATAGTTTTGCTTCACGTATTTTTTGCCAATTTGTTTTGAGTTAAGCTTTAGAATATGTCGATAATTTGCTAAGCTTTTTTCAAGACAATTCAGCATTTAATTGCCAGATATTTTAGAAGAAATTATCTGTGGAAATTATGTATTACACATTGTACGATTATAACCGTAACCTTTTTTGTATGGTATACTACGTAATTTAGATAAAGACCACATAAGGTTTTGTAAAGTGCAATATTGCATATTTATGTGGGTTAAACTTGTACATTTGGATTATCCTATTCTGGCCAGTACATATCTGGATAAGGTAGCACTCCACGACAGTCCTCTAGAGAGCTGAGTTACCCTTTACACTGGTCATTTTACCAGCTGACCAGCGAGGTATAAATCATTTTGCGTGCTGTCTGCTCGACCGACGACATTTCACATTATCCTCTACACGATACGATGAAAGAAATGTAAAATAATATTCACATGTTGTAATAAAATTCATAACACCTCATGAGTGTGTCATGTATCCAGGTTTACGCCGTTTTTATTTTCCACATTTATCATTAGATAGATCACACAAACGGTTTTTTATATTACTTTTATATCGGTGTTTTTCCATCGGTGGCACGTACTTTTATGAGATAATGAGCAAAACAGTGAAAAAAATTTAAACATTTATCTTTCATGTGCAATGCTGGTTAATTTTAGCTTTAATTTTTGTAATTTATCATCTTGATTGCTTAATGTATGTCTGTTTCTAGCACTGTGGCAAATCACGTTTTACCGAGCTGTTTAATGTAATAATCATGAAAAATTTGCCAAATCCCTGCTTTCGATAAGGAAGGTAGATATATTTTTTGCCCAACATGGCACTACCGATAGTTTTCCACCCCCTTGGAAGGCTGCAGCGAGCGGGCTTTCAGTTGTATATAATACAATGTCAACGCCAATTGAAAATGCCTTAGTAGTTGTAGACAAAACTCAATAAAAGCTTGTGACTGGTTATGAAGATCAGAACCCAAGGCTCACTATAGAAAAACGGACTGGACTGACTTTGTAGACATACCATTAGCATGCTAAACCCAGTCACCGACTCAGTAGGTCTTACGCTAGTCACAGATATTATTAGAAAAGTTGTAAAGAAGAAAAATATCAAGAACTCGTTTAACATAGGAGCATAAGATGTTATAAACTTGCTAAAAAACAGGAAAACTAGAAGAAACAAAGAAGGTAATGGAAAAAATGAATAGATATATTTGGTATATCGGAAGTAAGATGGCCAATGAATGGACACTTTACAAAAAAGATAACGCGATAATGATAGATGGTGAAAGAGGACTCCGGAACAAATGGGCCAATCAATTTACTGATACATACCATGTAAACGACAGGATGCTTATGGTGATAATCAAAGCAAGGCACCGAGAATATAGGACAATAGAATTGTGCTTTTCTGCACGACAAACGGAGAAGGAAAAAGTGGAAGATATGTATTTTAATATAAAGATATTGTGTAAGAAAGTGAGAAAACCGATTCGAGTTATTAATAGGGGATAATACGGAGGAGAGTCATATAGCGGAAATGAAATTAACTGTGAAGAAGAGTATATAGAGCAAATCCGAAAGATAAAGAATTTTAGCAGAATGATTTTAGAAAACCCTCCAAGAATTAAAAAAAAACGACTCATGTGGGCGAATCCGGAAACTTTAAAAAAGCTCTGGGGAAAAAATTGAATAAGAACTTTTTCAATTGATTGAAAAATGTAATAAATCGGGAGGACTGCTCAAGCAGTTTACGACGACTAACTATATATTAAAATTCCTAAAACCCCAAACGCGCGAAATTGCAACAACAGGACAATAAGTAGAGCCTCGGTGGTTTAGTGGTAAGGACGTGTATCTCTGAACCGAGGGGTACCGGGTTCGATTCCCAGGGTTTTCCTTTCACTTTTTCAGTACATACAATTAACATCAGCCGAGATTGTGGCATTGTATTAAAGCAAGTTGAATGTCTGCACGTTTCGCCCTTCGGAGGGAGCGTAAAGCCTTGGGTCCCGTGTCCATGCAATGTTGGGCACGTTAAAGATCCCCACTCCCTCTTTAGAAAGGCAGGGTTTTGTCAAAATTTCCAGGATAGTAGGGTGAAACTACTCCCTGGCCTCGGTGACTGGCCATAGTAGCGGAAATAGACTGACGCTAAAAAAAAAGGACATTATGTATACAGAGTCATGTAACGAAGATTCTGTTAATCATAGCAGAAAATAGAATAAGCAGCAAAATTGATTGTATTGCTCAAGCTTCGACTCAGCCGAAAAACTGGAAAAGCATTGATAATTCCTAAAACAATAACAAAAACTCTTGAGCAAAATAGATTTGTGTATTGCTTTTGCAAACTATTTGATAATTTGGATTTGAAAATATATATTTAAATATTATTCTCAATCGATACAAAAATCAAAGTTTCATAATAGATATGGACGTTGACAAATCTACATTAGCAAAACATATTATCGATACTTAACAGGCACATAGTAAATAAATGTATAAAGCCTCAAGATTTTTGTAATGACAAGCTAAAACTCAACTTTTGTAGAGGTCTAGAAATAAGAAAGCACATAGATGACAACTGCCTTGTTTTAAATGAGCAAACTGATTTGATGGATACTCTTTCTTGGAAAATTTTTCTTTTAATTCAATATATCAAACAGCATAATGTTAAAAATCGTTCAATAATGTGACAAGTTAATGTTTGTTGATATTTTCGTTATATAGAACCTGCTACTATGTCTGTTTTGTTGATTAGATCTTTTTTATTATAATTGTTGTTATGGTTTGTAAGTTGATTTTATTATATGTTAGATATTGACATACATCAGATAGACATTTTAAAGTCGTCATCTGTCATGTTTACTCTATTTTTTAAAGAATTTTCGAACAGAATACCTTAACTTAGCAACTAATTTTTACTAATAATATTCATGAATGCGTGCACCTAAATAGATCAAATTTTCTCCTGTCTCGTAATGTCTTAAAAGAGCCGAACCGATGACAGAGAAGAAAACAAAGAATTGTGAAACCAGAGAAGAAACCTCTTCATCTATATTTATTTTAAAATGAATATGACACGAACTAAAGTAATGAAGATAAGTAAAAATAGCACTGTAAAAATGGATATCAAGCTAAATTGCCGACAATTTTAACAAGCAGAAATGTACACCTTGGGAGTATTAGTAGGGATGAGGGTAAATGTAGCAAAGAACTAAGAAGCAGGATCGCGATGGCTAAGCAAGCATTTAATAGACACTCTAGTACTTCTCTCACTAATACAACTTGTAAGTTGTACCTAAAGAGAAGGTTCATCAAGTCATACGTATAAAGTGTAATAATGTGTGGGGGGAAAGTTAAACCTTAACTAGGAAAAGAATAAAGGCGTCCGAAATGTGAACATGGGAAAAATGAAAAAGAACAGGGACATTGATAGAAAGATGAAAAAACGTGTGAATATTAGTTGAAAGACAGATGCCGCTTTAAGAAAACGGAAATGGTGGATCAAGAGGAAAACGTGTTCGAATGGATGAACCACGGAAGCTCTAGTGAAACAAAAAGAGCTGCTTGAAACGGAGCGTGATGGTTGCGACGACAAGGCAATGTCGCCTTTAGACTATGATGATGATGATATGTCATATTTTCATTGTCAAAATAAAGTGTCAAATTATATCTCTCTAATAAATGCAAACAGGTAGATCTAAGTTTACATGTAAAAATGCAACAGAAATTATATATCTGCAATCTGCAATTAAAATTTTATAAGAGTCATTTATTAAGATGTTAACCCCTTGAAGTAAAAGATTTTATATTCTGAAACCTTATATAATACATGTTTGCAAACTTAAAACAAAATTAGTAGGAAACACTGAAAAAAACTTTTGCCTACCTAAATATGGATAACTTCTAAGTAAACATTTTTTAAACTTAATGAGAATGCACTTCTGTGTGAAATAAGCCTACCCAGTCTGTTGTAATTCAAGAAGTTCTCATTTCAAGCGCAATTTTTAATATGTGTAAAATTACCTCTCACAAATAACCAGTGTTATATGATTTATCAATAATTTGCTTGAAAATTTGTGACCATTGGGCTAATCGTAGTCGACCAGAAAAGGAGTGTAGCTGTAATTATATCTCGATTAAGCATGTACTAGTCAGGTTCGTTCCTACTTATTCGAGCTAATTCAACGTAATGTGTGTAATTTCTTAGATAACTTATGTTCACTTTTGATCACACGGACAAGTCGGTTTATTGACAATTAATTAATCGTTACATGCGCAATACGTTAACTACAAACATGCTGTATTTCTTCATGTATCATTACTAAATTACAATTCCAATGACTTCAATTAGGCTGTAAAATAAGGTATAGGTCCATGTATGGAAACTTATTACGTAACTGCTCTTATTTTCTTTTATAGGCTTTTCAACTGTATGTTGATATATATATATATATATATATATATATATATATATATATATATATATATATATATATATATATATATATATATATATATGGTGGTTAAAAAATGATGGTCTATGTTAGAGGTGCACATTCAGCACAAAAAATAAGACTATTTTTCATATAAATATGGGTGCGCAAATGCTTAGTTTTTGAAATACAACGTGTTAAAGTTATTTGTTTTTGTCAGTTTTTCACGAATAAGTCTAAGTCAAATTAAAATTTTGGCGTGAAAGTTGTCATGCGGGGGTTTTTGAGGGCAAGAAATTTAAATATGTTATTGCTAATAACACTGCTGGTAGAGGGAGCCACCTGTAAGACTATGCTTGCATTCAATTGGCTATCATTTTTTGACACCCAGTAATATCGACCTACCATATAGCTACATTGCAGCCCTTATCAATTGTAAGCAAAAAATGTATATTTGATCCAAATCTTTTAGACACACCATTTTCGAGGTATTTCAATTTTTGTATGTCGATGTCGCTCAAAAATTAATTTTTCTCAAGTAATTAATTGTATTGTCTGCAAATTTTAACAACAAATAAAAAAGTTTATAACATTTTATGATACCTGACTACAATAAATGTCCAAAGTGGCCACCCTCCACTTCAATACACTTTTGTATTCTGCGGAGCATACAACGTCGTACTCTGTGAAATATTTCTGGTGTATTTCTAATTTGTTTGCATCCAAGTACAATTCTTTGCTGCAGATCATCAACATTTTCAACATTTGCTTCATAGTCAATACTTTTGAGATGCCTCCATAAATAAAAGTCCGTAGGATTTAAATCAGGAGATTGAGCCGGCCATCGGTGAGGTCCACTGCGTCCGATCCATCTGCGTCCAAAACTATTGCTTACGTAATTTCTGACATTTACGGCGAAATGTGGGGGGGCTCCGTCATGCATAAACCACAGGTATTGTCTTATGTCAAGAGGTACGTTTTCTAATAACCCATTTAGTTGGTTTTGCAGGAATTCAAGATAAGTTGTAGCATTAAGTATGTGAGGTTAAATTTTTTTATTTGAGCAAGTTGAATGTCTGCAAGTTCCGCCGTTCGGAGGGGGCGTGAAGTCATCGGTCGCGTGTCCATGCGATGTTGGGCACGTTAAATATCTTTACCCTCCTAATAGAAAAGCAGGGGTTTAGCAAAATTTCCAGGATAGTGAGGTGAACTGCTTCCTGGCGTCGGTGATTGGCCACATTCGCGGAAATAGGCCGACTTTAAAGAAACAAAAACACACATATAAATATATATATATATATATATATATATATATATATATATATATATATATATATATATATATATATATATATATATATATATATATATATATATATATATAAATTAAAACTGACCTCGGATATGTGTTCTAGGGTGCCTAGTTAGCCGTCTTTTGGAGGAGATTTTTCAGAATTTAAAGTCGAGATCTCCTCCTTAGTGAATTTTCTCAAGAAACTTTACTAAAAAATGACGATTTGGCTCGTGGTTTGAAGCTATTTTCAAGAGGTTGAGGAAATGTGAAAGAAAATTAATTCTAAGGCCTAACTCTGCATACTTCTTAGAGCGGTGGGCGAGGATAAGTTGGGTTGTTGTAGCTCAATTAAGGGGCTTCAATCTGCCTAAAATCTTGCTGAAGATCGTCACTAGGTTCTCAGTGTGGTCAACCCCGGACCCGAGAGGGATCTCGCAGTTCGTCGTACCTTGTTTACTAAATTCCTTGTTCCGACTGACCTGAAATTTAGATAGGACAAACAAGTAGGTATACCTATCTACAACAGAATATATTAACACACACTCGAAGATAGAAAATCCGACGCCTCGTCATTGATCTTGCACCATATTATACAAGATACAAAATAGATGTTGATAGTGCCAAAACAATAGCCCCAGTTTACAACATCAAAACCAGAATCACCCGCGAAGTGATCAAGATAGAAAACGTCTCGCTTGTTTCTATAAGAGAGGTGATGGTCTATTATAACCTCATTACAAACACGCAAATTACAGTTAATTCAACAGGCAATTTAACTGGTCCATTGCCTCACTCAACAAATATCTCTAATCTGCTTAATCCTATAAGTACCGTTACGAACGCACCTGACTCAATTGACCGTGACACGAATAATTACACTGATAACCAGGTAGGTATACGAAACGTTATAAATAATACAGGACTTACAACAAAGTGTCAGCTGTATTTGAGGTCTAGGGTTAAACACACTGAGACCTTAGAGATGATTTTCAGCAAATAGCTTAGTTCGCGAGGTTGATAACCTCTAGAATTGGACTAGGAGGTCACGGGTTTGAGTCGCTTACTCAGACAGTCTGCTCCTTTCACTCGAGTGTTGAAAGGCCAGCTTCAAGCTCCCCCGCACAAGTTTAAGACTTCTGGGTGCGGAGTTTGTCTCCTGTGGTGTTATTACTGGTTGGGAGAGTAGAAAAATTGAGGCACTGTGATCGAGCTATAATAACCCAACCTATCCTTATCCACCGCGTTTTTTGGCTAAAAGTAGAAAGATCAGATATCAACTTTAAAGTAAATTGCATTGTCGCTGGCAAAGCTAACAATCTCAGGTATCGAAAGTGCTGTTCACGTAAATAATAAATGACATTGGTCCTGAGACTGTAGCTTGTAATACACCACATGTAAATGTCATTAAGAATATTGTTTAAACACCAAGTTGCATAACACAGAGGTAGTTGAGTTGCGTAATTTGGTATGTTCCTGACATTTTTTCCTTTATATCTTCTTTAAAAAATGGATAATTTGGTAGAATTTAGCAAATATTGTTGGCTATATGTATCTTGCCAAACATTATGACTCTTCTTATTAAAGTTAACATTTTATTACAATATTAAGATTTTAATGCCTAGAAATAGGAATTTAAACATAATTACAAAATTAATTCAAGTAAATTAAAGGATTGTATTAAATATCCCAGGTGATTGCGTTTCACATTATATAAGACAAGCGTACACAAATGAATATTATTTTCTAATGGCTTCACGTAAATGAACTATGGGAAATTCTTATGATTTAGAAAGTAACCGTCCAGAGAAGATTTATATACTTTGATAGAAACATAAATCATTCAAAAAGAATACAACTATGAGAAATTTAAAATATTTGCTATCCATCAAAGGCGTGAAATAAAATAATGTTACTTTGTTGTAAAATGGCAAAAAAGTTAGGACAACTATGCAACGGACGGCGGCTTAGCTTTAGAAAAATAAAAGTTCACCTACCTATAGTAAACACTTGAGAATGTTTAGTGTTTAGAACTTCGAGAGAGGTTAGAACTTAGGGTATCATCTTTATGCAAAACAAAATACATAATAGTATTTTACAAAATGATCGTATAAGTGAAGATTGGAACCTGTGATGAGCATTGATAGGTAGATTTTAAGAACCCCAATTACTATATCACATTTAAAAAACTTGACGATCGTTTCACTAACCAAGTTAGCGTTATCAGAAGATAAAAAATTTTGGGAATAGAATTTTTCGTCGCCTGATGACACAAACTTTTGTTAGTGAAAGGGTCATCAGATTGGGTTCGCTAAGTGTACTTAAATAATAGTCCTGTATTTCGTTATTGTTGGCCATAAAACCTTCGTAGCCCCTGACTTGTAAACTTGATCATACTTAAACTGAAAATCTGAGTTTATTTAACCCAGATATTCCCAACGTTCTATATGTAGGACGCTTTACAAATATGCTCCTAGATTCAATAGGAAACGTGTTAGTGGCGACATCTTGTGGTAACATGTAGAACTATAGGTAGTCTAGTGAACTTTGTTACCAACATACACAGATTGCTGTCAAAAGTGTTTTACAAGTGCATTGAAAATGGACAAAATGGTTGATAGTAATTTCAGTGACTATGGAATATGTTTTGAAAGGTAAATATCATCATTGCTATTACAAATTTTGCATAAATGTACTCCCTAAGGATGCTGCAAATACTAGTTACTAATATATTTTTAATTGGGTTCATTTTGTGATTATATTGGGGTTAGAAACATGACCGTCCTATATGTAGGACGTTGGGAATATGCATTACGATTTTCCACTTTTCAGGGGCCTATCATTGAATGAAGTGATTGCACTTCTTGAGGAAGACGATGACTTGGAAAACATTAGTCATGCTGATGTCACCATTTTACCGCCAGAAAATGCAAATGACAACATAACCGACGAAGACTCAGGTGAAGAAGACAACATAAATTTGTCGAACCTCCCCGCCAGTCAACTGCGAGCACCTGCTGAAGTTGAATTTGCTTGTCACACAGGTGAAATATTAGCTGGTAATAACTTCTAATATATGTACTTACTGAAATGATCTTATTATTTCAGCGCCAGAAGTAAATATAGATTCAGAGGATGATCCAGAGGATAACCTACCCCTGTCACATTTTATAGCTCGTAAGAATGCAAAAAGAAAAGCATATCATTGGTCAAGTGGGGATATCTCTTCAGTTTCCACATGGGTAAATGATGAACCAGCAGCAGCTCCTAGCTCACAGTCTCCGCTTGCGTTATTTGAAGAATTTTTTGACGATGATATTTTTGATCTAATGGAAATAGAGACTAATAGATATGCTAGCAGCCATAATCAACCGGCCAACATAACAAAAAAGGAGCTGAAAGCATTTATTGGTGTGTTGATTTTGAGCGGCTATAATGTATTGCCCCGAAGAAGACTGTACTGGGAACGTAGCCGAGATACTCACAGTGAACTGGTTTCAAACGCTATTTCCCGAAATAGGTTTGAATTTATTATGAGCAATATACATTTTATAGACAATAACACCATCAATGCATTGCCTGACAAATTTGCAAAAGTTAGACCGCTATATGTACATCTGAATAAAAAATTTATTGAGAAGGGCCCGTTGCAGGAAAATCATAGCATCGACGAATCCATGGTTCCATATTTTGGCCGCCATGGATGTAAACAATACATCCATGGTAAGCCTATTCGATACGGCTATAAAATATGGATGGGTTGTACTCGGCTGGGATATGTGAATTGGATGGAGCCATATCAGGGTGCAGCCACCCATGTTTCAGAGAAATATAAAGAATACGGTGTAGGTGCAGGTGTAGTTCTCACCTATGCTGACGTCTTGCATAGTAAATGGCCCGATAAGAATTTTCATTTATACTTTGATAATTTTTTTTCATCTCTACATCTCCTCAATTTGTTATCCAGCAAACATACGCGAGCTACTGGTACAATTCGAAAGAATAGATTGCTGGGAAACCCATTTCCTGATGATGTTTCACTCAAGAAAGCTCCACGTGGGACATTCCATTCAAAGAAAACAAATGAAAATATTATCGCTGTACAGTGGAACGATAATAACATTGTTACAATGTGCTCGAATTCTGTAGGCATAACACCACTTCATTCGGTAAGAAGATATTCTTATAAAGAGAAGAAGAATATATCTGTTGATCAACCCCACATAGTAAATGTCTACAACCAAAATATGGGCGGTGTGGACCGTTGTGATCAGAATGTAAGCCTATATAGGACATCGATACGCGGTAAAAAGTGGTATTTTCCGCTCATAATGCAAGCGGTGGATTTAGCTGTACATAATGCATGGCAGTTGCATAAAATCTATGCTGATAAACAAAATCAGTTGGACCACTTGTCATTCCGAAGACAAATAGCGTTGTCTATACTTCAGACAAATCTGAAAGAAAAAGGCCGTAATTCTACAGGCAGACCAAATTCTAATGAAAATCTAGGAATCAGATATGATAACATTGGGCATTTTGTTATACCCCAGGACACTCAAACTAGATGTCGCCACTGTCACTCTAAAACCACCACTAGATGTGTAAAATGTAACAGCGGTTTACATGTAAAATGTTTCCTGGCATACCATACTTTGAAAGTCTAGCAGTATTCCTAGTGCCCAACGTCCTATATATAGGACGGCCCTTTTTTCAAAAACTAATAATTTTTTCTTCAACTTTATGTATGATGTAGCTTTGTAAGTTCAAAATAAATGCATTTTATAGCAAGATTAGTTATTTTCTTGACAAAAAATGTTTTGGGCATATCTGGGTTAAAAAATGTATCTGTTTTTAAGGCTTTCAAATCGAAAAAAATAATTATTCACATAAAATTATAGCCAATAGTTAAGAAGTGTTATGCGTTTAAAACATAATAAGAAATAAGAATATACCTACAATGATTCACTTCTTTTGCGGAATAAATACATAATAATATTTTACAAAAGACAAACCTCTTCAACTTGTTTGTTGCTGTAGGTTGTAAAGTCTTTGTAAACTTTCATTTGTGAGTTTGATCATGCTCAAGCCGAAACTTTGAGTTTCTTAACAAAATGTACCTGTTTCCTAAGGTTGTATGCCTACATTTTTTAAACTACTGCCTGAAAAAGAAAATCAGACAAAAGTCATTGAGAAGCTATTAAAATGTCTAAGTTCTGAGGGCGATAACAAATAATATAGCGCTATGTTTTTACCATATTCCTAGGTTTACTGTTTAAATATCTACTATTGTTTTCGAAGTATTGGAGGACCTCTTTTAGTTATTAGGAAAAATACTTTTGACTGTAACAGGGGTATATTCACATATGTGAAACTTAACAGTTTATACACGTAGGAACAGTGGAAAAACTAATGTCTACATGCCAAATTATCACTATGTTGGTATACAAAAAAGCATCTGTATATGCTATGGCTGTTTTTATTTTAACATGTTTCACCAGGGAGTCTAGGGTGCGATAAAAAAGGCTGCTTTAAATACAGATTAAAGTCGTTTGGTTGACAATTATTTTTCAGGAAATTTACTAAATGGTGTACTGGCCCCAATAAGCAGATAGAATGATAGCAAGTGTAAAAATATCTCGGTTGTGACTGATAGTAAAATTAAGTGTAATATATCTGACAATATGCTTTTGTAATTATTTAAGACTCACATATTATCCGATTCATTGAAGTGTTTGGAGTATATATGTACATAATAAAATGATCTATATATATATATATATATATATATATATATATATATATATATATATATATATATATATATATATATATATATGTATGTATGTATATGTATATATTTTCATAATATATTCCATAATATTTCAGAAAGGAAACAAACCTACAGTTAGTATAAAGCTCACTCATCAGGTAATGACTTAAGCAGCTCATTAAATATTTTAGTAGCTCTGAAAGTTACACATTCACATAAATCATAAATGAATTAGGAGAGTATAATTGTCAGTGACGTTGGCTTGTAATTAATAATATTAGTTAAAATGCGTTAGACGTTTTACAAGACAAAGGTATCTTTATATTTTCTTGTTCTCAAAGTCACGATAAACAATTTAGTGTGCACCTATTTACACACACGTTGGGATTAAATATCTGGCACATCGTAATTATAATGATATTAAAAATTGTCTTAACGGAGCTCACAGTTACCTCGTTTACATTATGTGATTTGTTAAAACAAAAGAATGTATCCACTGAAGCTGACACTTGTATAGGAAGAAACATTTCGCAGCCATTATGCAATTACAGACATTTCTCTGAAAAATATGTTATGTTATAAGCCAACTGCTATACTTCTTTAAAAAAAAATTTTTTAAATTTTATAATCCAACAAGCCACTAGTTAATGATTTACACAAAATGTTTTATTTAGCATTAAAACAGTAGTCGAGAATAACTAAAAACATTAAAAAGCCGATTTATTTAATTTATTAATTTAAATGTCACAACTGCTTGAGTTATTTCAAGTATCAAGTATCCTGTTTATACAGAAGGTATATATGTATGAAGAAATCTACCAAATTCAACTGTATAACATGCTACCCAAAAACGATAGTAGAGAATTTTATAATTCCTTTTACCTTTGTAATAAGTGTGTGGTTTAACGATTCAATAGAATATTGAAATCCATGCCTGCAGCTTAGTGTCAAAATCTAGGAGACTTTTTCATCTGGAAAGCTACACACAATATAATTTAGTAAGCTACCAGAGTTCTAAAAGCTTAATTTTTTTGGCTAACAAGTTATAGTAATATAAACATGTTCTAGTTTAAAATGTTTAGAAACCACGGCATCGACCACACCGCGTGGAATACATTGGTGTGATCATCACAGTTAAGTATATTACTATTAGTTAAAAGAGTGTACTCTGATAGTTAAATAATATGCTGCAATACTTCTATAGAGACTAAACTAAATTTGGATAGCTAGTTAAAATAGGAAGGCCTTCAAAACGTTGCTTATGGGCCGTGTCCCTTGAAGGTTGAGACAATTACCTACCATCGAATCCTTATGTTGGGGTTATGCTATATACTAAGTGGATAATGTCAGTCCCTTCACTGCGCGCTGAGGTCTATTGTGGTTCATGCCAAATGATTTAATTTCTCTAATCAAATCTAGCTTCTTATCGAAGTCGATTTCTGAGTGAAAGTTGGTCAAAATCTTCTGGTATTTCCTCGGAATGGTCTGGGAGCAGGGTGTGTCCTAACCGCCCATCTAGAGGGGCCAGTCTTGTGGTTGGGTTTACCCTGTGTGCATCCATGGAACGCTTAGCCTTTGGTCGGAATAGTACATGCCCATAACCAAGGTATGGTCTGGAGCTGATTCTTTTCAGCGTAGCCATTGACATTCCTCCAAAAAAGAATCGTCCCGATAGACCAACTTCTTCGTGGTGTAGCATTCATGAGTATTCAAGGTGTCAGGCCATTTTCTGAGTCTAGTGAGTGCCTGCTCGGAGGTCAGTCGCCTACCAGCGTCGTCCGGCCGATTCTCCAGCCATAGGGAACTGTCCTCGTCAGCACAAATAAGAATAATCTAACCAGGCCATTTTGCGCAGCCTTGGAACGTCCTTTTAAGCATGTTTCTTCTACAGCTTCCAGCAGTGATCACTGTATCGTTGTAGTAGTGTCAGTTGTTCTATTATCCACTGCATTGGAGGGGGGCTTAGCTCAAGGCCAATCCGGCCCATGATTCTACACCGAACGTTAGTTTCGCAGGATAATTCTGGGGCTTTTTCGTACTTCGTTAATCTATACAACCAGCTGAGCGAGACGCTTGTCCATTTCTAAACTCACACTAGAGGTTTTAATCTCTTTGGGCTTGATCACCTCTTTGAGATATCATCCCTTCTCTGAATCCGTCTGGTCTCGACATCCCTTAGTGTCTGCTTCAGTTGGTCATTTATTACGAAGGAAGAAGCTACCTTGGACCCATTTTAATTTTCTTTGCCCGGAGACACCGACGAATTTAGCGAACTTACCAACATCCAAAAATACATGTCTTTTAAGAGAACATGCTAAAACCGTGATTTTCTAAATTACTTAAGAATGCCTTACCTACAAAATTTCAAATGTCGTAGAGATGTTGGCACCCTAATTATAAAAGTACTAATTAAATTTTAAAAAAATGGGTATTGTAATGTATTGAGAGTGTGTTATTTTGTTAAGGGTGAGATTTCGTTTATAAATAGGTAATCTGAATTGAATTAACTATTTTTATCTATAGTATCCCTCCACTAATTCTTACATATCACGGATTTTTTAGATAAGTTATTTGCCAAGTTAGGCAATTTTTGGAAAACGCAGTTTTATTGGACTATGCAACCGTCATTTTACTAAAATATTTCTAGAAAATTCATTTCAAATAGACCCTTTCTCTGATGCTTTGGCTGTAGGTTTAATTAAGTTGTGCTTTTTGCTGAAGAAAGCACAAAATTTTCCTGGAAAACCTGTGCCGATTTTCTTGGCTAACTCATCCAAGCCACTTTCAAAAGGAAGGTACTCACTAAATTTGATTAAGATCGGCTCATGCTTTTTTGTGTTATCGGTGTGATATATATATATATATATATATATATATATATATATATATATATATATATATATATATATATATATATATATATATATATATATAAACATATAAAAATTAAACTGACCCCGGATATGGGTTGTAGGCGTCCTAGTTTGCGCTCATTTGCTAAAGTTTTTTCAGAATTAAAAAGTCGGGATCTCCTCATTAGTGATTTAAGAAAATTCACTAAAACCTTGTGTAACGTATCATCTAATTTTTTGACATTTTACCAATAAACATCCATTATAATATTAAATATTATTAATATTAAAAATTATAATATTAAATTCTTAATTTAAATGATGCAAGGAATCTGATTAATATCGCACTAAATATTCAAAGAAACTACTTTTTTCGGACTCTTTCCTCACATGCAATGAAATATTGTTGATCTGTTTATGACACATATGAAATTTAACCGGAGCTATTTGCATATAGTCGCTCAATTTGTTACTTGGATTACTTCAATAAATTACTTTCTAATAAGGCTAATAAATTCCGTTTTCATCGACAAATATTTATACACATTCATTTAAATAATCTCACTGATTATAACGGTACCCAGTACTAATAACAGATTCAAATTAATTCTATTTTACAGTGACTGTTTATTTAACACTTGTCACTGTTTCATAATATTTTATAACGTATAATAAGCACAGGTGCTAACAAGTACGACTAAGTTTTATTAATTAAAAGCAATAAAAAATATTTTTCCATTTTCCAATCCAACTTTTCTTTTTTCACATTTTAATAATAATTTTATAATAAGTACATTTTTCGATAACCCAATTCACCACAATACCACAATACATTTTGAAAAACCTAACTAGGTTTTACCAAGACTAGCGTCACCAGAAGATATAGATTATACATTATGCATCCTCTGATGGCGCTAAACTTGTTAGTGAAATGATCATCAGTTCTATAAGAATGTGTTGTGTTAAAATGGGGTCTCCAAGGGAGTGTTTATCAGTGCTCATCACAGGTTTAGTTCTTCACTTAGTGATTATTACTTAACATTAAATAGTTGTATTTATCGCACTTGCACCTTTATTCTATATAAACCGAGAATAAGAATTCTAAAAATCTCAGTTTTATTTTTGGAAACTCAATTTTTGACAAAGCCTTACTTTAGTAATCACCAGATAGCAAGTTTGAATTAAATTAATTTTGTTTTTCGTAGTAGAATTATATTTCATTATGCAAAAATTTAAAGCTGTGATAAGAACTCGGGAACTCAATTAACCACAACACATTTTTTAAACCTGATGATACCTTCGATAACAAAGTTAGCATCACCAGGGGATAAAACAGAAGACGTTATCTCATCGAGTGAAGATTGGAACATGTGATGAGCACTGATAAGTACCATTTGGAGAAATCAATTCATCAAAATACAGTTTGTAGGCCTGACGACCGTTTCGCTAACAAAGTTAGCGTCATCAGAGGGATGAATAAACTGAGCGAATAAAAACTATGTTTTAGGGTTCTCCAAATTCTACTTAACAATATCTCATCCTTAAATTTTGCTAGCAAAATAATTATCCAATTAGAAATTTTGATTGTCGAATCTAGATTTTGTATTATCTTGTTTGTTAATATTACATATTAATTACAATCCCTTGATCGCATAATTTTGTTTGGTACAATATTTTACAATGATAACAACACTGTAGTGTAATGAGAAAAAAAAAGAGTTTTGGCAAATCGTTCTTTCATTTAACTTTTCGACTATTATCAAGCGTATAACAATACAACATAGAAAGTTCAGAGTAACTGAAAAAGTTGTTGAACAATTTGAAATCACGCTTTACGAAGATTTTACAAATGGGGACCCCAATATAATTTCACAGAAATGCACTATGGTTGTAGGGCTCTAAATAATTCACGAATTGCGTAAATGCAGCAAGTGGTGCCGATAAAGCTGTTACATGGGGCTCAAAAGCTTGCTTGCCTGTCCTCCATGGAAACCATAAAAAGCAATCCAGTGTCAGAGGTCCCGGACTGTAGGCCAACAGCACGGAAAAGAATACAAGAAGTTGAGGGTCGGAACTGCTCCAGGAATGCAGTATACCTAATTACAGATTTGAAACAGTTTTCATAATAGAAACACAGGGGTTGGAAAGTTTCGAAAACGTCACTAATATAGCAGCAAAAATAAGGGAACACACAGAAGAATCCAAGGCACAATTTATTTTGGATCAGGTATATACAAAGTGACACCAAAAGCCAAAATTTCTGCAATTTCTAGAGGAGAACGCAACTTGTCTAGCTTGTGATGGTAGAGAAACAGCTTTGCGCAAAATAAGTTGACAAGGTATAACGCAATAGCCAATTGTCGTACGAGCCGAGCAGCGAGTGAATCGAAAGTTTCCATGGAGGTAATATGGAACGAACTCACAACCCTAACAAAGCTAGGGAGGCAAAGTAAAATAAAACCAATCTGGGTTAAAGCACAGAGGGGTCATTAAGAGAATGATTAAGGAAGGCGGATAGAGGCATCTGATAGATCCTGAACCCTTCTACGATCTAGTCTGTTTGGGTATCCTTATACCTGACCAGGAGATGCATCTGTGAAACCACGAAATAAAACACTAAAAGGGTGCACAAACTTATCAGGGCAGAGACAAAAATGTTATTATCGAATGTTTGCCAAAATTCACAATGGACATACCAAGCACGAACAAAAATGCTATTCAAGTAATATTAAGTTCATTAACAAGACGCTGCTGGATCAACAGTTACACAATTTAGACATGTTTACTGTGTAGATTCTGGTAAGAGGGATACGTAATCCCACTTCATTTATGTCAATGCCAAGCCCTGAGGAGGTTGATTGTTTTAGAAAATCCATAGGCTGAAGGGTATACGATGGAACCGCTGTCAAGACTATGAAATCGGATAGGAGACAAGCCTGGACAAGTTATTTTATGGGATTACATGGGAGTGTTACAATATCTTAGAGCTTAATATCCAGCTTTCCCTAAATCTCATCTAATCTAGTCTACATTATTCGGATCTATTTGCAAAATCTTATAATAATTTCAAATTTGAGTGAACTAATTTTAATATGTTATTCAAATGACGGTTATTTTGCTACCGGAACAAAAAAACAATTGACATGTTGACAGTTTGCCTCGAAGAGCAGTATAATTTTTATATCTAGACAGCCTTTTCATATGCACCTACTTTTTTGTCATATCAAAAAATATGTTATTATTATCAGTGAAATGTATTTATTATCCAATTTTTATGATAAATGCTAGTTAAAAAAACTAAAAAATATTTTGTATCGCCTAGGGTTTAAAGCCAATGTTACATACCAACTAATGACTTAAAGGAGGTGTCCCAATGCATAGGTTGCTTGGAAATTAAGTTGTTAACAATAGCATATATATATATATATATATATATATATATATATATATATATATATATATATATATATATATATATATATATATATATATATATATATATATATAAGTTTTATACGATAGAGTATTTTTGCGTCAATACGATTTAAGCTCCTTCCCATTGCTAAATTGAAACATTATATTTTGATGTCAGATACTTTGTTTTTTTTTGTGGCAGGTAACAGCAAAGGCTATTTTCAGTTTAAAAAATTTCGTTGTCAAAACACAATCAAAATAAAACCAGATTATTTAGGTCGTAAAATTATTAAATTAAACGTAAGCATTCAAAACGGTTAAAATGCCATTAAGGACTCGCATTCCGCAAGAGTAAATGTAAAGTATTGCGAACTGTGTAGATGAACTTTGTGCTATAATATAGAGTAGATGATAATAACGCAGCAGTGTTGATCTCTAAACTGTTTCTCGTAATTATTATTATGGCTGGCAATTATCTTCGTTTTGATCATTTAAAAGCTGAAAGTCGAGCTAAATTGTGTGAAATGATTGAGTATAATCGTGTTAGCGGCCCGAGGGGAAGTCGGCGGCCTCTGTCTGATTAATGACTTGGTGCCAACTTAACAATATCCTGAGGTAATGTACTCAAACTATTCATTAAACAACTCGATTAACTGCTAAATATAATTAAATCATCCTTAATTACAACCCTATCTAGAACTATCTGTAACATTAGTAGACCTGACTGTACTCACGTATGTGAATCGGTTAATGCGATGATCTTTGAGTTTAGATTCCTAAACTTAGTGTTCGAAATGAGATGTTCCTCCTCTTGATTAAACCTTCTGAATGTGTAATAAAATACTATTTTTTACTCTATCAAGTTCCATACATTTTTATGTTGGTATTGGCAAGCGTTCAAAAACTTTTTTGATGTCAAAACTATATTTTTATAGTGAAAGGACAACACCTGTAATCTAACATTGATTATAACAAAAGTTTGGATACAGCAAGTGCGTTATGGCAAGGAATTTTTATAGAAATGATCTGCGCTTTTTTTTTACGAAAGTTATACAGGGTGAGGCGCTAAGAGTTTATGTTAGAAGTTTCTTAATAACCGATTTTAATTCGGAAAATTTCGATTCCTAAGTTTTCGACCTAACCCAATTAAACTAAAATAGTTTTGCTCACGTGACACTTCCTGTTCTATCGGAAGTGTCATCAACTTTGTTATTTTAAATGCAATATGCCACTTTATAATATAATTTGGAATTCTACTGATAATTCAAAGTAAACTTTCACTGGCATACTATGTGTATAAAATTAACCATTTTCAAAATATTTCGTTTTCTTCGAAAATTGTTGCAGAATCATAGGAGCACTTTATACCTGATAACTTGAAGGAAAAATAAGCCACAAGATTCATCGTTTGCAAACAACACACCAGTATGTATACCCTCACCACACGTATTACAGTTTTGCGTTGCAACATACGGGGTGATAGAAATGGACTTGGAAACTTGACACAATTCAACTGATCAAAACTTGCGTTTTTCAAAAGGGATATCCTGTATTTTATTAACTAAGTTAATTGGCATTTCGAATCTCTTTCGATTTGCGTTAGCGTTCCCTATACCTAAAGCTAACCGTTTTAGAGAGAAATACATATTTATTCGAATCACGGTTGGAAACTTATAACAATAGTAGCCTTTGGAATTTAATTTGTCAACCAACTGACATTTGCATGCTAGAAGTGCACGCGGTGAAGTTTGTTGTCGAAATTACAAAATAGGCCCTCCATAGTGATAAAATTGGCCAATTTTGAGTATTCTATTGGGGGGGGGGGGCTGTTTGTTGGGTGAACATTTAGAGGTGGGTTGAGAGTAGAATTGTCGGCGAACAACGAAGCAAAAAGTTCAGCCTTGGAGAAATTATTTCCAATAGATGTAGAAAGGGTCCAGAACGGTTTTCTGCCATTGGAGCTTGAGATGATTTGTTTTCAATGTGGTTTTTAAACGAGTTTTTTGCCTCAGAAAGAATGCGGACATAGCGGTTTCTTGCGTCGTTAAATGCTTGACGGTTTTCTTGACTGGGATTGTGTAGAAGCGTTTTGTGAGCTTTGACCTTTTCAAGTCTGGCCTTGCCACAGGATTTAGAGAACCAGGGCTTTTGAGTGACTGAAGAGGTTTTCTGTGTACGTGAAATAAATAACTCCATGCCAGCATGGATAGTTTCGGTGACGTTTTGTTAGATATAAGAGGGGTCAGGATGGGAGAAGCAGACAGACCCCCATGGAAATAAGGAAAAGTAATCCCGCATTTCGTCTCAGTTCGCGGAGTTGTAGTGCCAAACGATACGTGTGTGTGATGACTGTGTGACATCGGCTTGCATTCCGCAGCAGGCAGTGACCATGCCGTGGTCTGAGCGACCAAGGGGGATGGTGACTGATATCTTATACAATTCAGGTTTTGTAGTAAGAAGGAAGTCCAAGGCATTTGAGCTCTCCCTTATCGATCGGTTTTAGAAGATCCTAGCCATTCCTTATAATAGACATTGAAGTCACCAAGAATAATGACATCGGAGGAAGGATATTCAGAAATCAGATAGTCGGTTTTTTGAGTAAGGTAGTCGAAGAGCTGGACAAAGTTGTTGTCAGAAAGTGACCGGTAAATGCAACAGATGAATTTAGTTGCAGGCCTAAGAGAGAGAGAGAGAGAGAGAGAGAGAGAGAGTTTCATCGAAAGTATGTCTTTTCTTCCTTCTTCTAAATTGGGGAGTCTGGTACAGGGTAGATTGCTACGGACGTATGCGCACACGCCTCCATGCAATCTAAAGGAAGTAAGGAGCTCATCCCCCGGGAAATTAAGGTGATTAGTGGCTGTTTTGGCACTGACTTGGGTTTCGGTGAGGAAGAGGAGTTGGGGCCTATTAGCCTGAAGGAAATGGTGGACGGAGTTCAGGTTAGAATTTAGGCCACATATATTCGAGAAGGATATGTTAAATATTGATGCCGGCGCCCCCTGTACACCCCTCTCCCGGAGATATGAATGGGGGGTATTTTATCTCCGCAATCTTTTGTACATGGAGGAGCCATCATATTTTTTGTTTTTAAGGGAAACCGACTCATACACCAGAACCGGGCGTGAAAAAATCCTTTACTGTCACGTAAAGGAAAAGTCCACCACCACCTGCTTGACACCGATTAGTCGCCTCGTACGACAGGCAGGAGTGACCATGGGCCTATTTTGTAGTTAGTCCCCGGACCCACAGGGGACAAAATATTTTGCTGAGGTTTTTTTTTGGAACAGCTTAATCTAAATGCTTTTTATTACCTACGCAAACCTTTAACAACATTTTTATTCTGTAACGGACGCTGGTAAGGCCCAAATCAAGCATCAACGTCGCGATTTTCTCATTGGTGAATCTTAATACGGAAACCACATTTTCCTACATTTTCTTGTACATACCTTGTCTTAATAGTTACAATACAATAAATTAAAATGGTATTGTAAGTTATATTGATAATGGGGTTCAATCTATACTCAGCTAGATTGAGACCGCCTATTTTTGCTTTCCTTTTTTATAAAAAGTATCAACTAATTACAAAAAATAAATATAATGAGAACACACACACACACTTACTTTACGTAATAGAGTGAACATTATTTAGATCGACTTAGGCATTGCCAGACAATCAGAGAACGTAGGTACACAAAAAAACAACCTAGATTTAAAACCGACAACCTCCACTTTTTGAAATAGGTTAAAAAGAATAACTAAACAAGCCGAGCAAATAACAGAATAAGTTGCCATCTTTGTTCAAAAATAAAAACGAATTTCAATCGCTCTTTATAAAAATATAAAGTGTAACCCACTGAGAATCGTGGCAAAGCTAAAACGTAATGCCACTTAAATTTCTGTATATTGCTGTTTTTGTCGAATCTACAAATCGCTTTTATTACTATGAAATCTGCCTAGCTTTGAAACAGATGATAATTGTTAACTGTCAAGTTGCTGCAACTTTTTAGCTTGTATTTGTCAAGTTGTGCGTGAATCAATTCATTTTTGTAGTTTTAGTGTAGCTGTAAACACGTAAATCATTTTTTTAAACTGATTATGGGAATATAGTTTCTGACAAAAGAAGACAATCAGCCAAAAATATAAACAAATTTGTTTCTACTGTACCTGGTCAAAACTATTCATCATATTTTTAAATAAAATTTGTCTCAAATCAGTTTAAATAGGGCAGAAAACTGGACGACTTGTGAAGGCAAGAATTGGAGACAGCATCAACAAGAAGAAATTGTCTTACAAGGTATACGAAGTAAAATCTTGTTACCACCTAGTAAACATAAATCTGTTAATAATTTAATTGGCAATTGGAAAACCCTGACTCCTGAAAAACAGATGTGCAGGCAAGAGGTTTAAAAAATGGTGGCTGTTGTTCGTACCAGGAGTTTTTCTCAAAAGTTTTAACTGGCGATGAACTTGGTGTTCCACTTGGATCACCCAAGAAAACAAGACTTAATGCAATGGTTACACTAACGATCTCCAACATACAAAAAAGCAAAGACGCAAGGATCACAGGGAAACCGATGGCGACATTTTCTTAGGATGATGAGAAATAATTAAAAATTTTAGAGTTGCTATACCCCAAAAAAGGCCGTTTAATTTTGCCTAATATCTCTCTAGTTAAGAAATCATACATTATGGGAAACTCATTCCACCACAACTCATTTTTCAGATCTGACGAACGTTTATCTAACAGCTTCAGCGTCATCAGAAGGATGAATATACTAGGTTTCAATCTTCACTCAAGTTACCACATCCCCGTTAGAGCCCTGACCTAGCGCCATCATACTACAACATCTTTCCTAAACTGAATAAAGACTTGCAAGGCCGTAATTTTTTTCAGATGAAAAACTAAAAGAAGTCATGGAATACATTTTGTGAACAAACTGATAAAATAATTTTGCTTGTACTTACTTTTATCTAGCTATGGAATCGATGTGACAGCTAACTATCGAAATCACTTGCTTTAAAAGTCATAAATAAATATGATGTAATTGTATCGCTTTGCCTGCAAATGTGATACGTAACTAGACGATTTGTTTATTTAGTCAACTTAAAAATAAAAGCTTATGCAGTAAATATCATTTGAGGCAACAGGTAGCAATTAGCAGTTCATAAAGTTATTTAACAACTGCAAGTGTAATCAATATGTAATAAGGAAAACGCTACTAATTTACTTTTTTTAAATACAACATAAACATTGAACAAACGAGAAATATGTCGCCATTTAACTTCTAGCGTTATTGGGAACCTTCAACCATAAAAGATTGTTATGCTATAACCATTAAATTAATTTCAGGGATCTTTCAAATTAATTCAGGAATTATTAATATTTAGGCGTAAAGCGTCACATATTTCTTATGTTAATTTCCAAAATAAACAGAAGTGTGGCCAGTTTAAACCCGGAGAAAAGGACAGGCCAGACGAACTGAAAGAATGCAAATGGGCAATAACCATGTAGTTGTCACAGTGGTGCAGCTTCCACTAAACGACTGGTTCTATAAATAATCTAAGAAGGAGATACCTACAGGTGTCCGGTTAAATGTTTGTGCTATTAGGTAGTAAACATATTTTTCATGTGTACATGTTTCGTTTCTCTTGCCTCGCTTTGTTACAAAAATAAAAGAGACACAAAAATTAGTACAGGAGGTCTAATTATTTTTAAAAGATACTTACCAATTAACTTTACTTTCATTTGTTTGAAAATCTTAATTAAAACCATGGACGCAGCGCTTGCGTTATGGTAGCCAATTTTCATAGAAAGCTTTCAAAGCACAAAAGCCCAGGTTGGATTTATAAAAATTGGAACAGATGTTACTTACTTACCTATAAAGGCATCAAAATATAAGTTGTATCTGCTTGAATTGACCTCAGTGATTTTTGTTTCGTTTCCCTTTAAATTTTATTTGTAATCAGCTTATTAATATTTACAAATGAGGGGAAAAATTGGTACTTATTAGTTATAATTTAAAAAATTTCCATGCTTAATAGTTCCTTTTCATATAAATTCTTTTCAAAATATACTGCATAAAAAAGTAATTCAGTGTAAAAACAGGCAAATTATTAAAATTCACAATAACGGTGGTTTCAAAAATAAAGTTATTGTAAAATTGTCTGCCCAGTGTGATGATAAAGTTTGGAACATAATCCACAAATCAGTTATTCAATTTTTCTTGAAGAAAAACGCCCAGACAGGTTAATTTTATCTTTTCAATTGTCAACTTATGACCTAAACATTCCATTTATACGTCACCTATTTCTAAATGATGACGTTATCATAAGTTTATTTAAATGACAACCATATTTTTTTTCTGTTTTTCTACAGACCTGCTTACTACTTAAATGATGATGGGAAAAATACATAACAATTTTTTGGAAAATTGCTTTATTTACTTTAGTAAATAGAAACCGAAATTTAATAAGAAATAAATATTTCTCACCGTTTTTATTTAGGACGAGTTTTCTTTAGAATAATAAGGTTTTTCTTTCCTTTTATAGAGTAATAATAACTTTATTTTGTGACATTTGATACGATGCCATATAACTATTTCACAGATGGAACAAAAAGTAATGTCAAAATCAATTTTTAACAACACATGTTGTGACAACTTATTGATTGCTTCCTGTTAGCGATATTTAGTTATCGGAATTTTATCGCACAATCGATTTGGAATTCGGTGAACAAAGACACTATTATTAAATCGTGAAATAATTTCAATTATTACCTGACGTTTAGATTAATTAATAGGCCTAGTGGTGAAAGTGTAAAAGTGCTCAAAGTAACGAATTTAACAAAAATGGCACGTTTAATCGAAATGTAAAGAATAGAGATATGAATGATGATCAGATATGGCGACAAATTTAGAAGTCGTCAGGAAGCATGCAAGTTATTTAACCAACAACATGCTGATAGACCGCCAATTGCAAGATCTCCAGTAAGTAAATTGATTGCCAAATTTACAGAAACGGAATCCGTAAAAGAGTTGCCTCGACAAGGTCGACCTCGAGTAAGTGAAGAAGTCAGATTGGATATATTGCTTGAATCTCAATAAAATGACCACCATTCTACAAGGCAACTAGCGCTAAATAACAATGTGGATCAATCTTTAGTGGTAAAATTATCCACAGGAGAGAAGTATAATCCTTACAAAGTGCAATTGATACACAAGTTAAACGATAATGATTCAGCCCGTTGTTTAGAGTTCTGTGTACAGTTAATATTACGCTTAGTTCTTGGTCCGAAGAAAATCGACGCCTCGAAAGTATCTCCCCAGATGAAAATTATTCCTGCACGACAATTATCATTGTCGCGCAGAAACAATTTTTAAGCAAAACTAAGGAGCTCTTATGGCGTGCAGCAACTGAGTCTCAATTCTAGACATCTGCCTTTATTATAGATTCCTGCATATTTATATTTCAAAGAATACCCTCATCCATCTAAAACATGTCGTCACAAGCTTCCCTACAGATGCTTGCGACTTTGCTAATGTTTGTGACGGAGATCCTGACCGCAACCATTACATTCTGTTGGGAATCACAGTGAGGAGGCAAATTTGGAAAAAAATTGTCACTTTGGGTTTGTCTTCGGTTCATTATTCCACAGTTTTTGAGTCAACTCGAATAGCTTGTCTGTTGCAATTGAACTACTTAGACCAAATTTTTATTTTAAAATGTCATGGACAACTTTCACCATATGCAGGAGTTGTTATCAGGTTTATTTTCTCTAGTTTGAGATCACTTATTTCCCAGTGTTCATAGCGTCACAAAATCCATTAACATCAAGATCACTAATTTGCTCACAAAAGACAAAATGTGCGGAAATTTTCGGGTTAATGAATCTGTTCCTTCGCGACGGTGTTGAGCCAGAGTCTAAAAAATCGGCCGTAGTTAAAATAATTCAAATACAAACTAATTACAAAATCATTAAATCACGCACTGATTGGGTTATGGCATTACTAAGTTCAAGTGTCCTGCTTCTAAACATATAGTGAGACAATAACAATGTTTTATCACGTAATGTTATTAAAACTTGAAACTCAATTAATTAGAAAACAGACCAAATAAAGTATTTGATTGTTTTTATTTAGCTAAAAAGTGCACCTGTATCGGAACGAGGCTTAAACTTATCGACTGATCCGTTAATTATCGAGTGTAAAGATTTTTATTTTGTTGAATTTAAATGTGATTTTTTGACAATCTAAATTGACATAAGGTATTCTTGATCGACAAATTGTATGCTAATCTCACACTGATGGTGAGAGTCAAACCTGCAAGACAACCAGCAGGTGAACCGGCAGCTTAACTGGCACATTAAAATGCAAAGTATACAGCAGAACATACAACGGATATTGTTTACAACCATTTACACTAGAGCACTGTTTGAACATCCCCTTTTTTAACACGTTTGTATGCTTATAAGGTAAAATACGAGGTCTGGCGATTAAAACTAGGAAAACTAGAGCCTAATTACATTTCTCGTGATGAACACATATTTGAACAAGGCCTACGTACTAGAGAAAGACAAGTTACTACTACCAACAGAGCTAATGTTTAACTATAAATGATCACTTAGTTGGAATAAATCGGTTTAGCAAAAAGTCGCAAGAAAAGTTATATCTTATAAAAAAATCATATTCCTACTTACTAAGTGAAGATTGTAACCGGTGATGAGCACTGATAAGCACATTTGGATAACCCAAATCACCACAACACATTTTAAAAACCTGGCGATGGTTTCCCTAACCAACTAACTTGGTTAGTGAAACGATCGTAAGGTTGTTTTAAATGTGTTGTGGTGATTTGGGTTCTCCAAGTGTGCTTCTATTCCTATTTGTTACACTAATAATAAAGGATAATAATGAGGGAAGGAGACTGGTATTAAAGTGACAGTGATGAAATTTGATAAAATCCATCGGAAATGCTAAAAACTCAAAATCGCAAAAAAATTATTGTAGAAATCCTCATAATATAAAATATAGAGATATGTCAAAACAATGTCAACAGAAAAATTTGCTCTTGTATAAAAACCTTTATAAATTTGGAAATAATGTTCAAGAAAGTTTTAAATCTCTCTCAAAATGATAAGTATGTTATTTAAAAGTTTTTAAAATGCATAAGTGCTATTAGCACATATGATTGAAAAATCAACAGTTGAAAAATATCAGTGACAGAGAGTGGTACGTCAACATGTGGACACCACTGTTATAAATTACGTCTTGCAGTCACAAGGATTAGCTGTTCTGTAAGATGCTCTGTATAATTACTTAGACAATAAACAACTGAAATGAATTAATAAAATGAACACTTCTTTCCTAAAATAATCAAGCAAGCTCTGATACTGATTATCAGGATAAGGCTGGTTTTTCAATTGTCAAATTTTACATTTAGAAGGATTGCATGAAGAGAGCCTTGGTGTTCCAGGGGTAAGAACGTGTGCCTCTGAACCGAAGGGTAACTCTTTGATTCCCAGGGTTTCCATTTCACTTTTAATCAAATTAACATCAACCGAGGTTCTGGCATTGTATTTGAGCAAGTTGAGCGTCTGTCTGTTTCGCCCTTCGGAGGGAGCGTAAATCCGTTGGTCCCGTGTCCATGCGATGTTGGGCACGTTAAAGATTCCTATCTTCTGTACAGAAAAGAATGAGTTTCGCAAAATCTCCAGGGTAGTGAGGTGAAACTTCTCCCTGGCGTCAGTAATTGGCCATAGTCGCGGAAATAGGCCAACCTTAAAGTAAAAAAAAATTTGCAGCTACGAAAAGCAAAGTCTCTCGTTTTTTACAGTTATTTTACACAAAATCGTTCTACAGGCACCCACTATTTTAGATTTACTAGGTTAAGCAAAATGGTGTGATTAGATATGCTAAGATAAAATAATAATGGATTAAATAATAATAATAATATATTGTCTTTATTGAGTTAAAGCTCTCGAATATAACAAATGCTAATTATAATGATATTAATAATCATATAATTATAATAATAAAATTTACAAAAATCGAAAATTGGAGTTGTATAAAATTCTATTGATTTGCTTTAGTAGATTGGCCAGTTACATTAGGTCTAATTTTGGTACTAGTGTTAACATAATTATGATATTTTTCCTCATTGATTGTGGTAACCCAAATTTTTTAATGATATGAGACACCAGCTCAAGAAAGCGCTCTAAAGAACAAACGTTTTACAGTGACTTTTAGCTTATTGAACTGCTCCCTGTTGCTGCTTGCTCTTTGATCAGACTTCTTTCCGACTTTTAAGGCTAATTTTTAGACTAAAGCATATATTACAGATGTAAAGTACCGTTATCAAGAGTATTTAAAGGTGCAGCCTGACAATATTCAATTTTATTATTAACTATTGATAATACTATTATTGGTATCGATGAAAGGTTTGTCAATAGTGATAGTAAAACTTTAAAACCCTAGGGTGACCATATTGGAAATGTAATTACGCAGTAGACATTTCAATGGTTTATTAAATGTTTACCATTTCATCATGAATATTTTCAGTATGTATAAATGACTATAAATTAAAAAGACATTCTAATAAAATTGGTTAAATTCGCGCCGTCCAACGTGATCCCGATAAAAAATTATGGAGTCCTTGTCACCGAGACCTTTAAGGTCTATTGTTGCACGCCCTAAAGCCATCTGTGCAGTCTTATTTCCTTTAGCAGGGGTTTTACTTTGTAGCTTTTCAACCGCCCTTAGGTTTATCTTCGCTGACTGAAACCATAACATCGCCAGAAGTTTACATTGGCACAATACCTGGAATGTTGTTGTCTTTTTGACAGTACTTCGTCTTCCAGAATCATTTGTAACTTATCTTTATGGAGTAGGCAATGTTCTGGGACTAAACCTACTATCACCCAAAATGACATTTCTGCCCCTTCCTAGTAGGTCAATCTAGTCGAAGGCTATTTCGTAAATTTTTTGGCCTGTCTATGCCCTAGGGAGTTTTTTACCATTTCAATATTTTTCCTTGGTTCTCATCATCGATGTATTTCTCTGGCACTTCCAAGAATTGGGCCTAGATGAATACTTGGAAATTTTTGCTTTTGGATATGACTTCACACGCAAACAAGATTGTGTTGATTCAGAAACACCAACCTGGGAACCATGACAGGTTTCGTTTGCTTGCTGGTTTGGCGCTGGGTGAGACTCAACGAAATAAGGTAAGTACAATTTGGAGGACCCAATTCACCACAATACAGTTTTCAGACCTGACCGTCGTTTCGCTAACGAAGTTAGCGTCATCAGGGGGAAGTTTGTTAGAGAAACAATGTTCAGATCTAAAAATTGTATTGTGATAAATTGGGTTCTCCAAATTACACATATCAGTGCTCATCACACGTTTCAATCTGTACTCATTCACGGAAAGAAGAATATAATAAAAATATATATTCTCAAATCAGACACATTTATAGCTAAATGTGTTCACCAATGAGGACAATTTTTATTGTTGGTTCCAAGTCAATTAAAATATTTTCAAGCTGGGTGGATTAGATCAGCTTGGTGTGGGTTGTGGCATCGCCGCACCTTTTTCTTCTAAAATTATTAAAGTAGAGAGGCTTATATCAGCGACCATCAGTATAGTGCAGTGTGACTTTAATAGCTTGCACTGGATGAACATGTAACTCCAAGGACAATGACATGACCTACCACCCCGTTCATCTTACGCTGAGGAGTAGAAGAAGCTTTCCGTATCGCTGATATCGCGAAGCGAATCTGTTAGTTGACCGTCAAAGTCATGCGATTTGGTGCTACTAAATTATTTCCTGTGAAGTTAGCTTTGAACTTATAGGCTCATTACAACAAGCAGGACACTTTCGAAGTATCTCAACAACAAATGTACTCTTCGTCAGACTCTGCTGGATATGTTAAATCGATTCGTCACAAATCGAATACGTTATAGAGCAGTGCAACCAAAGTCGAGTGGGTCATTTAAGCGATGTCTAGTTTTATAAATAATGTAACCCTGAACATTATGTTAAAGCAACAGAAATTGCTTCTCAGACCATTTGTGTTTACTTCTGTCATTTTTATTGACAAACCGTCTATAGGTTTACGCGTTTTGTAAATTGTGTTTCTTTTGTTGTAGAAAATCTGCTAACTAAATTGACTAACATAAATCAGATCTTACAAACTGCCGTTTGATATATGTTTACGCTTGTCAGGCGGCATGATTTATACATTTTTTATTAAATAGGTAGTCAACGCACCTATCTTAATTCAAAAACGTAAAAAAGCTGAATCAGCATTCATCAAGCGTGTTGTGAAATTCCGAAACAAAATCACTTCCTTAATGGATGATTTTTATCAGAGCTTACTAGTCTTTTTCCGAAGGATTTTCTCATTTGCTGCTCATAACTCTTCATTACCATAGTAAGGTAGTTTTTCGTCTGCTTAAGAAGATTTTTAATTACCACTTTTTAAATTAATTTAAATTAACAACATAGTGTATACTTTAGTAGTGCATTTATAATGAGCGTAGAACGGAAGTATTTAAAATAAGGCGCCTGCCAAATGAGGGACTGATTGTTCTCTTCGATTAGCAATCTCTACATGTTCTTATTAAAAATTATTGCTAAGTCATAGTCTGGCCATGCATTTTAAAAACTTATTATAACGCTTGTACAGCCTACCTCTATCGTTTATATAACAATTTCATGATAATTTATTTCACATTTGTTGTGTGAATGAGTGGTATAACAAGGCAAATGCAGATTATAGTTTGTATTGAGACATTGCTATATAGAATACCGACCAATAAAAGTCAAAATTGCGACACTTGATAGTTTAATTAAAATTTTATTAATTTTCGATAAGCTTATATTTCTTAGCTCTTTGTGTGTGGCTTTGCACTTATTTATTTTTTAAGTCCTCCACTTGAGTTCACTTTTCTTATATTTTGTTACATAAAACAATCTTATGAATTATATGTAGTTGATGTGTGTAAATATTAACATATTTAATTTTAAAATTAGATTAGACAACATTAGATTAAATGTGATTGAACTATTCCAGTCCCTTTATCGCAACCTTAGGTCTATTGCGGATCACGTCTTATTACTTAAATTTGACCCTTCAGATCCAGCTCCTGCAGAAGTATATATTTTTGAGGGTGAAAGTTAGTTGACAGTGTTCTTTACGGGCTTGTGTTCGCCCGCTGTTGAGGTGTGCTGCCATCTGAGCGAAGTCAATTTCCCGTTTTAAGCTTACAGATAGATCTTCTCTCTCCAGGTCCGTCTGTAACCTTCATCCGTCGCTCAGTAGAGCCATCAACCTCCAGGTGCATCTGGCCCGTAAATATCTCAGCTGCCTTTGGGTTCGTTTGGACCCAAAACCCGTTAGCGCTTAACACAAGGCGGTATCACTATGAATCTTCACCCAGGTTACTTCTAAGCGAGTTCGTTTTTCCGTTTCGAAGCTCAACCTCCGGGTGTAAATCACACACTAGGGGTCTCAGACTCCTCCCGGGACTGTCTGGACCCGCCAGTCGCCAGTCTTTGACTCAGTTAGTCGCATTTAATAACAAGCAGGAGCTACTTATTTTTATTTCATTCCTGGACCTGCAGGAGATTTTTGAAACTAAAAGGCATGAAAATCAACATTCTTCATAAACCATTTTAAAAGAATCATTGTTTAAATTTGAAAAAAAAAGTAAAAGAGAGGTAGCGGTTGTGACTTCTAGAAATATTCTTATAGGGAAGTCACCCAGGGCCCTTGGAATACACATCTTAAGTAAATTTTAAGCTAGAGAAAACAGTGTAGATGCCAGAGTTCATAACAGTTCCCAAACTTCAAGTTGTTCTAATAAATAAAATGATATCTGTATAAATAAATAATATATAGTAGAAATAATGTGCCATGTTTCATCAAAATAACTTTATTGTTTGAAAATGTACAAAATATTCCGAAAGTAAACTTAAAGTGTTCCCAAAAAAACTGTTTTCTTGATAAACCTTATAGGTCAATAGCAAATTGAGCTATTCAAATTTGAAGCATTTAATGAAAATTCGCTACCATAACGCACTTTCTGTGTCCCGAATTTCTTTTATTACAAAGATGTATTATATTTTGATGGAAAATGCAAAAATGCAATAACATAAGGCGTGTTCGATTAAAAAAAAAAAAAGAAAATTTGAATCACCAACGACTTATGGGTCAACTTATAGCTCAAAACAACCGATAATTAATGTATACATTTTTTTCCTATCTTGCTTAATAACGGATATATTGAGCTTTAATGATTTTTTTACGAAAAATCGACAAAAATGATATACCATTAAACGATAAACTCTATAGCCAACACTACTGCCTAAGCATCATAGGAAGGGTCTATTTGAAATGAATTTTCTGGGAATATTTTAGTAAAATGAAGGACAATGATGATTGAAACTAAGACATCAGGCTTTGTAAAACATTTTTCTTGAGACATTTTCTTTCCATAGCTCATTGTATTTTTAGTTTCATTGCCTAAATATTACCAATTTTGACGTTTTAAATCGCAACTATGACGTGTTGAGGAAAACCCAAATTTATTTTTCTTTAAATGCCTGTAACTTTTTTGTCCTTTAAGCTACAGAGCTAAATTTTAGTAGGTAACTTACATAAATCCGCGTACCAAATTTGATTGCCCTTACTTTGTTTATTCCGGAGATTTTTTTTTCGAAAGAAAACACAACATTTTCCGGGAAAACCTAGGCGGATTTTCCTCGCTAACGAACTTATCCAAGCCACTTGCAAAAGGAACGCATTCACCAAATTTAATTCGACCCATTATTTTTTGAGTTATCGGTGTAATATATATATATATATATATATATATATATATATATATATATATATATATATATATATATGTATATATATATATATATATATATATATATATATATATATATATATATATATATATATATATATATATATATATATATATATATACATTGGAACTGACCCCGGATATGTGGTGTAGGGGGCCTAATTAGCGCTCATTTGAGGAATTTTTTTCAAAATTCAAAAGTCGGGATCTCATTAGTGAAACTAGTGAAAATTCACTAGAAGAATATAGGATAATTAGGTGAAACTGCTCCATGGCGACGGTAACTGGCGATATTTGACGAAGTAGACCGTTAACAAAACGATATACATACAATTGCAAATACAAAAACGGATGCTGTTTTAGCTTTAAAGCCAGTTAATAAAAACCCATCTTCGTGATACCGGTTGTTTTAAGTTAATAACAAAGACGCACACTCACACACTTACGTAATAATACTTTTTTAGTATCTATTATATGAGCAGCATATACTTAATATTTTTGTTTATTAATTTTTCTAACACAATGTAAAATTAGACACCTAATGCTTCTTTAATTTCCTGTTCATGTTAGGAGCAGATTAAAAGTTATTTCGTACACAGTCGTACCGACAGATTCATAAAAACCGTACAAACATCCATTATCACTTCAAACAAAGGAAATGGATAAATGGCTTCCAGAAAAATAAGTTGTGCTTGTAAAACGAAAACCTCAACATGATATTGCTGCTGATGATATATAGAAATATGTAATTTTTACACCTTTCCACACGCAAGTCAGTACATAAACATGTTGGGGAGACGTGAGATGTCGGCTAGGTAGAGCCAAATTACAGGCTGTCTACAGGAATGAAGGTAATTTAGGCATTTTAACACCACGTATTTTCGAAACACACATTAGCAGGTTCAACAACACATGCGCGTCTAGATCAGCGGTCGTCTTTCACCTAGCAGACCTTGTGGAGACTTCCAATCAATGTTGCCAACTTTTCATTGATCAGTTCTCACACTGAATAATGACACGTGTAAGGAAATTGAAATAAATTTTACACACAATATTTTTATAATTTAAAGTTTGATATTTAAACATAAGAAAATATTGTGGTTAATTCTGTAATTGACAAAAAATAAGAAGTGCTGGGGGATGGGTCTAAACCTGGACGAAAAGCTGCTAGGACTTAAAGCAATAGGAAAAAAGAAAGCTCTAGATGAATGGAGATAAGCTTACTGCTTTTGCAGATGTGGAAAAATCAATTGATGAGGTGAATTGAATAAATATTGTCATGTAATAAAGCAGACTGGATAGAACTGCAGTGAGGCGCATTGTTGCCAATTTATAACAAATAAGATTACCATATAAGATTTAGATGGATATAAAGGCCAAAATATCACCATCATTGCCATATTTGTTTAATTTATTCGTAGAAGATACAATAAATAGGCTTACAGCAAAGACAGCATGTAAATAAATAAACAGAGTACGGTTAATTTGAATAAGTCACGAAGATAATAGGACTGATGGAGAAATAATTATAAAGTATGCTGTGTGTGCTGCATATAGTATGTTATAACGAATCAAACTAAAAATCATTGCGAAGAAAACAAAAGTTATTTTGATAAGTGAGGAAAGTACTGCGAAAATAGATCTAAAGCTACACCACCAACCCCTTGAACAAGTAGAAATCATCACGACCATCTCGATGTCAAAGCAAGCATTTAATGAACAAATGAGTCTTTCCACTAATAAACATGTTTATTGAACCTGAGGAAAAGTTTCATGAAGTCATACGTATGAACTGTTGCAATGTATTTAACAAAAAGCTGGACCTTGACCAAGCAGAATACGAAAATAATCAAGGTTGTTGAAATGTGGACATGAAGAAAAATTATAAAAACAATTAACTTTGTCAAAAAGATGAATAAAAGTGTTCTAGGAGAAGCGAGAGAATAAACAAAAACTCGAGACGCAGCAAGTGCGTTATGGTAGTGAATTTTTATTAAATGCTTCAAATTTGAATAACTCAATTTTCTATGAACTTAGAAAGTTTAATTTTGGTATGTAGTAAGGTCTTTCCTAGGAAAAAATATACACCAAATTTCATTAAAATATCTTTGTAATTTTCAGAGAAAAAAATTTTTCTCGAACGAAAATTTAAAATTTGAATAACTCAATTTTGTATAAACTTAGAACGTTGAATTTTGGTACGTTGTAAGGTCTCTCTCAAGGCAATATATGTAGTAAATTTCATTAGAGAAGCTTTGTTATTTTCGGAGAAAATTTTTTGAAAGAAAACTCAAAATTTTTCGGGAAAACCTCGTCCGATTTTCCTGGATAACGAACTTGTCCAAGCCATTAATTTAAAAAAAGCACTTGCGGAGTTTCATTGAAATCGGTTATATATTTTTTGAATTATCAGATGGATACATACATACATACATATATATATATATATATATATATATATATATATATATATATATATATATATATACCCAAGCAACATTTCAAGTCAAATTGACGTAAAATCGCCTTACCAATAGGTCGGCGACCAAATCACCACAGGTCATTTTCAAGTAAAATTTAAGTGTATATTACCAATGTGGGGAATAAAGTCAAAGTAATATGGAAGTCGATAATAGGTCCAGCAAGGCGTTTCGACCAAGGCGTTTTAGTTATATTTAGGGCATTTTCATTCAACATTGGGCGAACGGACGTAATATATTGGTAAATATGTGCTACGCTTTACCTGAATCTGACATCTAGGCGCCGAGTGCTGTGACGTTCTTAACAGCGAACTACACATGTGACATTATTCGGTTCTGCAGGATCTGTGGTTATGTATGTATAAACAAACAGTAGAGTAGTAGAGATATTGTCCATCTTTGTTAAAAAATGACATCTTGAATGATCAAAGAACTTACTTCAAATATTTGCAACAATGATAAAGGTGATTCGCACTGTATAAAGAAAAAAACCACTGCGGTTATGTTTTTTTCTGTTAACATGATGATGATACTTCGATAAAATTCGAGCGCCCGTGTAAAAGATAAAATTAGTTAAAATAAAAATGTATTCAAAATTCTTGAAATTCTGATTTTGGAGCATTGGTGATGTAAACAACACAAAACTATCTTGTTGTCATGGTATACAATCATTATTTAATGTTTTTTTCGAACTAAAATTTGATTACACTATATTCAACAAAATATTATTTTTCATTTTCCAATACAATCAAGATGGATACCGCAAAATTAATTTAATATGGCTGCCCTTCTAACATTATTGGCTTGAAAGTTAATTTTGCCCTATTTTTTTACCTATAAGTCACAATTCCTAATGACAGGGCAAACTAACCAAACTTTGAAGCCATTTTGTCCTATTATGGGAATTTCAACTATATGGTAAACGAATTTTGTTTGAATTTATTAGAAATGAAACATTTTCGTGTATAGAAATATATATTACTTATATCCGTGCACAGCGGAGAGACATATAGGAATGATTATACAGCGCTTTTGGTCTTTAATTCCATAATATATAAACATTAATAGAAAATAGAAACAAGATAAAATAAGTAAATAAACATAAACATGACAGCTGTCCGTGTTGCCAATACTTCACTCCATTTGGCATGAAAAGGGATGTATTATATTGAAGAGGGAAACGTGCTGATTTGATACCAGCATAGAATTGAAATTCAGTTTTACTTTCATATACCTAGTAGTAGTAGCCGATAAAGTTGTCATACTTTTTTAGGATTGAAAAATGAGTGTTCTTCATTTGATGTAGGCCACTTTGAATGATCAGCATCTATCACTATTTTTCTGTGAGCATTCTTTACTACTCTATAATAGTTTGTAGTATGTCTGTAAACTTTTATTGGTTTCAAAGGGGGCATTGTAACACTATATTTGTTACTGGTGCACGCACATTAATAACAAGAATAAACTTTTATTGATGAAGTTTATCAACTGACACACCTTTAAGATTCACAAATGTATTTCACTGCTGTACACTTTGAACTTTGAGGACAATTTTTATTTCAAGACAGATTTTATGGGTATTTTCAACTTGAAGGTAGGCAATTTGACTTGGAAGACCATTTATGCAGTAATTATGACTTTATAGCCAATCAGAAAGCCATTTTAGGTTAGCTCAGTGCCCAAAATATTTCCTGTGCTGTATTGCAATGAAATTGGTAATATATATGTAAGCTTCATAAGAAGACCTCCAATTTACTATACCACAGAGACATATTGCAGGTTAATATTAGGTAATAAATTACCTTAAAGTAGGTATTTCAGGTATCTGGGCTTGGTAGTCGATTTTCAGGCCAATTTAGGGCACACTTCGACCTAAAAATTACCAACTCTGGAATTGAAACACAAAAGTATATTCAAGTATATTTTATGAGTAAAATTAAACCAATTTTTTCCCAATTTAGTAACTTGTAAGTTACTGACTTTGGAGTAATTTTAATAGTCAAAAATAAGCTAGTTCGGAGCCACATTTCCAAATTTCTAGTCATTATGACAATCAAGGCAACATTTTAGTTAATTATTACTAAATTACAACTTGGTTAAGTTATTTGGACTCGAGTGCTGGTTAACATGCCTTAATTTGTTGCTTGGGTATATATATATATATATATATATATATATATATATATATATATATATATATATATATATATAAAGTGAAACTGACCCCGGATATGGGTTCTAGGGGTCCTAGTTCGCGTTCATTTGAAAAAATTTTTGCAAAGTCTCACCATCAATACCTTTCTATTAGTGAATTTTTTTAATAAAAATTAACTAATATCGGAAGGGGGCACAATTGGCTGTACATATTCCGAAACAAAAAACGTTTTCACATTATAATTTGAAGCAGGCTTACTTTAGAAAATGAGAAAAATAAACCAAGAAAAAAACTACTAGAAATCGTGGCTCAATTAACGAAGTGCGGAAGCTACAGTGAAATGAAAACAGCTGCTTGAGACAAAGAGTCATGATTGCGACGACAAAGCGACATCACCTTTAGACTGTGATAATAATGATGACTTAAACACAATGCAGTATTATCGTGATTGATTTTTCATTTACTAGTGTAAGGATCCAGATACACGATCCGTAATATGGCAAGCCTGGCTCGTAGAACGGCGTTCCACGGATCGTATAGCCAGCTAAATAGTCGCCTCGTCGGGGTGACTGACGGACCGAGATACCATGAGGCTCGGATCCACAAGTGTGTCGGTAAAGTTGTACATCATCAAAGGAACTGAAAAAAATTGGTGTATTTCTGACAAGTCAGTAGTGTAGTGAATATTTTCAGAGATAAACGTAGATTTAATATTGAACTGACTAGTTTGAGGAGCACAAAAATATAGATGATAGACACACTATATGTAGCACCCCCGAACACACTATGTAGCGCCCCCGATTTGGGACTCGCAATCACGGTTCATAAAAGTAAAAAGCAATAGGCTCGTGGAATGGTAATCCGCGAGCTGTCTATCCTGGCAGTTAATACAGTGGATTCAACATAAACCAGAATAGAGCCCCTCCTCGCTGTGCACTTTATAAAACAACTCTATTTTTAAATATACAAGTACAGCAAGATTAGGCATCAAAGACATGGTTTGCATTTCAGCAATTGAACAATGTTTTAATTATTTCTGTAATGATAAAATAAAGGAAAATCTGAGCAATAGAAAAGTCCGTTTCCGTGTTCTGCCTTATAGTAATTTATTACCATAGATATTATTTATCAATACTGTGGAAAGTATCATCATGACACCAAAACTTGTGCACACACAGTGTAATTACATACTTGTGAAAGGATGAACTATGTAAGTACTTTTATTGATAAGTAGGTATCATTTCGTAAATAGAAAACAAGTTTACTAATGCAAACAATTTGCATACTGATTTATAATGTACACTTCCTGGCGCAATTATTTTGACCAGCCAATTGTGTGTAAAATTTCTTTATAAATTGCATTTTTAAGGGAGTTGAGAGTTTTGGGGTCATTTTTGATGTATAAGGAGTTAGTCAAATCCTAAGCTTGGATAGAGCGAAATTTTTAATTGCAAAATTCAAGTGTTGCAATGTATCATTTTATATTTTGTTGTCACACTCTTCACCTTGATGACAACTTAAACTCTCTTTGGCATGCTTTTAATGCAAGTGGTCATTGTGGTTCCACTGGTGTTTTATTCTTTCAATTAGTTGCCGTCTTGTTTAACATATCTTCGTCCGCTATATTTCGTTTCAGCAATTCCGACACATATTATACTCTGTTAAGTTCGGTGGAGTTCCCCGATCAGTCAAGAAGTTGTTCTCAAGCAGGAATTTTTGATTGATTTTACTGTTTGGTATGGATGGTGGTCTTCCATAAAAATAAAATCCTTATCTTGGGAAAACCACTCACGCAGTTGAAGCTTGAGTCTTTTATCCAGGGCTTGAATTTACTGGTCCTGTCTCATTATTTATTAGACAACGTTAAGTTGCCGTATTTTCACCAACGATGGACCATATCATCACAGATGTTGGGTGCTTGACTGTCTTAATGATGCAATCCGAAAGATTTTGTTTTGTTCTTGATTCTCCTCACATACTGGGTCTCATCCATTATGATCCGCAGTGTGCTGTCGTCACTAAAACATCACTGAGAAGAATGAAAATAAGGTATCCAAAAAACTGATCATGAAAACAAGTGTAGTTTTAAAAATTAGTTACATACCTTTTTCTACTTCTAGTTTCCCTAAAGCCTTTTTTCGTCATTGCCTTAGATAATTTTGGTTCCTAGGCTGGCCTACGAGGACTGTAATAAATAATTTATTCTTGACAATTTGGTGTATCGTTCTGATTGATAGGACAATTACGTCACAATCCCACAACTTATTGTTCTAAGCAGTTGTTATTTCTCTACTTTGAATTATGGTTCTGCTCAGAAGTCGCCTTCCTTGAGGTATTACTACTTGTCTGTTACATTTACCAATATGCTGGGGCTTCAAGAACATGAACAAATGTAATTTTTTAAAATTTACATTGGCTAGAGTTGTTTTGCAAATCTTCGCTCTGTTGGCTACAGTGTTGCCACATTATGGAAGATAACTTTTTATAAATATGGAACACTTCAAAATGACGCAGTAAATTATAGAAGTCATAAAGATATATCCAGGAACTATATATATATATATATATATATATATATATATATATATATATATATATATATATATATATATATATATATATATATACAAATATATTTGAAGAAGTATCAAAATCAGGAGGTACACAAGGAAATGATGCGTTTTTGTTTTAAATCCCTAATATGATTTTTTCTTATGTTTGTTTTAGACAAACGAGAATATAAGTCTATGTATGTGCAACAGATTTCATCATGGTGGTGATCTTAGATTTTAACTGCTTTAGGTTTCTTTATAAAAATACACACTAATGTAATAACTAAAAATTGTAGGAAAATATATGTATGTTATTGGAATGGTATATATATATATGTATATATATATATATATATATATATATATATATATATATATATATATATATATATATATATATTTGGTGTGTAGATGGGTATGTGGTGTGTGTGTGTGTGTGTGTGTGTGTGTGTGTGTGGGTGGGTGGGTGTATGTAGTTTCTACATGTTCTATTCTGATTGCTAGAGATACAGTTTTTACAATCAGACTTTTTCTCTATTTTTTATTAGATCAGGTGAAGATAGCGTTGCTCTTCAACGATATCAAAAAAAACTTAAATAATTTTTATCTTCAAACACCTTGGAATCGAGAAGGCCCAGAAAACTATTTGCATCTACGTTATTGCACTATTGTTTTTTCTTGTATTCACGTTTTAATGCATATAAGGAACCAACCACTAAATATTGTGACAGTGTGCTTGAGAAAAGCAAGTTTTAGTAACCAGAAATCATAAGATGCGCCAGCGTCGGACCCTTCTTGTGATTGTTATAATAATTTTACAGTTGTATAAACTGTTATAGTAGAAATGGATGAATTTATATTTTGAATTATTTTTCTTGGTTATGTGCGTTCGTTGGCGATTTCCCTTCTGTAATTTATACCGATGTCGTAGAAAGATATAGTTATAAAGAAAATGTAGTTTAAAGTGAGTGCAACTACAAACCTAAGAAATATAACTAAACAACAAGTTTAGCTCACCCAGTCCATTTCTGAACCAGATCGTAATGCAGTAATTTTAGAACTTGGTGATATAACTGCGCTACGATCGATTCAGTGTCCCAGGGGTAACAACTCGCGATATACTACTACACCACGATGAAGGTGTTATGGCCAAACAACCCCACGAAAAATCCTATTTGTATATAATGCGCCATTGTTAATGTTACAGAGAACAAGTGTTCTTTTCTGAGGTGTAATTATCAGGATCTAACTAAACATAATTCGCGTTGTCATAATAATAATATACAGTTGTACAAATTTTAAATTTTAATTACTTGAATCATGATATTTAGATGTCAAAACTAAACTGTTGCTTATGGTGTACTTTTACTTATGAGACATGGTGTCCAATAGGTTTTAGCAACAAAAATCACACTATTAAAACTTTGTCTTTATAAAGAGAATTATAAGCCATCTCCTCTTGTTGTAGGCGGATGTTTCCAACTTTGCGTGTCTCCTTCACTGGCATCAGGCCTGACCAAAGGTATGCGGTGCTTTTGGACATCGTCCCTGTGGACAACAAGAGGTACCGGTATGCCTACCATAGGTCCTCCTGGCTGGTCGCAGGAAAAGCTGATCCTCCTGCTCCTTGCAGGATATATGCGCATCCTGATTCACCATTTTCCGGTGAACAACTCAGAAAACAAGTTGTTTCGTTTGAGAAAGTGAAACTCACCAATAACGAAATGGATAAAAATGGCCAGGTGAGTTGCATAAATTCGTTTATTTTTGATTATGCTTTTTATCGACTAATAACTGTAAGTACCATATTCCATTTGGCATTAAAGTAATATCAGTTTGATTTTAATGCGTATTACATGAAACGCGATTACATGGTCTATTTTTAAGCAATTTTTTCAACAACCGTATTACATAACATAGCTATTACTCAACCACATCTAGTTGTTTGGGTGAAATTATAATAATTGTTTCTGCACTCTACTTAAGATGAAAACTTGACATAAAACCCTCATATTTGTATCTGATACAGGTAGGAGAATTAGCAACATTTTACACCTAACGCGCTTTCGAACGTTGGGTGGAATGCATACTAGTGCAAATATATTTAATTACTTTTTTTAATTAGAATTGAATTACAATACAATCATTTCAATGTAACCCCATTTATATTTTTAATAGCCGATTGTTTCAGTGTATAGCATTAAATGCACGATTTTTCATATAATTGAAGATTATTAATTGCGTGACGAAGCTACAAGCTAATTTATAGTGCCCATATTTTCTTGATTGTAATTAAAATTATCAAAGGCTTAGTCACTTTATATTATTACTAAATACGACAGCTTTTCGTGTAAAAATGATACGCCATCAACAATCAAATGTCTTACTTAAATAGTTTTGCAGTAAGAAACTATTTTATATCTACTTTTAGTGGATTTTCTTAAAAAGATTAACTGATGAGATCTCGACTTTTGAATTTTGAAAACATTTCTTCAAATAAGCGTAAACTAGGCCTTCTACAACACATGTCCGAGGTGCCTTAAAATTTTTATATGTTTATATATATATATATATATATATATATATATATATATATATATATATATATATATATATATATATATATATATATATATGCATCACAGCAATAACTTAAAAAATTATAGGCCGATTTTAATCAAATTTGGTGAGTGCGTTCCTTTTGCAAATGGCTTAGATAGGTTTGTTATCCAGAAAAATCGCACCAGCTTTTCCTGAAATATTTTGTGGTTTCTTTCTAAAAAAAATTGCTTCTCCGGAAATAAGAAATCTATGGCAACCAAATTTGCTACACAAGTTATATTATAAAAAGTATACTATATGCCAAGATTTAGATCTCTGAGTTCAAAGAAAAAAAGTTAGAGGCATTTAAAAAAATGGGTGTCACTGATGCCCAAAGAAACGCATTAAGCCCAAATATGATGTGTGGAGAACAAAATCGGTTTCTTATTACAAGATAAAGGTTTTTTGGTGTAAAACGGTCAAGATATTAAAAAAAATTACTTTGAAAATTTAATAGTTTTTTTTCTTAAAGCAACAAAGTGCGATTTAAAACGTCAAATTTGTAAACAGTTAGGTAAATAACCGGAAACGAACACAGGTTATGTAGATAAAGTGTCATAAGAAACGTATTTCAGAAAGCCTTACGTGTGAGCTGCAACCATCATTGTCCTCATTTTGCAAGGCTCGTTGTCCAAAACCAGCCGTCTTTTAAGATGTTTGTTTGAAAATAACCAATTTTTATGTATCAAGTCGCAAGTTTGACGTTTCAAAAAAAATTCTTAAATTTTTGGTATCATTTTTTTGGTTCTTTGTGAACTTTCTGCCCCAAGAAAACTTCATCTTCGATTGAATATGCAATGCATTTTGTTAATCACATATTATATTGTTTTGGTATTTTGACCTCAAGTGCGACCGAATTTTTCTCTTTAAAGCTAGAGAGCTCAATTTTAGTACGTAGTATACGCTATACATAAGCGACTTGCGTACCAAATTTGGGAACAATATTATCGCTATTTGGGAAGATACAAATTTTTCGCGAATGGAAACCCATAATTTTACCAGAAAAACTAGTCAGTTGGTTAACGAATTTATCCAAGCCATTTAGAAAAAGTCTGGACGCGGCAAGTGCATTATGGAAGTGAATTTTTATAAAAATGTTTTTAATAGCAAATAGGTCTCTTTAATGCAAGCAGGCATCAATTTGTTCACCTGTATAACCTATATAGTAGGAACAATGTACCATATTTTATCAAAATAACTTGTTTGAAAATGTACAAAAATTATACGAAAATAAACTCAAAACGTGACGAACCTTAGGTTAATAGTAAATTGCGTTATTGAATTTTGAAGCGTTTAATGAAAATTGGCGACCAAAACGCAGTTACGGCGTCTCAATTTTTTTTACAAATATGCATCATATTTCGATGAAAAATCCAATAAGGAATGTTAAAAAATGCTGCTCTAGACACCCTATACGTATAAAATGTTTTCTCGTATCTTGCATAATAACAATTATATTGAGCTTTACCGTAGAAATACGTCACCCTGTATATATGTAAACCCGGATATGCCTAGTCTGCACTCATTTGAAGAAATCTTTTTAGAATTCAAAAGCCGTGGTCTCCTCGTTAACGAATTTTTTCTACGAGAATGAGCTAAAAATTATAGACCGTTAAACCACAAACTTAACTAAAACTACTTCCAAATCAGAATAAGTGTCTATTTGAAAATAATTTTCTGGAAATATTTTATTAAAATGAAGGGCAATGATGTTTGATGCTAAAACTTAAGGGTTTGCAGAACACTCTTTGCATAATCCCTATTTATTTCAGGTTCTTTGTCTAAATGTTGCCAATTTTGATCTTTCAAATCGCGACTTTTTACGTTTTGTGGAAAACCCCAATTTTTTTTTCTTTAAATGCCTCTAACTTTTTTTTCTTTAAACTTACAGACCTAAATTTTCGTACCTGTTCACCCTTTATATATATATATATATATATATATATATATATATATATATATATATATATATATATATATATATATATATATATATATATATATATATATATATATAATTCAAACTGACCCTGGATATATGTTCTAGGGGTCCTATTTCGCGCTCATTTGAAGAAAGTTTTTCTAAATTCAAAAGTCTCCTCGTTAGTAATTTTTTAAAGACAATTCACTAAAACAAGGACTTGTGAAGCCATGGGAAAACTCTACGACTGTATTAAATATGGAACGGTTTCACTAAGTTAGGGCAAGAAGAAACAACGAGATATGCTATTCAAATTGAATTAAGTCTTAAAAGTTTCATCTCTCCTTCATCAAATTATTTTTTATACAAAAACTCGCTAAAAATTGATCAGAATAATAACAATCTGATTAGATAACGGTAAAGTGAAATGAGACTAAAAAATTGATAAAATATGAAGTCACTACTAGGATTAGAACTCGTCATGTAGGAGTCGACTATACGATGTACAGGGACTTAGGCCACTGAGCTACGCTCGACATGCGTGTTCTAGCAGGTATATCTCATAATACGTGTTAATTGTTCAACGTTTACAATTAACACAAAACCATTTTGATTTTCAATGGATTTTTTGCTCATATTTTAACGAAATCAAGAAAAATAACGACTTAGACACATGTGTAGGAGCTTGTTAGTCATTTCTTGTAGTATTTTTTACTCACATTCGTGCTCAATCAATTTTGACGTTTTAACTTTCTTGAATTAGATTTAATTAATTAAAAATTAATTTACCTCTAACTTTTTTGTCTTTTAAGATAGAGATCCGAATTTTGGTATATAAGATACTCTTTATGACAGAGATCAGTTATTTCCGGAGATATACATTTTTTTCGAAAGAGAACACAAAATTTTCCGGGAAAACCTGGACCGATTTTCCTGTGACTAATGAACTCATCCAAGTCACTTGCAAAAGGAAGGTATGTGCCAAATTTGATCAAATTCGGACCATTCTTTTTTGAGTTGTCGGTGTGATATATATATATATATATATATATATATATATATATATATATATATATATATATATATATATATATATATATATATATATATATATATATATATATATATATACATAAACATATTAAAATTGAAACTGACCCTGGATATGGGGGGCTTAGTTCGCGGTCATTTGAAGAAATTTTTTCAAAATTCAAAAGTCGAGATCTCCTCATTAGAGAATTAGTATCCAAGTTATTTACAAAGGGCAAACGCGTGCCAAGTTTCATTAAAATTGGTTGAGTATTTTTTGAGTTATCGTGGTGACAAATAAATTGAAACTGACCCCAGATATGAGCCTACTTCGTGCTCATTTGAGAAAAATTGCAAAATTAAAAACTCGCGATCTACTTAATAACGAATTATTTACACGAAAATTCGCTAAAAGCTAGCATAATATCTCATAAAACCACGATAATATATCTGCTCTGGATAAGTGCGAGACAATTGGAAGTTTTTTTCCCAGAAGACTACTTCTTGGGCTTCACAAGTATTATACAGAGAAGAAATCAAACACTTGTGGAACCAGAGGAATAGTCTCTACATCTGTATTTAGTGTGGAACGGCTTCACCAAGTAAGGGCACCAACAATTAATGAATCTAAAATGGTATGCCAAAAAATGAAATAATACGTGTCTGACAGGCTTGTGTAAGAAACGACGGGAACATGAAGCATAAAGTATGTATGAAATAACACAAATAATGGTGTATCTTGGGAGCTGACAATATTTTCAAATCCGCGCTAAAACTAAAAATAGTATTAAAAAAAATTGAATAATACGCCTCTGGCAAGCTTGTGTTGAAAGCAGCGGAGACGTAACATAAATTATGAACTAACGCATAATACGGCAACTTAGGCTTCAGTTTTTTTGTCATTCGTGAATAGCATAATTGCACTCATTACGACAATAACAAGAAAATTAGCTGCGTGCAGGTTCCATAATAATAATAATTAATGCTACCAATAGAGAATACATTGAAAGATAAGCTGATCGAAATTAAGTGTTTGCAATTATAAAGTCTCGATTTGATTGTCATCAAGTTTCTAAGATATAAATAGCTTTAAGTAAAAGATTCTAAACAGGTTTCTTCGCAAATATGTGAGATCTCTTGAGCTTATAACTAATCTGTTGGAAGCCAAGCATAATAATAGATATAGGACTTAAAATATAAAGTTGTTTTACGTTGTAATTGAAAATAAATGTTATAACACAAAATTTGTTTATTTGAAAGTAGGAATGTATGATTACAATATTGTTATGTAATAAATTACAGTTTTTGGTACCTAAACCATTAGGGCATTGGAATCGGAACTTACATATTAAGTACCGTTGGTCGCGATAAATATATTATGTCAAGTCCTAGTAAGAAGTTAAGAGTCTTTATCTGTTAAGTTGTCCAATTAAAGAACAATCAACTTGCGAGAAGTTTATATATATATATATATATATATATATATATATATATATATATATATATATATATATATATATATCAGTTTTTCCGGAAAAATTTTCGTACCTACGAAAATAACAGAGGTATGGCAATCAAAATGGTATATACATTTATACTATCCAACTTACCCTACATGCCAAAATTCAGATCTCTAAGTTGAAAGAAAAAAAAGTGATTGGCATTTTAAGAAAAAAAATTTGGGTGCCACTGGTGATCAGAGGAAAGCACAACAATAAAATATTTTGTGTGATTAACACAACCAATTAAATATTACATCCAACGGTTAAGTTTTCTTGACGCAAAAACGTGAAGAAATAGCAGAAAAACTATTGAAAATTTGATAATTTTTCCTCTTCAAACGTCAAATTCGCGATTTGAAACGTCAACATTTGCAATTTTCAGACAACGAATTTGGAACAAATACGAATTTTTTAGACAATATGTCGCAAGAAGTGTGTTTTACAAAGCCTTAAGATTCAGTTTCAACCATCATTGTCCTTCATTTTAGTAAAATATTTTCAGAAAATCCATTTCAAATAGACCCTCTTTCTGATGCTTCGGCAGTAGTTTCATCTATAGAGTTCATGGTTTAATAGTCTATATTTTAGCAAATTTTCGTAGAAAAAAATCGTTATTGAGAAGACAGCGACTTATGAATTTTAAAAAGATTTATTCAAATGAGCGCGAACTAGAACCCCAAAAACCCATATACGGGGTCAGTTTAAGTTTTTGTCTGTTTACACATATTACGCTTTTCTATGGCAAAGCTCAATATATCCGTTATTATACAAGATATGACAAAAAAGCTTATACGTTAATTATAGGGTATCTTGAGCTGCATCTTATAAACTTATTTGGATAATCACAGGGTGGCCCATAAGTCGTTGGTGATACACATTTTCTTTTTTTAACAGCACACCCCCTTATTTTATTGAATTTTTGTATTTTATAGCGAATTATAATGCATGTTTGTAAGAAAAAAAAAGATATAGTCCATCGTTTTTGAGTTATTTCAATTATTCTGCAACTTTACACGTTTTTGGCACATATTTCAAACACATATCACAAATTGTGAAACGGCGTTTTTATCAATAGATAGCGGAGGCCCATGGAAATGACGCATTCCGAGAGCTTTTTGTTTGTATTACTCGTCGAAAAAATCGAGCTGCCGTATACGGGCACGCTCAAATAGTGGCTGAATTTTAAATTTTTTTGTAGAAATGTTTTTAGTGTTTCTGTGGAACTTATCCTTGGAAGATTTTTGTTATATGTAATAATAAATGTTTAGTAAGTTATTGTAAAAAAAAGTTGTCGAATTTTGGTGGAAAAAAATAATTTAGTGTAACATTACTGAAGGCAATTTCTGTAAAAAATAATTGGTGATTTTCTGTAAAAAAAATTTTTTGCACATTTTCAATTATTTTTTCAATTTTGGTCCTAAAGCTGTTTGTGAATAATTATATCCTGACAGCTGTGTAAACAGCTTAAAGAGGTTCGTTAGCAAGTTTTTTTCTGGAACTATTAGTATAAGTTTATTTTCAGAAAATGTTTGTACTTTCTGAAACAACGAAGCTATTCTAATGAAATACGGTAGATTATTACTAGTATATAGGTTATACTGCCAACCAAATGTCCTTCTTTTAAAAACAAGATATATTTGCTATTAAAAGCATTTTTACGAAAATTCGCTACCATGACGCACTTGCTGCGTCCCGAAATTTTTTAATTGCTTTTTATGCAATATTTATTCAAAAAATAGCAAAACATAAATTTGTTTTGTATTGAAGCTTCAGACTAAAATCACCCTTCCTGTTATGCGAAGTGCCAGAGGTGTGCATGGGGTATTTTCTGTTTAGTATCTTTACAAATAATGTTGCAGGCCAGTCTGGAGATTAGCCGCAATTATATTCTTATTCCAAAATGTAGTGGATTTTTAGTGACTTTCAAATCCAAAGTTTTTACATTAGGCGTAGATTCAATCATATTTTTGAGCTATCTAATAACAAAACTGTTCGTCAGAAGCTTTCTAATAAATAGATCTTTCAATTTTTTTGTTGTTGCTGTAACATTTATTAAAAGTGATATTATTGTTTGTATTAAACACACATATAATCTGTTACTTATTATAGTCGACTAATTCTGTGCTATTCCTTATTGTTTGTATAAATACAAATGAGTTCTACTTTAGACGCAACTTCTCCAGTTATCTGGTAGTTGTTTCAGTCAGACCTTATTACAGAAATTTGGTCTTACTTGTAGTTCCTGTAACTGTACAGTCTGTTTTCCATTTTCGCAGACATTTTATCTACTATTTATTTACATCCATACATTACACTGAATAAACGGCGAAAAATCTGACTAAATTAGCCGACTATTGTTAATGACTTCTAAGTACTACCTTCTTGTATTTTTATCATGCTGCTGAATTAATTTGACAACTTCATTTGCAATGGCAATTGAGTATTTGTAACGACACTGTATTGCAATTAACAGAACATTAGAAGACCTGCTTAACATTTTATTATTTCGATGAGTCAACATCCTGTTTCAGCACTATTTTATATGTATATTATATATATATATATATATATATATATATATATATATATATATATATATATATATATATATATATATATATATCTATATATATATATATATACATATATATATATATATATATATATATATATATATATATATATATATATATATATATATATATATATATTCCAAACCCGAAAACAAAATACTCGTTTGTTTTTTGTTCCTTTGTCTTAAAGCAGGTTTAAAATACTACTACCTTGCTCATTTAAACAATTGTGAATCTTTAATAATAGCACAGTTACCAGTGGTGTACAGTTAATTTGGATAAACCACATAAGGTGTTAACCTTGTTAAAACTAAAATTATTACCACTAAAAAGTAGGTCAAGAACAATGGTATTCTCATAAAAGCATATTGATTCCCAAAGATATTTTGCATTTTGTTCTTAAATACTAAAGGTATTAAGAAACACAAGTCATTGTTACATTTTTCATAGCCCACTGTGTCCAAATGCTCAAGAAGAGAAATACCAGGAGGCCGTGCGTGGCTGACAAAAAACCAAAACTTGTCACTTTAGCATTAATCAAAGACGTTACTAAAAAATTGTCATGCATATTAAAATCAGAAGTTATGATTGTATGACAATGTAAAGTGAAGTGAAGGGACCACGGTGTCACAGTTGTATTAATCTCTTGCTGTGTCTCCTGGTGGTAAGTTGTCGAGCCCAACCAGTCACCTGTCCATGCGTGTGTAAAAAAGAGGACGTGTGGTTTATACATACGCTACCTGGCGCGTCACTGCTCCATAGGGAGTCCACGGGACAACAAATTTCTCACCTAGAGACTAACAAGGCATCTCGTTTAAAATCCATTTCATGGAGATTGAAATATGAGTATTTGTGTACTGGCTTGAGACAAGGGGGGTCCATTCATTCAACCATTGCTGGAATGTTTTTAATACACGCCATAAAATGCACACAGAAATTTGTTTTTAATTTCTTGATGATTGGATGTCATTAAAATGCTTACGACATTTTCTACCATTTCTTATTTATTGCCGGCTACTATGATTTGTTTTTTTGTTCTATGTCCGTATAATTTCTCTTCTGCCAGTTTGGATTTCACTAGGTAAGCATCTCATTTATAGCTGTAATAAATTCGTAATTTAATATCTTGTCACAATAGCGATTAGCATAATCATAATATAATTAATCAATGATGATAAATATGTTCTGTATGGATTGTTGCGATGCCTTATTAATTTATTAATATATTCCTAAAACTCCACTGGCTCCTGTTTTTTGACAGATTTCATTGTATACAAGAATAACAGTTTATTTGCAACCAGCGTATAATTCCCAAAAGGCTGTTATCAATCCGACACGTTGTTATCTCAGTCTAAAAGCGATTTTCCCGTAACATGGCTACAACTGTTGTTTTTGTCCATCAGTGTTTTGAATTCGTCGCAGCTTCCACAATTTGGCTAAGTTTTTTAGAAACTTTCTTATTGTTCTACCTTTTCTTTTTTCTAAGTATAGGTTCTACAATAATTTTATACAAGATGACAAAGACAAAATCTGCCTTTTGTTCTCACTGCCCTCTAGTAGGCATCTTCATTATCTCACATATTTACCTTTCTCTTATTCGTTAATTATTCGGTGATCCTTGTCTATCACCATATTTCCCCACGTCCTGCCTATCCAAAATCCAGCTGTGCCCCCTAAACATTATAACACTCCACACCTAATACGGTTTTCTCTCTGTTCCAAGTCAAAGTTAAAATGTCAGTCTTCTATTTAAATAGTATTTTGCTTATCGAATTATGCATTTGCGCTTACAATTCGCTTAGTACATAATTTTGCAAATAATTTATAATAAATAGTTTTTGTTAAACAAATCTCAAACTAGTGGAAATAACCATATCAAACCTTGTTACATTGGAATCAGAAAAAATAGCTTAGGGAACATTTAGGAACTTTGTGTTATCTCTTTCTAATTAAGCATGCCATGGATTGTTTGTTGAGATTTTTCTATCCTACAAGAAAATACCTACAAAATAAGGTCTTGATCGTTTTTGTACCCTTAACCATGATGGGGAAATTAACGGATGAAAAAATCAGTTATTTTCAGGTTGTTAAGCAAAGCTGTATCTTCAGAAATAACAAAGTTACCCATTATATCGAGGTAGATAATGGGCACACTTTATATATATATATATATATATATATATATATATATATATATATATATATATATATATATATAGGATCAATATACATTGCAACTCAAATTTTGCAATTATAAACTGCTTAAATTGCTTTTTTGATACATATTACCTACCTAAAAAAATTCCTACATTTCCAAAACATGTGGCCTAGTTCAGTGCAATTTCCAAGTAAGTAAGATACTGTTGTGTCGTCTAGTTCAGGTTTTGATAGTTACTTTCCAGTCAGAGCCACAAAGAACAATTACACACAACATAGCTTTCTAGAAACAATTCCAAGTGTGTCGAATAACAAACTATAACTGAACTACTGTGACATGACAGTTTAAACTATTAAAAACAACCAAAGAGAAGAACAACTATAGAACGTAATACAGTCTATGGACTGTCAAACACGTAGAGAAAGTAATCGGCTATGTGTAAAGATCAGCCTTTAAAAGTAAGACAAGACATCACTGTTTGTTAGAGTATACATAAATGTAACCCATCGATAGCTTCTAAAATAATTAACCGACTTAAATGAAACATGGCAGCTGTCTCTATTTTGTAACTCTTCTGGTAGAGTTTATTAATGAACCCGATCAGATCACTTTTTTCCAAAAGCATCCAATTTATTCCTACAACAACTATGTATTTCCAAACTTTATTTTGGGATTTGATACACATGCTGCCTTTATAGAGGCATTTTTAAGTACAAAAATTTACGTTGTGAAGTAAATGGAAAATCAAGCGCTTTAAGTTTGAAAGATTTTTTAAAATTCGCTGCCAGAACGTACTTAAGGCGTCTGAACTTCTTTTCATTATCTTGTTATAGGATTGTTCCCTGCAGATGAAATGAAATTAATATCGAATTACAATTACATTTCTTTTGTGGTTCTTACCATTTGAAATTAACTTAGGATTATATGTTCTGTATTTATCAGATGCTAAGAAACAATTTTGCCTTATATGGGGCTCAAATGCACACAAGGTAAAACACTTAAACACCTAGTCTCAGAGTGATGCTAATTCACCATTCAGCTCGCTAGCCAGATTAACTTCGTCGATAGCTGATAACCGGATTACGGTTTGTGTATATCAGCGTTTCGCAACCTTTTAGAGTATTTGCGACCCAATTTTCAGTTACACCTCTAAGCTGCTGCCTATCCCCATCCCTCCCCGCTGTTTTACGTCCACCATGGTGGGCGGACATTCTCGCGGCTACGCGAGAATTTCCAGTTTGTTTCGAACCTTCCAGAAAGTCTGTTTGGCGTGAATACATGCTGCATTTTGCTTGTTCGAGCCAGTCTCAGTCGAGTCGATCCTTCTACCGAAAATATGTATGTTGTAACTTGCGTGTTAACGGCAATTCACGATATTCGAGTAGTAATAGATTACTACATAGATTACTATATACAGAATCATGCATACATTTTTAAGTGTGCCTAAGCGGGTATTTGACGATAGTTAAGCATCAACAAGTGCACAGACGAGAGTCGTTCTGAAACAAAAATCAAGAAAATATTCCGATTAATATTTAAAGTTTGGGTTTACCAGCACTAAAGTAAATCAAGAAGAAAGACCCCTGTGTGTCATTTGTTCTAACATTTTGGTAGCAGACAGCATTAAACATAAAACTTAAACGAAATTTGGAAACGCTTCATAGTGAGTATGTTAGCAAACCATATAAGAATTCTTCGAATTATAATTAAGATCATATGAAAAGTAAAAATCATTGAAAAAAACTTTGTTAATGAAAAAGCTTTACTTGTCTCTTACAAAGATTCATATCAAATAGCCAGATGTAAAAAACCTCAAGAGCTAATTCTGCCAGCTGCAATTTCGATCGAAGAAACTATGTTTGGAGACAATTTTGCCAAACAATTGCAGTCCATACCTCTATCAAATGATATTGGTGGTATAGCTGAAGATGTGGTATCAGCTTTTCGGGGAGTCGCGTGATAATTTTTTTTCAGTTCAGCTTGCTGAGGCAACAGATAGCAATAAGCGTGCGTATTTAATTGTTTATGTGCCACGTTGTGACGGTATGTCAGCAGTAGAAGAAATACTATTCTGCAAACTAATAGAACTCAAAGCAACAGCACTGCATTATTTGCTATCTCAACTGATTGTCTAAACGAGGCAAGCACATCCACAGTGTATCTGCGTTATCCACAGAAAAACTCTGGATTTCAAAGAAGTGAGTCCTGATCTGAATGTTGTGCTAGTGGCGGTGGTAACCGTAGTTAATTATATAAAAATGAGACTTCTAAAATCAAGAATCTTTTGTGCACTTTGTAAAGACATGGGTGCAGTCCATTCACCGTTGCTATTGTATTGCCATGCAAGATGGTTATCACGTGGGACATTTTTCAAAGTGCTTATGAATTAAGAAATAAAATCGCTTTTTTTTCTAGAACAGAAAAATCGACCAGAAGCCGAGAGGTTTCGAGATAATTTATTTGTGACGAAATTGAGCTTCTTGGTGAGCATATTCGAGAAATTAAATACCTTGAATCTTCAACCCCAAGGAGCAAACACACATATGTTAAATAGGAGGCATAAAGTTAATGCATTTTGTAGAAAACTGGAATTATGGAGCAGAAATATAAAGCAAAAAACTGGAAATGTTGGCAAATATGGAGTGTTCTAAAATTTACAAGACCGAAGAACAACATCATGTGGAAGTTGTCTTTGTAACCATTGAAAATCATTTGGCCATGCTGTTAAACAACTTTAGAAGGTATTTTCTTGCTGACTTCAATTTGATAGCAAGCTATGAGTGGGTTAGGGACCCATTTCAAAATACTCCCGAATGTCTCTCAACTACCGAAAAATAATTTCTTATAGACTTCACAGCAAGTGGAGAACTCAAAAGACAATTTAGTAAAACATAGCATTTTGGGCAGGGTTGAATGATGAGTGTTCTGCACTAAAGCCAAGAGCATTTCGTATTCTATAAGTTAATTATTAAATACATTGTGCAGTACTGATACAATCCTACATACTTATATTACTGGTATTCTATTACTTTTCTTTCAGTAAATTAAACAATTTTCTTTATAATATATATTTTCTCAATATGCTCGCCCCGCACCCCCCCCCCCAGTTAGTTTTATCACGCCCCACAGTTTGAGAATCGCTGGTGTATGTAATATGTGATAAAGGCGCACCCAAATGGAGAGCTCCTTGTAAATGAAATATACAGTAGGCTCATATATCAGGATAGAACCTCGGTGGTTCAGGGGTAAGAACGTGTGCCTCTGAACCGAAGGGTACTGGGTTCGATCCCATGGTACTCCTTTCACTTTTTCAGTACAAACAGTAACATTACCACCAACCGAAGTTATGACATTGTATTTGAGCAAGTTAAATGTCTACACGTTCCGTCCTTCGGAGGGGGCGTAAAGCCGTCGATCCTGTTTCCATGCGATGTTAGGCACGTTAAGGATCCCTACCCTCCTTACAGAAAGGTAGAGGTTCGGCAAAACTTCCAGGATAGTGAGGTGAAACTGCTCCTTGGCGTCGGTGATTGGCCATAGTCACGGAAATAGGCCGACGTTAAAGAAACAAAACACACACATACACACACTCATATATATATATATATATATATATATATATATATATATATATATATATATATATATATATATATATATATATATATATATATATATATATATATAAGGATAATTTGTTTTGCTTGTTAAGTGTTTTAGATGGAAGAGGTGATTAAAAGACTACAGAAGGCACGTTGTGAATATTTGGTTATATAATTTTATTTCTGGCACAAAATGCGTTACCCTCACGGTTCATTGCCACTGGTGATAAAATATTTACTTAATTATCAGGATATGGTAAGCATCAAAACGCACGTCCGCATTAGCGTAAAGGGTGGCGCAATTATCTGGACATATGTTTGAATGCTAATAATGCTTAAGTATAATTATATTTGACTTTGATACATGCGTATTCAGATAATAACATCGATTGCTCAAATTGGGTAAAAGTAAATTACGAGTCAAGATAATTAAATAACGGAACATAATTACTATGCTTATAAATTTTAACTAATGAGAAGTATATCAATACATTCTCACTTGCTTTTACAATACACGAGTGTGATACACTTGCTTCAAGGCAACTTCCATTGCGACTCAAACTTAGTTGAGTATTCCAAGATTACCTTCTGCAAAACCTACGCTGTGATTTTCAATTTCATAAGAAATTTTACCATGTAGGGAAAATCACACAGAGACGGTGATTTCACTACATAAGGGGTAGAAAATCACTGGAATGCTCTTTTTGCGAGAAACTCCTGCGCATAATGCGCTGCAGTGTTGTAGTGATGCTTCCATACATTTTTATTCAATATCAAAGACACCTAAGCCATTGCTGCACAAAAAAAATTGGGCAGACAGGTAGAAGACACTATTCACTGTCGGTAATGACTATAAAGGTTTTTATCTTCAAATGTAGGCAACTACTAAAGGTGGCATAATTTGTTTTAATAAAAAATTGCTCCTGTTTTGAAATCAGTGATTTAATATATATATAATCAAGGCAGGTTGGACTTTAATTGGTTTAAGCCCATTATTAAACATATTTTATATATATATATATATATATATATATATATATATATATATATATATATATATATATATATATATATATATATATATATATATATATATATATATATATATATATATATAATTACAAAGCGAATTTTTCGGTTTTGGTAAACAAAATCACATCTTGCAATTATTTTTTCTGGCTAGTTTTCTAATAACTTTATTTCGCGGTTTGAAGCGTTGCATAAACACACAATATCGGATATATATTTTTTTTTACCGAATTTTGGTAGACAAAATTCTTTATCGGGGAGGTCGTCACTTTGAAGTTTTGAAAAAAATGTCTTTAAATGATCACGAACTAAGCCCCTTAGAAACCCATAGCTAAGGAAATTTTAAGGTTATATATATATATATATATATATAATATATATATATATATATATATATATATATATATATATATATATATATATATATATGACCACTATAGTTCAAAAAATAAAAAACCCAATTTTTAGGGAACCTGGCGGCCGTGTTTCTTTGGTTAATGACTTGAATCAGTCTGTTATCCAAGAAAATCTGACCAGATTTTGCGGGAAAATTTTGGGTTTCCTTTCGTGAACTGTTTCCATTATCGGAAATAGCAAATCTGAAAGCAAGTTGCTCTTATATAACGTATGGCATATGCCAAAATTCAGAAATATAGATTAAAAGAAAGAAATGTTATTAGCTAGAAAAAATTCTGGTCACACTGGAGCTTAAAAAAGACCACAGGACCAAAGTATTGTATGTGGTTACCACAGTATATAAAATACTACACACGACGGTTAAGTTTCTTTGGCGCGAGAATGTCAGGTCAGGTCTGGTTAGGTCATTATTTTTATAGTTTATTCTAAAAATATCAGTGACGACGAAACGACCCAATTGTAGATTTTTGCAAATATTCTGAAACAAATGCGGGTTATGGACAACAATCTTTAGGGAACCTGGCGGCCGTGTTTATTTGGTTAATGACTTGAATCAGTCTGTTATCCAAGAAAATCTGACCAGATTTTGCGGGAAAATTTTGGGTTTCCTTTCGTGAAATGTTTCCATTATCGGAAATAGCAAATCTGAAAGCAAGTTGCTCTTATATAACGTATGGCATATGCCAAAATTCAGAAATATAGATTAAAAGAAAGAAATGTTATTAGCTAGAAAAAATTGTGGTCACACTGGAGCTTAAAAAAGACCACAGGACCAAAGTATTGTATGTGGTTACCACAGTATATAAAATACTACACACGACGGTTAAGTTTCTTTGGCGCGAGAATGTCAGGTCAGGTCTGGTTAGGTCATTATTTTTATAGTTTATTCTAAAAATATCAGTGACGACGAAACGACCCAATTGTAGATTTTTGCAAATATTCTGAAACAAATGCGGGTTATGGACAACAATCTTTGCAAGAAATGCGTTTAATATCTTAAATTTGAGTTTAGCCGCACCTATTGTTTTTCATTTGACTAAAAGATTTGCACAAAGTTTATTTAAAATAGACCAATTCTGCATGTGATGTTTTAACTTCAATGTAAATTAGAAAGTTGACGACAAACGTAAAATATTTTGTTACTTAAAAATATATTTGAGAAAATCTTTTTTTATTAAACTTTCCCATTTTCTATAAGGTTATAAACTTAATTTTTAGATAAAAATACTAGCATCTATAAAGCAACTTGTGACCACAATTTAACACAATCAACTTTTAAAGTTTTAAAAGATACAATATACTATCTTGTTCTTGTTCTATATCCTCTATTAAGAGTCAGCATCCCTGAAAGAGCTTGCTTCGTGCAGATATTAGCTTTCGACTTTTTTTTTAAATAGCTGGAGCTTCGACTTCGTCAGACACTCGCACTGCAATAGCACCTGAAAGTGAGGTTTCGTGATACTTTATTGAATAAGCAAAAATTAAAAAGTCGTTAATTTGTAAACCTAAAAATGGTTTAACAAGTTCTCCTAAACATTAGGTCTTTTGTTTCTCCCAGGAATAAGAAACGACACATAACGGTTCAGTTATGAAAATTTAAAGTAAGCTAGTTGATATATCATAAGAGTTAGCCTAAAATCTCTCTTAATCGAGCGTAACTAAAGTGCGCAACCAATCCATTTTTAAGAACTACATATATTAAGTATTTGTTCAATCTAATATCACCACCAAGAATCAGTAGGTAAGGACTAATTTTTGGCCACGTTAAAAGTAGACCCATAGCTGCTTACACAAAGTGATATATATTATTTTTATGTTTAGGACCCACATTAGCATAGGAATTAACATACAACCTCCAGATAGCTTTCCAGAAATTCAATCCATCAACCTTACGTAAAAGAGTTGACGTGAAAACATGAAATCTTAAAATGTGTCGTTCACATAGAAAATTATTTTCATGTTGAGCTGAACTGCTTTGATGATTTTAATTGATAAGCCAATCCACCACACGGTTCTAACCGCGTATAATGTGTATATGCAGCAATAAGCCATGTTAATGTCGTTGCTTGTTTTCTAGATAACTTTATCGTGGCTATCAAGCTCAATTAACATCAAGAGTTTTAAAAATAAAACAGTTTTTATCAAAAGTCTTGCGCTGCTGAAGCTATTCGTATTTATGTACTTTGCTTTATTAACTTGTGCCTATTTCCAATAATATGGGCAATCATCGACGTCAAGGAGCAGTTTTACCTCGAGAACCTGTAGATTTTGCCAAACCACTGTATTTTAAGTGGGGTAAGGATATTTTGCGTGCCCAACTTTGCATGGTGCATGCCAACAATGGCTTAACACTAATACAGAATGGAGAAACCTTCAAGCGTTTAACTTGCCTAGACACGCCTCAGTAGGTGTTACTTCTCAGTACGGAGACTCATTGCCAATTTAAAAGTTACTACCTATATAAGCAAGCAAAATATAAAGCAAAACATTATATTATTCTTAATTAGCATAACCATTCTCCTTTTAAATAAATTTATTTATTACGGTGATGTCATAATATTAACTAGCACGACCCTGGCTATTCTATTTCTTCACCTTAAAATGGAAATTACTAGGAACCTTTTTTAGAATTATGAAGTGGTAAAAAAGAACAATATGAGATATCTTATGGTTTCTCACCAAGACGTTTTTGATTTTTTTCTGACTAACTGTTCTTAAATTATTTATAGAAAACATTAGGGGACTCTACCTCGGGCAGCATTGTGGATATTGGTTATCTTTCTTTTGGAAAACAAGTAATACCAATGCAGTAAATGTAATAAACAGGTATAAGCAACTGAAAACTTACTAGGTTTTGCTCAATCAAGCAGAGGGGACTTTCTGTCCCCACGTCTGGTTTACTGTCCTAAAAAACTATCACAATATCACTGTTGGATTCATTTAAATTTATCTGCCATTGTCAAATCTACTGATCTAGGCGTTAGAAAGAAAGTTGAGACTATTTGCTTCTTATATTAAAAACTTTGCTGACAATGCTTGCTACAAAATCCTTCCTAAGTTCCCCACTTGTAATTATTAATAATAATATATATATATATATATATATATATATATATATATATATATATATATATATATATATATATATATATTTAGAAATATTTCCGCGGTCTTTAATGTGAGACATGCTTGGTTCTCGGGTTAAACCGCGTCCACAATTTATGGAAACTCGACGTTTCGGCTCCTGTTTTGGAGCCATTTTCAAGAGATAAAGGAAATGTGTAAGGACACTCTAAGGCCTCAATTTGCCTACTCCTTAGAGTGATGGACAAAGGTGGGTAAAGGAAATATGTAAGGACACTCTAAGGCCTCAATCTGCCTACTCCTGAGAGTGGTGGACCAATGTGGGTAAAGGAAATATGTAAGGACACTCTAAGGCCTCAATCTGCCTACTCCTGAGAGTGATGGACAAAGGTGGGTAAATGAAATATGTAAGGACACTCTAAGGCCTCAATCTGCCTACTCCTTAGAGTGGTGGACAAAGGTAGGTAAAGGAAATATATAAGGACACTCTAAGGCCTCAATCTGCCTACTCCTTAGAGCGGTGGATAAAGGTATGTTGGGTTGTTGTAGCTCGATTACGAGGCCTCAATCTACCTACCCCCAAATCTCGCCGGAGATCGTCTGTGAGGTCTCAGTGTGTTCAACCCTAAGCCTCAACCCAGATCTTTCTGAGGCCTAGGGTTGAACACACTGAGACCTCACAGACGATCTTCGGCGAGATTTGGGGGTAGGCAGATTGAAGCCCCGTAATCGAGCTACAACAACCCAACATACCTATATCCACCGCTCTAAGGAGTAGGCAGATTGAGTCCTTAGAGTGTCCTTACATATTTCCTTTACCTACCTTTGTCCACCACTCTAAGGAGTAGGCAGATTGAGGCCTTAGAGTGTCCTTACATATTTCCTTTACCCACCTTTGTCCACCGCTCTAAGGAGTAGGCAGATTGAGGCCTTAGAGTGTCCTTACATATTTCCTTTACTTACCTTTGTCCATCACTCTAAGCAGTAGGTAGATTGAGTCCTTAGAGTGTCCTTACATATTTCCTTTACCTCTTGAAAATGGCTCCAAAACAGGAGCCGAAACGTCGAGTTTCCATAAATTCTGGACGCGGTTTAACCCGAGAACCAAGCATGTCTCATATATATATATATATATATATATATATATATATATATATATATATATATATATATATATATATATATATATATATATATATATATATATATAATATGTGCATTTGTTACCATATAGGTTGTAATGTATGCAGAATACTGACCTTTGGATAAGCACAGTAAGAAGACAACAATGCGGTTGCAATATGGGCATAGAGAAAATTGGCAAAGAAAAGGTGCACCGATAGAAAAATTAATAAAAGATCGCTAGAGGAGGTGCAAGAACATATATGCTTACTATAAGACATTGGAAGGAAAAGGGCAAAATATAGTAGACATTTTCAGACAAATAATGACATTTTGGTAATAATAAAGTACTTTTAAAACAAAGTAAAAGTAATGCTTTGTCGCCATAACAAAAAAAAGAATATATTTTTGGAATAAAGATAAGATTAATTAAATAATCTACAGACATTGAACGCCTCAAAGTATGTATTAAAAAGGCAGTAATTATAAGGCAATAAAGCTATTAAACGCAAACAGGTTATTTAAATATATAAAACCCCTATCGTTCATTATTGATCACTTTTTTTCTATAAACGGATATTTTAATTATAGCTGTAAAATAGTTCCTGTAGATTGTTAATCCGGTTGACAGACACCCTTGTAACCAATATAAGTAGTAGACTAGATAATAAAAGAACATAAAAAAGGAGGCACAGTGTAAGTTTTATTGTTTACACGAAAACTGTTAAACTTAACAAGTTTAAAACCATGATGAAAGCCTAATTTTATTGACCATAATTATTATTTTTATCGTTATATTGCTGGAAGGCATATAAAGCACGATATTTACGACCAGACACTGCGTGGACTCTAGACTCACCTGTTCTCTTGTTTGGACAGTGGTGTCCGTGTGGACATCTACTAGTATCATAGTTTAGATAATTACGTCGACGCCAACTATGTTATGTATTTGTTATGGTGACCATGGCTATTTTAGTAAAAAATAAGAAGTTAGTAGAAAAAATATTTCCCTAACACAAAAACTTGGCTAGCATTAAGTATAAGGTTTTTGAGCTAGTTAAAAACAAGTTAACTCTTAAGCGTGAACAAATTTGAGGCATTCAATAAAAAGTCGCTATCATAACGCACTTGCTGAGTCCCGACTTTATTTTCTTACAAACATGCATTATAATTTCGTGGTCGAAATTCCATACATTTAAGGTCAGCTCAGAACTGACATTAATAGGGGGAATCCGTCTGTCTAATTAAAATAAATAATTGTTTAATCTATTTTAACTGCGCAGATTTTCCTGATTAACGAACTTATCCAAGCCACTTGCAAAAGGAAGGCACTCACCAAATTTGATCAAAATCGGTCCATTATTTTTTGAGTTATCGGTGTGATATATATAAACATATAAAAATTAAAACTGACCCCGGATATGTGTTCTCGGGGGCCTAATTAGTGCTAATTTGAAGGAATTTTTTCAAAATTCAAAAGTCGAGATCTCCTCATTAGTGAATTTTTTTAAAGAAAATTCACTAAAAGTACAATACAAATGTCAAAACAAGTGAACTAAATTATAGGAGCTAGAGTTGAACATGTCAAGGGTAATACAGTGTGACCTTATTTATCCACACCTAATTATGTAAACTTTTTGTCGACTATTGTAAATCCTTTTTTTATTTTGTGTAGTGTAATGCCAAAGAAAGGTATCTCGTGTTAAAAGGCATCTTATAAATATATAATATAATTTGTCAAAAGCATTGCGTCTGTACAGTAAGGATACTTCTCCATTAAAAATAATTTTCTAACCTGTGCTTATTTTAAAGGAAAAATTCTTCTTTCTTGCCGTCGTTTGATATCTGTAATGTAACGTTTTATACGTGTCTTATTTTTTATTATATTTGAATTATATATATATATATATATATATATATATATATATATATATATATATATATATATATATATATATATATATACTGACGTCATTGCCTCTGTCCATTGACTAACTTTCTACTCTGTGCCTCGATACAGAAAATGCTTGGCATCGTAAGGTACACTTTCACCCTGAGTGAAGAATTTTACTTGTCTTTGAAGGCTTTAAATATATCTGTACAAATCTGATAAATGTCTCTTTTAAATTTATTAACTCCTAAATTGTACAAATAAGAAAATGGTGGGATACGCGAAGTTATTTGTTCCATTCGGCTGTCCCGTTACTCCAGACTTTTTAAGATTAAACTCACAGCAGGTTACGGCCAAGTCAATTTGGTGACACATTCAATAAACAAAGGCTTACTTTATTCCCTACTTGAATTTCGCTTATTCGGTTGCTATAACCTCATAGCTGCTGCTCACTTAATTATGGAGATACAAAACTTTTTATGGGTATTTTATTAAGCAGTTTTATCCGACATTGTTTAGCCAAGAAAAGCGATTCTTTCTTTTTGCATTATTGGCTGTTACTTGATAATTAAAGTGGTCATTGTAGTTTCCAAAGACTGCTGAATTGCAAAAGTATAGGTAAGTCTAACACCAAGCCGTCTCACCCAGCTGCTTTTGTTCTTTCATAAATTTGGAATTTTACACTTGACTGTGACACTGCTAATTCGCTCAGGTGTAAAATTTTGCTGCTGTCCTGCTTCCTTATATGGCACCTAGAGATTAGAAAATTTTTTGTTACTTAATTATTATCAAATGAAAATATACAAGTATTCTTTTTTACTTTATTACAATACACAAACATGTGCCTTGCTTTGTACAAAAATGAATTTTAAAATAAGGTTATCAAAGAAAGCAACACTGAAAACAATACAATAACTATCACTTGTTTACTATAATTTTATCGAAATATTTATAAGTTAATTAAACACTGCAAGCGGCTGTAAATACATAAAATAAAATAAAATCTAAATCAAATACCCTGTTATTCTCGTGAACCCACGCTTATGCTTATACATCGAGAGTGTTAATCCGTGGGTCGTTGTTCACTCACTTATAACACCTGACAAGAGTTGTTTGCCACCAACAGAAAACCACTTATTCATTCACATAATTCTTATATAAATAAATATCTTTTGAATAAAACGTGTAAAATATCTTGACATCGCATCAGTGGACTTCTTTTCACTGGATATCCATAAATAAGTGCTTGACTTCAAAACTGTGTAGGTGGATATGGGATTCAAAACATCAGGTGTAAATATTAGGATTAATAGAAAATCGACGAAACAGGTAGACCTAAAAAGAATGGGTGTTTACAGCTGAAAACAGTTTTTGTTGGTTATTAGAAAAAAATGTTGACGATTATATTATTTGTTCCCAAACAAAGTAAAAAGACGAAAAGGAATATTTACAGGATAATCTGAGCTTAAAAAACAAATAAAATCTAATTTAGTTATTTAAGTTAAATGTAATTTTATGTAACCGATTTGCATTCTCCCTACCTTAGTTTCGTGAATTTTCATCTTCAGATTTTTGTTTGTTATAAAACCACTAAGTCGTTTATATATATATATATATATATATATATATATATATATATATATATATATATATATATATATATATATATATATATATATATACGGAAATGAATCTGCGGTCACTAATGTGAGATATACTTGGTTCTCGGTTGGAACTTCACCCAGAATTTATTAAAATTTGATATTGCGGCTCCTGCCACAGCATATGGTTATGCTGTGCTCATGTTTTGGAGCCATTTTCAAGGGGGTTAGGACACAGTTGTACACATTGAGACCTTAGAGATGATCTTCAGCGGGATTTGGGGATTAGGCAGATTGAGGCCCTAGAGTTAATTTCCCTTCAAACTGCCTAGTCCTTAGAGCGGTGGATAAAGGTAGCTTGGGTTTCTGTAGGTCGACTACGGGGCCTAAACCGAGCCACACTGCGCATTTCAGTGAAAATTGTAAAATTGTCTCTAAGGCCTCGATGTGTTCCACTCTAGACCTGAGAGAGATGTGATTGCTGCCTGATGGTCTTGTATTATTTATAGTAGGGCTTCTACTTGCGTCGTTATCGGTGTCATTAATCGGTTGGTAAGGTTTTTCAATGCCAGGTACTCTCTAATAACGGTAATAAACTGATTAAGTCGAATTTTTTTTTGGACAGGTAAAAAACAGTAAAATTGTCTATTGATTTATTAGTCACCGTGTATTTGTAATGAAGGTATACAGTATACTCTTGATTACTCGTGGACGGACTCTCCGTGCTGAGAAATTGATCAAAGGAATAGATCGAATTTTTTTCGTTCCTCTCGCACAAATATAATGAATATCCCTAATAATAACCAACGACCATCTAACCCATAGAACCTATAGGTAGTGTAGTAGTATGTATATGCAGAATAAGCAGTCACGGATTGCTTAGTTTGTTGTGATTAATTTATATTTATTTCCAAACGTGTCACTGTCACTACAATAGGAACACCATATCCGGTAATGTTTATGTTAAGGTCGTAAATTTTAATTGCCCCTATCTGTTTGCAATTGATCTCATTCGTGATTGCATGGGCTATCTGTTTGCAATTGATCTCATTCGTGATTGTATAGGCGGCAGGGCAGAAAGGAACAAAATAAACTTTTCTTGAGAACGACACAGCTGTAAAACATCCTGTATGCAATTTCTTTTCATTTATGGAGACTACAGAAATTACTTAGTTCGTCAGTTGATTTTTGATCTCAAAGCGGGTTTGTGTGTTTACAGTCTATTTTAAATTCCGCACCCTTCTCGTTTAAATAATGGAGACTGTTTCCGATCACGATCGCTTCGCAGGTATTTCTGGTTTCGACGTTATAGATTGGAGCTATTGTTTTGGCATTGTAGAAGTTTATTTTCTATTATGTATGAATATGATGCATGGTCAGTGCTGATGAGGGATAAGAGTTTCTGACTGAGAGGGTGTGTTCTTATATTTAATTCTGGATACGTGTATTCATTTATCCTATATAAATTTCCAAACAGTTGGAACAAGGAATGTCCTAAACTCCATGGAATTTCTTTCGAAAAGTATCTAAGGGATTTTTCCTGAGACTTGGCAGCTTTTCTTCTGTCGTGGAGATATTATTAAAGTTATAGATTCTAAAATTTCGCCTCCTTTTGGCGGAGACACCTTTAATGTATGGTAGGAAGGCTTTGTGCTGTTGAGAGGATTCCGCCTATTACTGTTGTTGTATAATGGCTGTTTTTTTGGGGGTCTCTAGTGTTCTCAATATACGATTTTTGTCGTATCTATTTCCTAGTAGCGTCTCTTTCAGAAGGTTTAGTTATGTCTGTTTATTGTTATCTTCCGTTAGTCTAAGAGACAGTGGTACTAGGGTATGATCAAGGAATTAAGTTACGATGGGTGATGGTGGAATTGGGTGTTAAGGTAGCGATTGGTGTGGGTTGGTTTTCGGTAAACAGTGTAAGAAAATTTTCAGAGAGCAAAGAGCCGATGCGTAGATCTTGGAAGTGCAAAGAGAAATTATTGGCTAGTTCCATGATGAACTGGATTTAGGATTTCGATGCTATTCAGGCGAGACAGGGATTCATTCAAAGTTCTTTACCGCGTGACCAAAGAGTTAAAACTTCCTCAACGGGTGGGTTTTAGTTTGAATTAATTAAGGCCTTCTGTCCTGAAATTTTCCATGAAAGTGTTAGCCAGTGTAGAACAGAATGGTGATCCCATTGGAGCATCTCGAATTGGCTTGTAAAATTTGTTTTAGAAATGGAAGTGCATGTTAGACAGGCAATGTCCTAGAAGGTCTAGGGCATCTGGTCAAATATTGTTATTATTTTAGAGAATATGGAAGGTTTCAGATAGAGATATATTGTCCTAGATGGGCTAGAGTATCTGGTGAAATATTGTATTTATTTTAGAAAATATCGAAGGTTTCAGATGGAGGTATATTAGTAAGTAAGGAAATGATCTCGAAACTAACAAGCATGTCGTTTTGAGAAATGGTGCTTGGTTGAAGAAGATCAATGTAATAAGTGGACTTTTTGACAGAATTTGGTTTTTTTGTACTAACGCCTGGAGAGTTTTGGTTTGATGCTTTGCAGGTTTTTGTGTGGGTGAACGTAGGACACTCACGATGGGGCAAGCGGGAATATAAGGCTTATGTAATTTTGGAAGACTGTATTTTGTAGGGATGCGAGAGTATTGTTCGCGGGGCATCATTTATTTTTTGATGTCAATGCTGACTTGTGAGTTGTTAATAGTATTTCTGGTTTTCTTTTCGAGGTATATTGTAGGATAGATACGGATTTCTTTATAGGCTGTATTACTATTTCGTAAATTGTCCTTTTGTATATAATCTGTTTTGTCGAGTATGACTGTAAAGGCGACGATGGAAGTTGAATTCTAATATGTCCGTATTTTTAATAATTAATACGTCAAGAAAATGAAGGCTATGATCCGTTTTTAACTCCAAAGCGCATAGATCTAACAACAGTTTTTACAATACTACTCAGACCGATTCATTATTTGCCACATTTAATATTTTACAATTATAGTTACGTTATAGGACATATACTCATTTATTCAAAAGTTGAAATTTAATCTCAACAGCATATTTCGAAGCATAATTTTCGCAATATGTTAATCCTTATAGATATCGACAATATTATTATTGTTAAATCACTAAAGGGCTAGAAAGCAGTAAAATGATTATCTGCGGTGTTACAGTATTAAAGGCTTGTAAATTGATATGTTGGTAAGGGTTGCGTGTCTATTCTAAAAGCATAATATACGTGTGCATGTGTGTGTGTGTTTGTAAAGTAAAGTTGAATATGCGTTTATGTGTGTGTGTATGTTACTAATACGTCAACTATAGTTGTTTGATTGGGGCCTGCATGCATGTTATCATCATAAATGTGAGCAAAATCGATTCAAATACAGAAAACTCTTAAAGGCATTTACGAACATTTGAATAAAGAACACGTTGTAAGATTATCTTCAAAATACGTAGTTATTAAATAAGAAAGCATAACATAACATAAAAATATTTTAAGTCTTAAAATGCAACTAGGTAAGCACAATATTTGCAACATAATATATGCCAACCTCTGATTAATTATAGGCTATATAAGTTATGTATACACACCCTTCAATAAACGTTTGGCTACATACTACACCCTCAAAAATTCATAGGCGTGTACACAGAGGGAGAAATTTGCTTAATTAGCTGATAAGTTACATAATAATAGCAAATATTATTATTATAATGATTCACAAGAAATTCGCTTACTAAATCAACCGTTATTCAGCACGTTTTATTAATAAAATGTCTTGACTCGGGCAGAATAATAAAAAATATAAATTACGTACCTATGACATGATAGACTTTCACTTGTACACATTTCTGCCTGCATATCTAACAGGTTCTGTTTTTTACCTAAAGCTGTAACATCACAAAATATTTTAATAAATCTTTAACGCATGACCAAAAAACCGAAACATACTGTCTGTCAGTCTTCAGTCTCTAATAAGACGCTACAATAAAAATTGGCAAGGTAATGATGCAATGTCATTAGATTTCTTGTTACTATTGTCTAATACAACGTGTACAATCTGTTAACATCTACTTTGAAAATCACAAATATTGCTTTAACTTCATTCAACAAGCATAGGTTTTTTGTAAAAAAAATACAAGAAAACTATTCCTAGTAACAAATTACCTAGTGCTGCTACCAAAAATATGTGTGTTTTTAAAGACTTTCAGGGTACCGTAAGCAGCGCCCTCCATTTCTTAGAGACAAATTGGGAATAAATGATTTTATATTTTAAGTTATAACCATAGAAACTCATCTATACCAATCTCCAAAACAATACTTAGAATACTCTATTAGATGTCAAGTAAATCCGATTCAGTTTCTGACATTTAGAAATGAGGTATGTTCGGCTGAAGTCGTGCCATTTTGATGCGAAGAATTTACTGCTACTCTGTGTATTATCAATTTCAGTCCATCCTGTATATAAGTTGACCCAGCTCGAAGGTTGCATTGACAATAGTTTTTCAAATAACGTGTAACGGTCAAGTGAAAGATTTAGCACAACTAAGATACCTTACTATATAGACAGATCTTTCGTTGCCCGACATATTCAGGATAATAATCCCCACGTAGATGAAGATAATCCAAAATTAGTAAAAAATGTTAGACAAGCAGGACAGCTAAAGGCTTTAGAAAGTATATGTAATGCATTAATAAATATATAAATAACAAAAGGTGTACGAATTCGACTCTGCCGCGTATGGCCAGTTTATTGATTGACCACTTTCCGAGAAAGACGGCCAGAAGCACGTTCGATAGATAATAAAATAATTCAGGTATTTCCGTGAACCGAAATATATTTTTGTTTTGTTGAATCACCCTTGACTGTTCTAGACCAACTGCGTACGTGCACAAGAATATAAACACAGTTGTAAATGTAAGATATTATGAGTGATTCCTCCTCTGATGACGCTAACTTTGTTAGTGAGACGATCGTCAGGTTTTTTTAATGTGTTGTGGTGATTTAGGTTCTCCAAGTGTACTTATATGTGTAAGACTTGTTGCTACATGGAGCTTGGTTCCTCTAGTAGTGTTAGCCTTAAAGACAATCTATATGATGGTGGTTTTAATATCAGATTTGCTTCAAAATGCCTATTGAAATAAGTGTATAAATTGCCAGGTTTTTTCTATTAATGTAACGCTTTAACGAGCGCATTTAGTTCTACGCTACAATATGCTCTTTGTTCTTGGACGTAACCCAAAATTCTCCGGATGTGTACCACAACTGGAACTACAGATTTATTTCTAGAGCCTGGGGTTTCCACGTAAGAAACTATTGGCATGCTTCCGTATGAAGTACAAATGTTATTTAACTAATTGTGTTAAGTGATTAAATTTGACATCAAATCGAAAATAAAATAAATTAATAGCTCCATGCCGAAGTTAAAACCGGTTCAAAAGATAAACTTTATAGAAAAAAAGGCATTTTTCGCATATAGCTTAAACAAGAATCGCAAAAGGTGTAAAAAGAGGTAATTTTCATTTACATATGAGAAGTGTGGATATGATGGCACCCTTTTTTGTAAATTTTCTTTAAGAAAAATCACAAAGGAGGAGATCCCGCCTTTTGAACTTTGAAAAAATTTCTTCAAACAACCGCGAACTAGACCTCCTAGAACCCATATCCAGGGTCAGGTTCAATTTCTATATGTCGCATCTGATATGCGACTGATCTGACATCAGTTGTAGTGAGTCCCAAAAATCGGGTTTCCATGGTAGTTATATGAGCAATAATTAAGTCTTCTATGTCGGACGCCATCCTTCAAGATCCCCTTTCTTGTACCCCATATCTGTTTTAACTATACGGCGAAGAGTACTTGCAGGTACATTAAAAGTTTTGGAAGCAAGTTTCGAGCCCATCTTCTTTAATTTAATATTCCCTATGGCTTCACCCATATTCTCCTCCTTCTAGCCCTGACGACTAACTTTAAACATCTTTATACGGTGCTATTAATCCTAGAAAATAACAGTCAGTCAAGAAACTGAATTCATCAATTTCTTGATATGATTGCACCCTATGCCATCACAAAACATGCTTAGGGTGCCATCATATCAAGAAACTATGCATGTAAACATCCTTCAATTCATTTTAACTAACCTAATATAATATTGAGAATAAGCTATATTTGAGAAGTTTATTATCCTGTTTATTATATGTGTGTGTGTTTTGCTTCTTTAACGTCAGCCTATTTCCGCGACTATGGCCAATCACCGACGCCAGGGAGCAGTTTCACCTCACTATCCTGGAAATTTTGCCGAACCCCTGTCTTTCTGTAAGGAGGATAGGGATCTTTCACGTGCCCAACATCGTATGGACACGGGACCGACGGATTTACGCCCCCTCCGAAGAGCGGAACGTGCAGACATTCAACTTGCTCAAATACAATGCCAGAACCTGGGTTGATGTTAATTTTACAGTTTGAACTGAAAAAGTGAAAGGAGTACCCCGGGATCGAACCCAGTACCCTTCGGTTCAGAGGCACACGTTCTTACCTCTGAACCACCGAGGTTCTCTGTTTATTATATGTACCTACAACTTTTCGCAAATTTTATACTCGAGATCACCCAGTACCCTTCGGTTCAGAGGCACACGTTCTTACCTCTGAACCACCGAGGTTCTCTGTTTATTATATGTACCTACAACTTTTCGCAAATTTTATACTCGAGATCACAAATTACTAAGTTGCTATTATAGAAAATAGTCTATGTACTTACACAAAATCAGAATAACCCATTCTAGCCGTTAGATGCAATAAACTAACGTGGTGTCGCCACAGTTATCCTATGATGCTCTGAATAATAGCGACACTCAACGAACTAACCTAATTCAAATAAATACCGCCAATTTCGAAAAGGTGCCATCATATCAGGTATGCCATCATATCCACACTTCCCCTACTTAGATACAATTATTGCAAAATTATCTCAAGGAGGCTAGGTTAATTTATATATTATGTTTATGATACCTATTTTATACAGGTTACCTAAATTGTTCACTCATTCTCCTTGTTAGCCTATAGCTACATGCATTTTTGTGTTATCCTCTCTTAAAATATGTGTTTAATTTCATGGATGATATACCTATCATGTATATACTGTGTTTTTCAGTTTCTAGCACTTGTTATTAAAATTTCAAATATAGATTTTTTTTGTGTAAAAAGTCTTCTTTTCTATAATTTTTATCTTTAAGATTACCAAAAAAAGTTACTTCATGAAAAATTGATTTATGAGCCTTTAAAAAAATTACCTCCAGAAGGTCGAAAGAGACACAAGACTCAAATTTTTGTATGAAAAATAAAACTTATGTAATTTTATTCCTCAACGAAAAGTAATTTTCAATTATATATATATATATATATATATATATATATATATATATATATATATATATATATATATATATATATATATATATATATATATATATATGTATATATATATATATATATATATATATATATATATATATATATATATATGTTAAAAAATATTTCCGCGGTCTTTAATGTGAGACATACTTGGTTCTCGGGTTGAACCACGTCCAGAATTTATGAAAACTCGACGTTTCGGCAGAGATATCTCTCTGAGGCCTAGGGTTGAACACACTGAGACCTCACAGACGATCTCCGGCGAGATGTGGGGAGTAGGTAGATTAAGGCCCCGTAATCGAGCTACAACAACCCAACCCACCTTTGCCCACCGCTCTAAGGAGTAGGGAGATTGAGGCCTTAGAGTGTCCTTACATATTTCCTTTACCCACCTTTGTCCACCACTCTAAGGAGTAGGCAGATTGAGGCCTTAGAGTGTCCTTACATATTTCCTTTACCTCTTGAAAATGGCTCCAAAACTGGAGCCGAAACGTCGAGTTCTCATAAATTCTCGACGCGGTTCAACCCGAGAACCAAGTATGTCTCATATATATATATATATATATATATATATATATATATATATATATATATATATATATATATATATATATATATATATATATATATATATATATATATATATATATATATATATATATATATATATATGTATCCACACGATAACTCAAAAGGTTATTAACAGCTTGAATGAGTTCGTTAGCGAGGAAAATTGAACAACGTTTTCCGGGAAAATTTTCAGTTTGCTTTCGAAAACAATTTTTATCTCAGAAAATTACGAAGTTATTTTGATGAAATTTGGTGGCTATATTACCTTGGGAAAGACCTTAGTAGATATCCAAATTTAACTTTCTAGGTTTATAGAAAAAAGTGATTCAACTTTGAAGCTTTCGATGAAAATTCGCTACCATAACGCACTTGCTGCGTCCCGAACTTTTTAAGCTAACATTAGTGCTCAAACGAAAATGTAATTTCAATTCTATTTTCGATTTTTTTAAACAAGGTGCTTTATAAATATAATAGTTACATCTACACTTAGTAGAACCCTAATTCACCACAACACATTTTTCAGTTGGCGTCATTAGACGGATGAATAAAGAGTGTATCTATTCCTCTTTGTAGCCGCTTAAAAGCTAGATAGGTATCATCCAAACCGTAGGTTCAAATTGATAATCCGTGAGTATATTTTACTATATAGAACCGTATCAGTTATCTGCCTAGTAAACAATGCATATCTATCTTTGACCTCTGCTAGACAGTTTTTTCTACTGAAAAATATCATGGTAACGAAATAGCAGTTAGCTTCAAACAATAAAAGCGTCAGTAAATAATATAACTTAATCAGTACAAGCCAAATCAACCAATAAAGACCTTACTAAGCTTTTGTCTTTCCGTATTACTTCTCCATGTGCATCAGCTCTGTGAATTGACAGTACGCATGCGCTCAGTGAACCGTGACGACTGTGCAGAGTGAGTAGGTTAGCCCCCAGTTCGGCGTGGTTGCTTAGCAACACACTCCTAACTCTTGCTGGAATAATGATTGGTGGCGTCGAGTCTTACAATGGCTGCCAAGGTCCGTCCACACCCGATAAAGACACTATTTACCATTACCTACCTGTGTGCAAGTCTACTGGTTGTCTATTCCGTCTTCTGTTCTACAGTTTCGCTCTACTCGGCTTTTACGTTTCCCTCTGGTGTAACCTACCATAACTACTGTCACACGTGATGTTATCAAGTAGGCCTCTACAAGGAATACTACATCTATTTTGTACTACTGTTAGTAAGTAACTCTGAGCAGGGTAGATTAAACAAATATCAGTATTTTCTAACAATGTGGTATTTATTGTTTTACTTTGAAATAAACTGGATTAAGATACGTCTAATAATATGACATTAACTAGATGTACAAATCGTACTATTTCTAATTAGTACCTATCTTTAACTGTAAACATATTTTTTTCAGAGTACAAGTTTCATTACACTATTAATAGGTAAATTTAGTATTTTTATGATGATAATTATATGAAGCAAGGACAATAGCACATCATAAGCTTTACTGTTTACAGAAAATGTTTGGTTGATGCACTAAATAATGGGGATTCGTAACAAGTCTTTTGACAAGTAGGTTACTACCTACTGAATACCTATACTTAATAGGTAGATTTATTGTTATTAAGATGATGTTTATAAAAATCAAGGACAATAGGCACATCATGAACTTTACCGGTAGCAGAAAATGCCTGTTTTTAGTGAATTTTAATTAAAAAAGATTCACTAATAGAGAGGTATCGATGGTCAGACTGTGCAAACAATTTTTCAAATGAGCGCGAACTAGGACCCCTATAACCCATATCCAGGGTCAGTTTCAATATTTATATGTTTAATATATATATATATATATATATATATATATATATATATATATATATATATATATATATATATATATATATATATATATATATATACCTATATATATATATATATATATATATATATATATATATATATATATATATATATATATATATATATATATATATATATATATATTGGTATCCAATAACGCAAAAATTAGTTAACCGATTTGGATGAAACTCGGCAAGTACCTTTCTTTAATTAATAGCTTGGATGAATTCGTTAGCCCGGAAAATAAGTTTTTCCGGGAAAATTTTGAGTTTTCTTGCGAAAAAATTTTATTTCTGTGAAAATTACAAAGATATTATAAAGAAATTTCGTGGATATGTTTCCTTGGGAACGACCTTACTACATACCAAAATTCAACTTTCTAACTTTATAAAAAAATTGAATTACATCAATTTGAAGCATTTAATGAAAATTTACTACCATAACGCACTTGTTGCGTCCAGAACTTTTTATAAACTAATTTTTTAAATTTCGATCAGCTTAAAATTATTATGTCCCTTCAAAAATGTTTGGAGGACGCACTAAAGAACGAGGAGTCGTAACAGGTCATTGGACAAGTAGGAAATCTGAGACGAAAGGCGTAAAATTTTCGGCTAGAACGAATTAAACATCGTGGGTGAAGCAATTACGAAGAATAAACTGATGAAAATATTGATAGAAGAGGCAGTATGTAGGTAATAGAGACATACAAATGATAATTAACCGATTTTGATGAAATTCAGCAACTGCCTTTCTTTTATTAATAGCTTGGACGAGTTCGTTATCCAGGAAAATTTGACAAGGTTTTCCCTGAAAATTTTTAGTTTTTTCGAAAAAAAGTTTTAAAAGATTTAAAGACATATGTTGCCCACGTAAATACCTTACCACACACCAAAATTAAACCTTCTAAGTTTATGGAAAATTGAGTTACTCAAATTTGAAGCGTTTAATGAAAATTCGCTACCATAACGCACTTGCTGCGTCCCGAACTTCCTTCTATAATCAAGAGGTAGGTATCCTTGAAACCTAACGGGGCACCTAATATGTCTTAGTAATTTTATCTAAAAATTAAATGGAGTCAATTTTTCTTTGATTATATTTATCGCTTTTATCAACAGTTGTCAACTTATAAATAAGATGTTTATATTTGTATAACGAGCGATCAACAAAATACTTCTTCCAAAGTGCCGTGGAAAATTCTAAAATAGCTCAGTTCAATGGCTAGTGTTGACGTTTCATTCACACAATTGCGTCAAATGGTAGTCTATTGCTATTTTTCTTGATAATTCCATCGGATTTGTTTGTGATGGGTTTGATGATGGTTGCAGTATAATCTAAACATACATAAAGGGAAAAAATAATAGTTAGGTATATATATATATATATATATATATATATATATATATATATATATATATATATATATATATATATATATATATATATATAGAGAGAGAGAGAGAGAGAGAGGCTCAATGAAAAGAAAGGAGTTGGCAGCCGTAACTACCAGGAAAAGCTTTTGTCGAAAAAAACCTGACACACGTAAAATTTACTTGTGAGGGGGAGCATAATATGTCTTGTGATAACGCAAGAATGTTGAGGTTTTTTTAGAGCACGTTAAGCTAAATGACTTTTTATTACCTACGTAATCCTTTAACAACATTTTTATCGTGTAATGAACCCTGATCAGGTCAGGTCAGGCACAGCATTAAGAATTTTTCGGGAAATGCATTATTGTTATTTTAAAAATCAATATCTTCTAAACGAATAGACCGAATTTCAAAAATAAAAAGTAGTGTATAGAGAATCAGAAGCTCTTTTCAACGAGCTATCACATGACCCCTATACCCATTTGAAAAATTTGACGGATGACACCCTCATTTAGAGGAGGGTAAAGGTTGGCGTATCACATAAAAGAAAAGAAATAAATCACTATTAACTAGTTGTATGTTTAAGAATGTTTATAATAATTCCCTTTCTTTTCTACTTGTTTCAGATTGTTCTAAATTCAATGCACCGATACCAACCTAGGATACACATAGTTAAGTGGCGTGAACATGCAGGCCCTGTAACAGATTTGGAACAAGAAAAATACAAAACGTTCATTTTTCCTGAAACGGTTTTTACAGCAGTTACGGCCTATCAAAACCAGCTAATTACAAAACTTAAAATTGACTCCAACCCATTTGCCAAAGGCTTCAGAGATTCCTCAAGATTAACAGATTTTGATAGGTAAGTTTTTAAGTCTCTACCTTAAGCGATCAAACAAAGCTTTACTTAGGTATATTTATACTTATCAAAATGGCAAATAAATGTAAGACTTTATAGCAAAAGCGAAGCTTTATTTGTTTTAGTGGCAAATTAGTGCTATGACTTTTATTTCAACGTTAACATCCGTCAAAAGAGCTGCTGAAAAATATCTGCTATTTATGTATTTCGACAGAGATAACGGAATTTCATCTTACTCTGAACATTATTTGGCTAAGGCTTAAAAAATGCAAATGCAGTAAAATCTCAATCTCGAAAAACATTCCATTTGTTGTCTAGATTTCCACCTCCCCGAAACCATTATTGGAATTTTCTATATCGTTAGCGCGCTTCTATAGGCTTCATTTAATAGTGCTGCCACTTGGTATTGATCATACTTGTCACCTACCTGAATCACATTTTATGCTTGGATCTCATACATCTTTAGTGATTTGGAAAATAACCGCTCGAGTGGTTGAAAGCGCTTTGTCGTATGACCTGGTAACTGAACCAGAACAATTTCATTATCTCATGGCAGTAATCGGAGCATCTATGGTTCTGAAGTTGGTATTCCCGTCCAAAGTAAGCGATATACTTTCCACTGTGGGCTTGGTAACATCTCAATAAAACGTTTTATCCACCTAATAATTAGCTCACTGTTTATCTGTCCAAAATTAGAAACTTCCTGTATGTTATCAGGCGTAGCTCATTTGCTTAATTCTGCAGTGTACCTTTCTCGCGTAAAAATCACCACTGGAGGTATTTATAAAACCATATGGACTAAGAGAACAGACAACTGCTTCCAACAGCTTTACAACCTTTGGTGGTAACAACTTTTTGATATTTCTCCGCCACAGTGAAAAATCCTGACTCGTCCATATTGAACACTGAGCTTGCGTTAAAGTTATGTCGGTAAGCTTCTTTCTCCCATAATCCACAAAATTCCTAAACATTTTCTGTTAAATCCTTTAACTCTGTTTACTTATGTGGATTCAGGTTGACGCTGGCACTCATTTTTATGCCTCGCTATAAGCTTATCGTATCTACCATTTCTTTCCGACCATTTTTTTTGGTGCTAGATTGGTAGGGAATAGCATGTTCTTCTGGAAAACAAGACCTAATTTCTCATACAATGAAACCGAAAAGAATTTCCGAGAGTTTAATGATATTTTCTGTTGGAGAGCAGTATCAAAATTGGGATTATACCTAATCAAATCTTAGGTATTACTAAAAAGTAGAACGTTTGGCTACTTTGATCGAGTCTAGAATGCATTAAAATAATGTAAATTTTTGTAACACATAATTGCGACTACACTTATTTAGAACTTTGTTGACTTCTGTGTAGGCTACTACCGCTAGGTTCATAGTTTCATATCCTTTGCAGACTGTTGCCATAATTTCTCCGTTTGGACATCAGCAGAAAAACGCATAGAAGTTCTTAACTGGAGAAAGCGTTTCCTAAATTGAACCTTGCTTCAATTTGGTCAACCCTTTATGGTTCAACTTGAGAAACGTTGGATTCTATTTTACACCGTAGGTAACCATGCACAAAACTCAAACGTGCGAAAAAACCGTTGCGTGATCGGAATTGGAACATAAACAACTGAATGTAGTTTGACTAGACATGCGGTTTTAGGTATCTTATACACATGTGCTGACGCTTTAAAAAGTTAGGAATATATAGGTCGTCCTATCTTGGAGAGGCTTAAAATTGGTTCTCTTAACCCTACTCCACCAAAAGTCTCTTTAATGAAATTTTACATATTTTACTATTGCAAAAGTACTGGTCATGCATTAAAAAAAATGTTTCTATTTAAAAAGTATACAACACTAAGGTGAAAATAGACAACGTGGCTTTCTGGAAAACCGGCTAAGGCTGAGTTGGCAGATTTGGTACGTTTATTTCGATGTGGGTTCGCGTCCTAAGTAAGCCAAAATTGATACATTTGCTTTGGTCGAAAATTGATTCAATTATCACCTTTCCACACAATACTGTTAAACCATCCATCCAACTAATGCGGATATAATTCTCGGAACGGTTTATCAAATTAAAAAATGCAAGTTAAGAAATACTTGCCTAATGTTAGCTCCGAAACTTCTTTTTGCCGAATAGGTACAAAAGATTTAAATTTCAAATTTGAAAGATACAGGATTTATAAAGTCAAAACTTAGACTCTGGCTTGCCTTTATTCGCCTGAAGATTTGTAACCGTAACGCCCTTGCTGCATCGGTATCTCTGTTATGTATACCTATCTGGAAATTATCATCTTTAATTTTCGGGTTAATTGCAGAACTCACTAAACGACAGAATAGTGTGTGTTAAGAAGTGTTAGTGATTTTTCTTTATAGGTGTATCAGAAGTGAATTGTTTAATATAGCGAAAAACATTAATTTGGAAAATGTATTTAAACCCATTTTAGTAGTAAATATAAAAAATAGGGAGCGTAAAAATAATTAAAATAAAATAAATATAAATACAAATCAGAGACAATTTAGATTAAATTTAAAATTTTGAGATTGTTAGTAAAGTTTTGAAACTTGTACCAAATTTCAGGTTCATCTAGCTATTTACAGTTTTAGTACCTATGAGATACTAAGTTTCAAAACCTGTCTAATGTATTTGCAAAGCAAACCAAAACACCCATACACTATACATAATGGTTAATTTATTTATGCATTGTACCTAATAATTTTATTAGATCATTGTTTTAAACAAGGTACAAAAGCAACCTGATTACGTACACTATAATACCAGTCATACTATGTTACAATTATATGTTACAATGATAAAAAATTTGTTAAGCAAGTCATTATGCATTACGTAGGTAAAAAGTTACATTGTTGCAAAAAATTTAAAAGTTCATACTTAATAATTAGACGAAACTTCATAGGTATACAATCAATTTCTCAAGATACTTTTATGTGCAATGGCAACATTCTATTAGAAATAAAGAATATTTGTGATACTTAAATAAAATGCTTAGAACACAAGAGATGGCCCTAATTCTCCTTTGTGATAGTGATAAGTCTACTAAGTTTTTTTTTTTTCTTTTACCACTTCGTTTCCCATTCTATCTCTCTTAGTACTTGCTTTCAGCCTTCCTTTTCACTTTTACCAAATATGTACTTCATTTTAAGAAAATTATTTAATGTGTGCGGAATCCCAGGCCATTAGTGCAGTCGTAGTCATAACAAACTAATTTAAAATTCGCAACACCCCACTTTGCATGCAGCAATATGCGCCTTAAAGGTCCCTCATTTTAGAGACTTATAAATTAAAGCACATCGTGAGATATATTGCACTAACGCCATCTCGTTCTTAACCAGAAACTATATCGTCTCAACATTTCTGTTAAACATAAAATGCTTATGCATTTTCAGATCGCCAGTCCTTACTTTTGTGGTGGCAGCTAGATACTAGGATAAGTCTAATCGCCTTGAGTACTCTTAGGAAAAGTTAGACACGATTGTCAAAGTAGCCGAATACTTATGCACATTTGAATATTTTCAAGTTGTACGTAGAATTACTGTTGCAAATCTCTAACGTAAGGTTGACGCATATTTAAGTATTCAAATTTTACGTAGAGTTAGTTGTAACGTAATAAAAGTGCTCCTACATTTTTGCATACAGGGCAGACCACCTTAATTTAGGCAGTTTCGCACGTTAGTTCAATCTAGTTAGCTCACTTTACAGCATGCACTTTAACGATTTACCTTACAAGTCAGGAGACTAGGCTTACCGTGAGTAATTCAACTATTAACTTTATTCGCAAGTGACTAAACTTTTCTCCTTCCTCTTGTTTTTGTTGCAAAAAGTAATGATGTGTTGTGTTAAATAGATTATTACAGTTACTGTGCCACGTTTTATTTGCAACTGCATAAATCTGATACAACTAAATTAGCGAGAAATAAATGAAGCATTTACGCAACAACCATTGCTAAACTTTCTTCTTTGATGAAGGAAACTATGTACAAATGTGTAGGCCTGACCATCTATAGAATATACATATCAGTTTTGCCCTTATTATAATACATCGAGCCTAACATTCACTTCTTTGAACATTGTGAGCTGTAGGACTGACACAATGTTCTATGGGGCTGGTTGCCTGTAGCCCAATGACTTTGGATGTGCTTTGATTGACATTAGTATAAAACACTGGGGAGCTCTAATGAGAGCGAAACCGCTATGTGTTATGAAGGTCAAAATCTATCTAGCCTTACTATTTCTTTGGCTTGACTTGTTAAGACCACAACTCACAACACTACGTTGACTATTAGACAGTTTTGTACATACTTTTGTATTTCTTAACACTTCCCTTTCCAAAATCCTTATTTAGTGCATAAGTTGACTTTCATTGTATTTATTATCAGTTTATTCATTACAGTTTCTTACTTTTCGCCTCGTTGTAAGGCTACGTTAAATGCTTGAAGTGGTCATTCGTTATATTTTCTTATTTCTTACCGTTATACCTACTGCGTATGTAACATTATTTCTATTTAATATTGACGTCAACTTTATTCTGTAGTCAGTTTTCTGGGATCAATAAAGCGGTGAGCTCAAGGAACACAAAGACATCACCTAAATGATCAGAACGATGTGTTGTTTATTCGTAAATGGGTGAAAGAATTGAAAGGGATGAACTGCGGCTCACGTTGATGACGAGCGTGATGAACAGCAATTATGTAGAACAGGCACGCACACAACTCTATCCGCTATCTCTCCTATCTCTTCATATCTGCAGTTTCTCCCATCTTCAATATCTACATACACAGCTTTTAGCTGCTCGCAGCGCAAATTGCACATTGCTGCGCTGTCATCTCACTGATTTAATCTATTCACACTTATTACAATTTCACATTCCTACATTTGCAACTAAACACCACCTCCATTTATGACGCCTGATCACACAACATTCATGCGACTTTTCACGTCACATTTTTCCGGAATTATGTTCATATAAATCTTGCTCTTCATTCCCATAAAAGTCTTCTTTTTATAGGCATTCCTACAGTTGGATTCGCGTGAGACGATGATTTAGTTATAATTGTCATGAACTACTTAGGATGAATAGAAAATGCATTTTTTATTAGTGTTTGGTATTAAAAAAAATGTCTCATAGTTGTAAAAAAATGTTTAAAGATGGTTTTTAATGGTTTGTGTTTAACTTTGTATCTAAACTTCAGATATACATCCGATTCAAGCATATAGTCAACCGTCCTTAGGATTATTGGACGTAAAAGAGGTCCTTACACAAAAGAAATTTTAGGTTAATGTAAAATTAACTTTTGATATTTCGCTACTAGGCTTAAACAAAATTTACAAAATCAATAAAATATGAATATCCATGTAATATCAATTGAAGGCCAGTTATTTAGTTGCGTATTTTTAGTGAATTTGCGTAGACCCAATGACTGAAATGACGCAAACCAAACCTTCTTTGATATAATAAACCAGATCAGGTTTCAAAATATCCTGACTTTTAAAAAAATCCGAACACCCCGTTAGAGCTAATCAATTTTAATGCAATTTGTACATAAAGTGTCTTTAATCAGACTTAAAAATGATTTACGATTTCAAAGTAAATAATTAAAAAATAACAAACTTATTTCATAATGGGTAACTCTGCCGCGGTTTCTTATGCATTGGATAACTCTTCGAGGCATGCTTCAAATTAAATTATTTATGGTATCCTGAGATATCTCATCAAAGGCTTCTTGAATTTGTTGACGAAATTCAACTAGATTATTTGGTGGTTGGGGTATGTTACCCAGTCGATTGCTAATCAATTCCCACACACGTTTGATTGGTGACAAGTCTGTGAAGCGAGAAGGCCAGGGAAAGAGGGTCACGTTATTTTCTTGCAAGTCCTTTATAGTAACCGTTGTTGTATGAGGACGGGCGTTGTCTTGTTCGAAAAGGGGTTGAATGAACCCTAATAAGTATGGCAGTGCAACAGGCTGCAGTACGTTTCGTATGTATGTATCATTTGCAATCAAATTTCTGTTAATGAAAACTAGAGACGACGTGCCACCGTATGGTATCGCACCCTATAACATCAGCCCCCGTGTAAAGTGCGCATGTCGTTCCACAGCAAATTATAAATTTCTGAGTTCTCCACGTAATCGTGTTACTCTTTGGCGACTATCCTGGACACAAAGACACAATCGGGACTAATCAGAGAACACAAAGCGATTCAATTCACGATCCCAATTTGATCTTCCGTTTCACCACTCAAGACGAGCAGCATGGTGTCGATGTGTTAGTGGAAGATATAAAAATGATCGATACAAACGAAGCTCAAATACGCGTATTTTGTAATGTATCGTTACAATACAGAGTTTTTGTTATAAAACAACCAACCAACCATTTTCAGTCGACCGTGTTGTGGAAACCCTGTCTTGTAAAGCCGAAATCCTCAAATGATGATCTTCCCGTGCTGACGTTGCTCAAGGGCGTCCGAATCCATGACGAGAGCTATGGATTCATTCTTCAGATTACCTGGACCAACACTTTAACACTGTTGATACACCTATGCGGTCAGAAATTTGTGTGATTGAAAATGCGACCTCCGGTATACCAATAGTGCGCCCCCTTTCGAATTTACTTAACCTATTCTAATTGTTCTAAAACGGCGCCTAGTCATAATGACTTAATGACATGTATATGTATATATATATATATATATATATATATATATATATATATATATATATATATATATATATATATATATATATATATATATATATATATTTATTTATTTTTTTTATTTTTTATTTATTCAATTCAATCCACCATTACACGTGATCATACACAGAACTTAAGATCCTAAACACTTCCAAATATCAGACATTTATTAATACAACTAAAATATATTTTCTTGGATACCTAAGTCAACATGACTTGTTTGTATCCTTTACAGCTAACTCCACACAATTGCCAGTACATTAATTTAAACCACTTAATATCCACAATTTTTAGTTTTTTCTTTTCCCTCTTTTTTTTTGTGCCCCTATCTAACCAGATGTGCTTCGATCCTCAAAAGATGAGAGATGCAACTTTAAACCAAAACAATGTCTTAGTGTTAACCTCAGTAGGGGAATCAACAGCATATCCTACACTCAGTATAGTTCACTTTGTCAACCCTTAGTCTCCCTTTTTCATATCTTTCTTCTGCATATATGATATCCATACAACCAACACCTCTATACCACCCACAACCAAAATGTTCATACACATCATAGTACTCACCCACCCATTTCTCCACCCATGCATATTATATTTACACACACATATGCACACAGACACGCACTCACGACAGCACACTCCCACACAGCACACACTTACTTTCCCTGCACCTTGTCCAGGCAACACATCCACTCCACTTTCTCCATACCACTCAACTATCATACTGCTCTCTACTTTAACATTGCTTTCAGTTCGACCTGTTTCAAAATAACAAAGCTAAAAATTTCTTTTTTAAATTTAGATTTAGACAAAATCCTCAAATTTGCTGGTAATTGATTATATAACTTTGGACCCCAAAATAAAACCGATCTTTTATAAACGCTCCTATTTACCGGTGGAATAGTCAAGTTTTCACCTATTCTACAACTTGTGCCATATGTGTGGTCCACCACATTTATTGCCCGAAAATGATGATGCATATGTTTTAGTACATTTAATATAAACATTCCTCTTATATCGAGTAGTTTAATATAGTCGTTACTATAAAGAAAGTTCGTACTAGACCTAGAATCCCTATGAAGAATGACTCTCAATATACTATTTTGGGTAACTTGAAGCGCAGCTAATGCATTTTCATAGCACGCACCCCAGAAAATAATACCATACCCCACAAAAGACTCCACGAGAGACTTGTAAACCAGTATTAGGTTTTCTGTTGTTAAAATATTTCGCAGGGTATAGAATTTGTATATAATCTTTTTCACCTTTGCATTCATATACGCTGCATGTTCTTGCCATTTTAAATTATTGTCTACCAGCAGACCAAGATATTTGACACTGTGAGACTCAGTCAGTTTACAGCAATCATCATGTATACTAATTGATAGACTGGAGGATGGTCTTCCGGCTGCTGTCGGTGAGAAAGCCACATATGATGTTTTTGTTAGATTCAGCGCTAGTAGGTTACTGTCTAGTACCTCTTTCACATGATTGATTGTTGTCTCCGCTCTTTCAAACAATTTTTCCCATTGATTTCCCACAAACACCAGAACGGTATCATCTGCATAAGCAATAGGTATACAGTCCAAAGTTAGGTCTTCAATTATATCATTTACATAAATAGAAAACAATATTGGACCCAATATACTTCCCTGTGGTACACCACACGTAACCACTCGTCCCTCACTCACACAGTCACCCACTCTCACACGCTGGATTCTATCATGAAGGTAGCTACCAAAAAGTGACAACGTATGTCCTCTTATCCCAATCAACTCTAGTTTACCCAACAACTTTTTATGACAAACTGTATCGAAAGCCTTTTTTAGGTCCAAAAACACAGCTAGAGTTTTCATATTGCTATTAAAGCTTCCGAGAACAGTACTTGTCAATTCATACAATGCACCTTGAGTGGATAGTCCTCGTCTAAAACCAAATTGCCTTTTGGACAACATGCTATGTTTATCCAAATATTCATTTAATCTGATATTTAATAGTTTTTCAAAAATTTTTGAAAACACACTAAGTAGACTAATAGGTCTGTAGTTTGAAACGTTTTTATGATCACCTGACTTATAAACTGGAAGCACTATAGACTCTTTCAATTGCAATGGAATAATAGCTGTCCGAAATATAGTGTTCATTAAATGAGTCAAAGGTTTAGCCAAAAACAGATGACAATTTTTTATCATATTGGCCGAAATACCATCGCTTCCAACGGCAGCGCCTGACCTCAGCGAAGAGATTATGCCGATAACTTCGTTCTCCGTCACAGAATGCAAGAAAAAGGAATCCCCATATTGCTTGTTTGCTCTAGTTTCTATATTTCGCCTTTTAATTTTCTGAGATATACCTTTTCCCACTTCAACAAAATAATTGTTAAATTCCAATGCAATATCCCTCGCCGAAGTCAAAACACCCCCTTTTTCTGTTATTATTGTTTTAACTACATTAGAACGTTTATTACTGTTTGTGATTTCATTAATAGTTTTCCAAATCTTGCCGTAATTTCCCTTGTGTGACGTAATCAAGTTTTTATAATAGTCATTACGTGTCACTCTTATCAGTTTTGTAAGCATATTTCTGTAGTGTTTAAATGCTACCTCCGACTCTACGGTTTTTTCCCTATTCCATTTCTGCTTTAAGGCGTCTCTATGTTTCATGGCTGTTATAATCCCGGCAGTTATCCAAGGTTTTATTCTTCTGTTATTTGACTTAACTTGTATGCTGTATGTAGAGCTATCTATATGCTTATTTAGGATATCAACAAAATTATCAAAAATCAATTGTGCATCTGATTCAAAAAACACAGATTGCCAGGTTTCATTTCTCAGCCTCTCATGCAAGTTATGATAATCTATCCTCCTTAGCACCCTAGGTCTCGCCATAGTTTTTTCAGTGGAACCAATAAGACCAAAGTTTAATAAAATAGCATTATGGTCTGTAATATGCGAATGAAGGTTAGCAGACTGCAACTCAAAAACTTTATTCTTGTTACGAATAGTTGGATTTATTCTAACAAATATGTGATATATATATATATATATATATATATATATATATATATATATATATATATATATATATATATATATAATATTGCTTCGAACTTAAGGAAATGCAAATTTCATGAGATAATCATAAAAAAAAAACGAAATAAATAAAGTGTACACCTGTTAAAATTTTGTGTCCATATTCTTATCAGTGACAAAACAGAGTAGTAGAGAAAATTTCATTGCAACTGGTCGACTCTAACTCGGTCAACGGATTTTTTCGTAGGTCAGTATAGTATAGTTTTCAATTGTGAATAGGTTGAAAAAACAAGACAACTAAAATGTACACAAACCTTTATATATCCAGACGGATACTGAATTCATCACATTGTAGCGGTGCAGATGTAGTGATTAAATCCAAAGTTCATTAACAAAAATAGCTTCTTTTATTTCGTTACGCAACATAAAAGTCTCCACATTAACTGGTAAAGTATTTACTGTAAGTACCCCCCAAATTAACCATATTAGTGATGAGAAAAGGTATCGTTTTTATCACCACACGTCTATTCGGAAATCTAATCTCAACTAAAGAACCACTACCTTTAATTAAATTTCAGTCTGTATGTTGCCTTGAAACAATCGTAAAACGAGTTTTTGTCATGTGTAAGGGCAGGACTGGCATTCTTTTATAGGGGACTACCGCAAATAATTATCTTTGTGGCTAAATAGTAGTCTACCAATCTATGATAAAGAACGATACAAAAGTATTTTAGTACACAAAGTTAGAATTTCTTCAAGTTTTGTATACCTATAGACATATTATATGCGTATCACAGCCATAACTTAACAATTAATCAGCCTATTTTGATAAAATTTGGCAGATAACGTTCCTTTGTAGGTGGCTTGGATAAGTTTGTTAGTCAGGAAAATCTGACTAGTGTTTACGGGAAAATTTTAAATTTTCTAACGGGAAAGTTTATTATCTCAAAAAATAACAAAGCTGCGACAACCAAATTTAGTACGCGGGTTACTAAAGCTATACTATATATGCCTAAATTCAGATCTCTAAGTTCAAGGAAAGTTAAAATCGTTTAGTGAAAAATATGTTTGGCGCCGCTGACGACTACAGGATGACACAAGACAAAAATATTTGCATGTTAAGCTAGATCTAATGAGTATTACAGGCAAATATTATTTTACTACCACATCGTCAATACGTTTGGAAGTATGACATCGGCGACAAAAGTTAATTTTTTTTTCACTTAAACGTCGTAAAAAAGGTCAAAACATATCGAAAACATGATTTTGAAACGAAATTGTTTTTGTCTGTCGGTCTGTATGCCCATCTGTTTATAGCCACGATAACTTTAGAACGAATTGAGATATCGTCTTCAAATGTGGTATACAGTTAGCACCCGACAAACGAACATTTCGTATTGTTTTTGGGTAAAACCGGTTCAGGGGGTAGGGGGAATGAGGGGTGGTTTGGTGAAAATTTACATTTTTTCATTCAAACTCGAGTAATATAACGTTTTAGGGTTTTTTTTAAATTATAAAACACTCAATTTCATCAAATATCTGGTATTCTGTGCTAAAATTAAATTAGGGGTTAAATGGTTGGGGGTAAAATATCTGTGACAGAAATTTCATAACTTTTGTTGTTGCTTTAACAGCGGAAAAAGTCAAAAGTCTCAAAACATATATAACATTTGATTCTGAAACGAATTTTATTTGTCTGTCGGTCGGTTGTCTGTCGGCCTGTACGCCTCTTTGTTAACAGGCGCGATAACTTTCGAACAAATTGAGATATCATCTTCTAATTTGGTATTCAGTTAGCACCTGACAAATGAATGCTTCTAATTGTTTTTGGCTAATATGAGGGGTGATTTGGAGAAAAGTTACATTTTTTCATTGAAACTCGAGTAATATAACGTTTCAGAAGTTTATCGGCAGTGGGAATATTTTCTTTGTGGTCAAGTCATGGACCCTAAATTCATTTCATGAGAAAATGTTTCTGAGGAGAGTGGGTTATCACAGCTATGTGGAAGTTATTATCCAATTTGCAAGATTAGTTTCTTGGGGCATGTATAATTTTCGCAAAAAATTGCGTAAGCCATTTGTATGAAAATTCAGTACCGAAATTGCATCCAGACTTTTCATACTTTTGAACTATAAATTATGGTCACCAAAGTATTTCAAAATTAGACAATAAGATTTTTGGGTTTGCTATTTTAGCTCCTTTAAACTCTAAAATGGCTATAGTAACCGACGATTTAGATCATATAAATCGTTTGACTGTTAGATTAAACAAAGACAGTAACGTAGTGCATTACATTATGAGAGGCTCGGTGGCATTTGGGTATGAACGTGTGCGTCTGAAGCCAAGAGCCGTTGGTTTAAATCCCAGTAGGAACTTAGGGCCAGGGAAGGTCAAGTTAGATTTTTTGTTTCACTTTTTTAGTACATACTAAAAAGTTAACATCTACCCAACTTATATCTGAGCGCGTTTCACTTTTCGGCGGGAATGTAAAATTGTCGTGCCTGTTCTACCATGCAATGACCCCAAAGATGCATACCCTTTTTATGGGTTTTTAATGGGTTTGGAAATGATTACAAAATGTTGAGATGAAAATGTCAGTGATTGGCCATAGTCGCGAAAATAAGACGACGTTAAAGACATAATACACAATATGCCAAAAATTTGTTAAACCTTCATTTTTTTTCAGTTTTCTTGGTTAGTTATATTATGTTTATTTTAAGCTATTTAACGGGTACCTTTTATAGTTACTATGTCTGTTTTTGTAATGTCTTAAACTTTTTGGTAATATTTTATGTAAAAAATAGCCTAATGACCATCTTCTAATGTTCAAATTACAATGAGCTGATTATTTTTTACTTGCCCAGGTATATTTTTAATTTAATGTCTCCAAATAACTATCCATATGATGACTTCAAAATTAAAATCGCAATATGTCAGATAGCTTTCAGCTGTCTAACAATTCGTCGCAATGTTTACAGTTCTAAATACCCACCTGGAACCCTTTTAGTACATACATTATTATAATTAGCACAGCGGTGGTACCTCTTTGGCCTATTGTGTCCATAGAATTCACCCTACTCCTCTAGGATTCCCGTTTCTTTGACAAAGTCTAGTAATATCCTCTAGTGAGCAGTGTTTTGTGTTTCTAAGTTTACCTTTTTGTTCCCTAGTATCTTGCGCCGTGCTTTTATAAATGCCTCGCATTGGCACATTTAATGTAGTGGAGTTGCCTCCTCTTCTCCGCATCCTCTGCACATTGGGTCTGATTCAAGCCCCAATGTATAGAGGTGTTTCTTTATATGACAGTGAGCCTTTATCAGTTTTGTCAACAGTTTTAGTCCTTTCCTGATCAACTTGAGTAGATATGTTGCTCTTTGCTTGAGCCAAGGGTCTTTTGCTTGCCTTTGTCCAGGAGATTTATTCCAGTATTCCAGATTCCACCGATGCAGCACCGTCTGGATTTCATATCTTGCGGTTTCATATACAACCCTGCAGTGTGGTTCTGGCCCGAGTAGAGGCCGTGTTCGTTCTTATTTTGCGAGCTGGTCTGTTACCTCGTTGTCCTTTATATTGGCGTGCGCAGGTACCCAGAGCATCTTGACGATATTGCTTGCCGCCAGCTGGATGAGGTTACGGATTCAGTCAAGTACTAGATTTGACCGCGATTCCTGTGTCCCAGTGTCTTTAGGCTTGCTTGGTTATCAGCAGCTGTGAAGAGTATCTTGCCTCTGTAACTCCTCTCTAGTAGTATTTGTGCACACATCATTATATGGCTAGTGTTTCTGCCTGGAATTCGGTTGCATACTGACCCACGCTGACAGCTATCCTGCATCCCGGTCTGGTGCCTCCGTATATACCGCATCCTGCTCCGTCTGCTCCTTTGGCATCGTCAGTGAAATAGACAGTTCCATTGAGCTGTGGGCTGATCCCATCTATCCAGTCTGCCCGACGCGGGATAGTTATCTCGCCCAGTATAGTTGTGCGACAGGTTGTCTTTACCCTGTATGAGGTCATACTGAGAGTGTGACTATCACCTATTTTTTTTAGGATCTTGCTGTGACCATCTCGCGAATATCCCTCATCTGAGTTGGTCTTCAGCCTATAGGCCCCTATGATTGCCTCCGCCTCCTACTAGATCTAGTGGCGGCAGGTTCAGCATGGTTTCTATGGCCGCTGTGGGCGTCGTTGTCATCGCTTCAGTAATGCTCAGGCAGGCCATTCGTTGTACCTTGCTTAGTTTTTTCCTGCAATGCTGTGTGTATGTTTTATCCCACCACACTAATGATGCATACGTGATGATGGGTCTAACCATTCTCAGGCATATCCAATGGGTCATGCGTAGTGATAGTCCCCATTTTTAGAAAACATTCTCCAACAGGTCCATAAGGCCGTCGTGGATTTATCAGTTATCCTTTCCAAGTGCGGTATGAATGTCAATGTGCTATCTAGTGTTACCCCTAAATACCTGATCCTCGTGACGTTTGGGATGAAGGTGTCATATAAGCGAACCTGTTTGACCCCTCCCTGTTTTACTTTATTTGCAAATGATACGATTGAACCCGACCGCGAGGCATGGCGGGAGGAGACGCCGGACATATCACGGGATGCGCTCGTCTGGTTCACGGACGGATCCGGCGGGGAGCGTGGGACGGGGGAGCAGGTGTTTACTCGGAAGGACCGAGGGTAAGTCATAGTATTTCCCTCGGAGCCCATGCAACGGTGTTTCAGGCCGAAATGTACGCCATCTTGCACTGTGTGCGGGAGAACAAGAGGAGGGGCTACATCAACAAGCAGATCCTCATAGCCACAGACAGCCAGGCAGCCCTTAAGGCACTAAGTAGCCCACGGGTAAATTCCTGGCTGGTGAGTGAGTGCCGAGACGAGACGAGCGACCTGGCTGGGCAGAATGAGGTGACCCTCATCTGGGTGCCGGGACACTCGGGAATCAAAGCCAATGAAGAAGCTGACAGTCTCGCGAAGAGAGGGTCAGCAGAACCATTTATGGGACCAGAACCGGCTCTGGGCGTGACAAAGAGCACTTCCAGGGGAGCCATTAAGTCCTGGGCCAAAAACCAACACAAGGTGTACTGGGCGGACTGTCCAGGACTCAGACATGGGAAGTCAATAATTGACCGACCCAGTTCAAAGAGAGCTGTGGAGCTGCTAAATCTTAGCAGAGGACAGCTCAGAAACACAACAGGTCTCTTGACGGGACACATGGCCGTCAAGAAACACCTGCATAAAATGGGGCGGTTCGAAGGGGACCTCGCAGACTCTGCGGCGAGGGGGTAGAATCAGCCCAGCACATCCTGTGCGAGTGCAAAGCTCTGGATCGCAAAACACAACTGATCTACGGTCAGTCTACACCGGAGACAGAGCAATATAAAACTTCACCCTACCAATCGCTGTGCAGACTAGTTCAAGGCACAGTGATTTTGGAGTGGGTGGAGTAAGACTAAGGGTATGCACAATCAACCAAAGGTTGCAGTGCTATCGGGGCGACAAGGCCGCGGACGAGCCCTGAGGGCAAAAATGATACGATTGAGGTTTTCAGTGCATTTACGCAATACCCTCTTTGCCGCACCACTCTCCTACAAGTTTTAGAGCTCTCTGCGTCATCTCTAACACGGTTTCTCCAAACTTTCTACATAAACTTATTTAAACATTTTACTTAAAATTTCCACTAAACATTAGAATATTTTAGATATTAGGTTTCATCGATCAGAGACACCTTACTCAAATTTTTAAGCACTTATAGTTTTCCTGGGGCCCGTTATGTAAGTCAGGACCTGAACGTCTTAAAGCCTTTCGGTTGCCGACACTGTTCGGCATGAAAGTAATTACTTCATTGTTATTAAGGCTGGTTTTTATTAGCCATAAAGTAGCACGGTAGCTATGACTTTTGGGCATCTGTCCTACACATGATGACGTCTAAAGAAGAGCCGATGATTCGGCTCTAATTGCAGAAATGCTTGTGGGAGGTCGCTACATTCATAACAACACAGACTTAATGACATTGTACCTACATACAATAAAATAAATAACACTTGTCACGGTTGTATTTGTAATCACAATTCATTACAGTGCCTCGATCTAATTGAATGCTGACGTTCATTGTGTTCGCAAAGGTATAGTCGAGAGACGTACAATTAATATTTCAAATTAGCAGTTCCTAATGAATGGTTTACAATTACAGTCACGACATAATAAACACTAGGTATAGACGAAACTGATATGTAAGTATAGTACCTTATTCGCAATAACAATGCTACATTGACTATTTGATTTTAGCAAATTTGCATTAAAAAGTCTCATTGTTAGAAACTTGAAAACATATGTAGAGGTTTCTCCCGGGTTTCATAAAATAAGTCGTTATTATCAAAATTGATAAAACTAATTTATTTTAAATTCAATACATAGGGTTCCAGTAAATGTGTTCCTCAAAATATCAGCGTTTTAGCAAATTTTCGTAAAAAATTCACTATTAGAGAAGTACTGGTTCCAAGACTGAAAAATTTCCTCAAATATATGCGAATAGAGCCTTTAAGACTTAATATATTCTAATTCACGAATTTCACCGGGAAAATTTTTGGTTTTCTTTCGAAAACCATTAACATCTCCGAAAATAAAAAAGCTATGGTAACCAAATTTATTACGTGGGTTTTCGATATAGAAAGTAAGCTCTATACCAAAATCTATATCTCTACGTTACAAGAAAAAAAAAAAGGTATTTAATAAAAAAATGTATGGTGACACATCATTTATATGAAGATCCACTACCATAACGCACTTGCTGCATCCAGACTTTTTATTTAATCAACATATGTCCTATTCCTTTTGTTTCGAAGCTACATGCATTTTCAGTTTAAAGTTAGTAAAGGATTGATTGTAGGTACTTGAATTTGACTTTATCATTAACTTTTCTTGTGAATATACAAGTCTGGATGCAGCTGGTGCATTATGGTAACGCCTTACTTCATCTGCTAAGCATATCATTGGATCTGTTTGAACTTATTTATTTAAAATTTAGTCCGTGTATCATGAATAACCTTCCGCTGCCATCCCTTTCTCTTTGCGCACACACACGACACACAGACACACACATGCCACAAAAATGCACTCCAAAGCATCTGACTTTTTTCTACAAATTTAATGTCACTTATGTGACACTATGTTGATTAGAATCACTACGGACAAGTAAATCTTTTAATATATCCATCTTTGTTTAATCTATTTAACTTTTTAAGTGACAGTAATTTTCTTTTCTAACAACAAGCGATATATTACCCGGTATTTTCCGTTAAAATTAATTTCTTAAAAATGTTTACCTATTACTATTATTTAACAAAATTTAATTTTTAGACATACTATCTGTAGTTTAATGGCAATATATGAGCCGACTTTTGTTGAACTAAATTGAGGAGTTTCAATGCATTTTCGAGGAGAAAATTTAAAATTTTTTGTGAAAAAAGTGGACTCTCACCTCTCACAACTTGCCGACAAACTGAGTCTCCGGCAAGATATTTTCAGTGTAATAAAAAACCCAAAACCGAACTCCCCCTCCCTCTCTTTCTCTCTCTCTCTCTCTCTATATATATATATATATATATATATATATATATATATATATATATATATATATATATATATATATATATAGCGCGTGTGTGTTCATGCGCGCGCGCGTGTGTGTGTGCAAAGCCGGAGACACAGACTGGTTTTGTACTTTTTAGGACTCCTTAGTATGCCATACTTGCGCTCCAACACGTCGGCCTTAAGACCGACATTGCCATAATATGCAATCGAGAATGGCGCAGGGCGTCAACTCTAGTGTTGTGACGGTTCTAGGCTTTCACATCAGCTTCTACGTACACACAGTACAGAAAGAAGGAAGCTGGAGGGAAGAAAACTAGTGAGCGAAAACAAGTACTGCCCTGGCTAATACCACTACGGACATTGAATCACATCCCTCGATAGTATCCATCACTTCAGTCCTGCGTGGATTTGCGGTAAGATGTTAAGCAGGAGACAGGCCGGTGTATATTGAGGGGCCCTAAAAAGAAACTGGTCTGTGTCTCCGCACCTCCCGGCAGGAGTATAATTGAATAATATACCGATGTTAAAGTAGCAAAATGCGCTACGGTACAATTTTAAAATATATGTTTTATAAACACTTTCTTTATGAACCAGATTTTTAATTATATATGATACAAACATCTGGTACGTAACCATGCTTTACATCTGTGTCCTTGTACTACACTGTCCCACAAATTGTCACAAATATTCCATTATAATCTGACATTATACATAATAACTAAATTAGCGACCACCCAGTCTAGGCCACGTTGCTTTATGGAACGTTAAATCTACCAAATAATCTAATACAGGAACTACACATATCAAGTCACACCTCTTAATATGATAATTACCATGAAAACATCTAACATAATTCGACAGCGGTGTTTAAAGCCGACTTGATAATGGGGCGGCACCTTCAAAAGCCGCAGATTAGAACAACAGAGTGAGTGCGGGATTTGGGACCGCAGAACACGTAATTGAAACCTATATAAAACGGAGGCGACAAACAAATCATAGGAACCAGTGACCGGGCGGAGCATTTACCATTGTCTGCACTGCAAAAACAATCAATAACATTCAGATAAAGCAAGGGCGATAGAGTAGTCAGTGTAACTGGTGTTTACGGCGTTGCCAGATAGAAAATTTGTCGTCAACAATAGTAGTCAAAGAAATACCCACGGATCCTAGAGGCAATGCTTAGAAATATTAAATAGTAGTGGTGTAATATCAGGATTACTAACCTCCCCTCTTACACCAACATTTAACCTTTGATTTGCTCTTAGTTATAACGTATAGCTCAAACTGGACAAAACAGCAACAAAAGTAGAAATCGCTAAAAATAGTGCTGTTGCATTACAGAGAGTTTCTACACTATCCAATGAAGCGTTAGCACGATAATAATAGCTAATAAAGTGTAACCAAAAAGTATAAAGCTGGTTCAACTGAATATGCAAGTGGTGCAACTGAAGCTGCAAATATCTTGCGTAATAATAAAGCTAGGTCAAATCTGATTACTGCGTTGGATTCAGCACGACAAACTACTAAGAACATGTCATTAGTTTTCCAAAACATTGGTAATGAACGAGTTTATGGCTTTTATATCACACAAGGTTTTTTTTCAAGTGGTGCAACTGAAGAATAAAAAAAAGAATAAAATAATGAAAAAGAAAGCTACAAAAATAAAAAAATTCTTAGCCGAAGTGACTAAAAGGCGGTACCATTTATTTCGCCTAAGATACGCCGGGTTTGATTACATGACTTATAGGCATAAGATACTAACTAACTTGTAATCGGTGGTCGACATTTTGGCGTTTATTGGCTAAGAATACATGAAAAATTTTCTGTCCAAAAGACTTTCTTGAAGTTTGTAACAATTGGAGCAAAAAGATCACAATACTGGACATTATGTTTAGTTAAGCAAACTCTTGCGCTTATCTATATTTTTCCACTGGCTTGTCATTTAACAACATCCTATACAAACACAGCTTAAAATTCTAGAAATAATAAATGAAAATATGTGCTGCTGATTTAATTTAAGTTTACTAAAATAAAAAACACTGCTACGAGTTATACTGCTCCCGTTGTGGTAAGACTCTGAAGTTTCAGTCACTCAGTTATAAATACAGTTGCTAATTGACGAAACGTCAAGTGGAGAACGTGATTGACCTTAGCTAACAATTTCAGCATTACAAAAAAGTAAAATAGCCATGAAACTTTGGTTTATAACTTAGTTGCCCTCTAAAACAAATATCATTAATATTTTCCACCACATGGATTACTTTCAAATATTTTATTAGATTCGATTAGATTTATAAATGTCACTTGGTCTTTGTTTCCACATTTGTTATAATTATTAACGCTCAAATATAACTTCATAGACCACCCTCTACATTTTCGTTTTGTCTACCAGATTGGCTTCTTATCCAAGTGACTGGCATTTTGAACAAGCCAGAAGCTCCCATTACGCAGCACATGAAGTGAGGTTTCATCCTCCCCTTGAAAAAATCTGCGCTGCCTTTGTCTGCCAGGCTCACTTAATTTGTTTGTTTGTCCAGAATATCCAAGTAATAAATTTACTAAATGAAAGGCATTTTTGTTGCCAGCAGAGATTTTGGGAGTTTGGTTAAGGTTCTTTTTTATAAACCTGTCCAATTTCTGTCGTATTACGTTTTCTATCAAGGTAGTGTTTTTGTTTTCATTGGTCGATTAATCTTATAGGGACTTGGACCCGATATCCTTGGTCAGTTTGAATCCCTTTTTGACCTTGTCTGCTGAAATCTATGCTACTCTCACATCGATTTTCTTCGTAGCCCTATGCAAGCCCTGATACACGGCCGTGTTATGTGTCCACGCGCTGTGTAGCTGAGGTGCTTGTGGTGGCTCGTGAAGTGGGATTCTACGAGCTTAGGATTTAGGGAGGTGTCGGTAAAGTTTGTACAACCTTAAAAGAACTGAACAGACTTGCTGTATTAAAAGCCAGTCAGTAGTGTAGTGAATATTTTCACAGATAAACGTACCTATATTTAATATTGAATTGATCAGTTTAAGGAGCCAGACTCGTGAGATCCAGATTTATAAACAAATTAAGGAATGGCATTCCACGCGCCGTCTATCTAGCCAGATAGCCCCGTGTTAACTTTAAATCTCCATGATATAGAGTCATTTAAGCGCCGATTGATTATCCGAATATATGGCAACTGACTCTTTCGTATATTCTTGTGGTATTACGTCCATTTTTTATAAGCAACATTTTAAAACCCTAAACGATAATGGCTGAGTAAAATGGCATGTTCTGTGTATAAGCTTTTAAAGCACAAGCCAACAGCTAGGCAATGTTCGTGTTCAAAAACGAGTATTTTAGTAAGTACTTTTAATTTTCATTGTCGCTATTAGAGTAAAATAATTTTTAAACGCCAAACACTTGTCGTGTACAAAAGTACTAATTGCAACAACAAAAATTCCAACGCCAATTACACAGTATTTCTTAATCAGTTATCAGTATAAGATTTCTAGTAATCGACAGCTATGTTTACATTAAAATATATAGGTAGCGTTACTAAAAAAAAATTAACTAACCACAAAGCGGAAATAGATCTGTTTTTAAGAAACTAGCCACATCTGTATAAAAATATTATGCTGGGAGCAAAATTTTCGTAAACATTTTTGCCAGTGAAAATTGAGATGGTAACATCTGGTTTCATGATTAATCACTCACAGACAGACTTTTTCTAATGGTTCTTATAATCTGGCAACAGCGTCGTACTCTGTGAAGAGTGCGATGCTGAGCGAGCGGTGAGGCGATAATGAGAGGCCTGTGGCCCCGCCCCCGGCCACCAGAGGCCGCGCGGCTTCTCTCACATACCGCCTGGCCTAATTACAAGACACCAAACGGCCCGAATAACACAGGGAAAACAACACACCGTGTACGCGAGGTGTGAGAAAAGCGGCCAGACTTCATTATATCATCAAGCCCGACGTCGTGAAGACAACGATTGTGTGAAATTACAGGGCGGCGGCCGCAACACGCCCCCTAGCGGACTGGACAACATTCAAACACGTAAATTAAATTCTATCACAACAGAAATGAGACTGGTTTTTGTGAATGTGCTCATGCTTCGAGCATAGTGAATTATTACTTATCACTTTCACCGTTCGTGTGCGTGCTCGCCTCCAAATCGCTCCCAGACCTTTAATTAGATGCCGGCCGATGCTTAGGTTACAAATCTGGACAAGAGATGAAGGCACTGTGGAGAAGAGGATGCAACTGATGTCAAATAACCTTATAGATGATGAGATGTATTAGACAAGTCTTGACTTTAAAGATGGCCTTTCTACAAGTTTTTTATTTTTTTATTATCAAAAACTCACGTAGAGAGCTGTAGGTCTCTGCCTTCAACTATGTTTTTAGTTATGTCAGTCGTGTCTACCTACCGTGATTTGTCCTTGATTGTCACATTTGAATCCATCATCATTATCATCACAGTGTAAAGGCGATGTCGTCCTGTCGTGGCAACCATAACTCTCTGTCTCCAGTGACTCTTTTTTTTTATTGTACTTTCCACGCTTTGTCAATTGTGGTAGCTTTTCTGGAAGTTTTCTACTTGGTCTACGCCATAAATTTTTTTTAGGTATTCAAAGTATGGGTCCTTCAAATAATGTTGTCAGAAATCATCCCACAATATACCCATAAACTTTGCCTTCCTTTTCCGAATTTCCTAAGCTACTTCGCCATTTCCTCCTGCTTAGTCAAAATTCAAGTTCTCGCTGAATATATTACCCACACAAGTACGTTAAATAATACTCTTCCTCGGGTTAAAGTTCCTTGGACATTCTACTTGTGGCCATTTAGATTCAAATACACCCATTTTTGTAGTTGTATCCTTACCTCAATCAATTTTGCTGTCATCATATTGATCGTTAGTTTGGCTCATTTTAAGACACTATCAGACACTTAGCATATTTTGTAATTATTTTTGAGTTTGTCACGCCAGCGTTATATCATCTGCGTATATTTTCCAATGCAAACTACTATTTGTGTTGATCCCTGTTGCCTTTTCGTTCAGTCTATTTATTGTATCTTTTATAAATAAATTAAACAAATTTGGTGCTAATGAGCGTCATTGCGGTACACCTTTCCTTGCTTTAGCTTCAGCTTCACACCCGTCAATACCTTTCATGGTCCTGTGAGTTTTGTATAGATTTATAATAATGCGCCTATCGCTCCCATCCAATCGAGCTCAGTTTTTCATATAAATAATATTTTCGAAAGGACCTGATCGGAAGTTTTTTCCAGGTCTGCAAAATCGATAAATGTATTTCTATTTTTGTCAAGTCTCCTTTCTCCTACTGATTTAAGTACTAGAACTTTGCTTCTTATTTTATGAACCAAATTTTTCTCACATGGCTCTGTACACCTATTGTTCTACACTGGATACTTTTCAGGCGTTCACTGTTCTCTCTTCATAAACTCACTGGGCAATTCTATACTTTTAATCACAGTTAATTTGCTATGTGATATGACGCTTCTAGATAGCCTCCCTCGAGCTTAGCATAGTGTTGCGTTTCTAGTAATAAATTTACATCATTGTTTTTTGTAACTTGTTTATATTGCAGTCATCTTACCTGTTTGTAAGCTTAATCCAACCGTCCGTGTTATGTTAATTACCCATTCCATCACCATTTCGTTGCATCCATATTTCTGTTGTTACCTACATTTTTGTTCAATTATAGTTTTAATTTATTTATCTCTATTATATGCCTCTTTGTCTTTAATATTACTTCACCCCTTACGCACTGTATTAACTTTAGTAGTTCTTTTCATTAAAATACAAACCTTCTTACTCTTTCTCATCGGTTTGTGATTTTGGAAAGTACATTTGTATTATTGGCTTATTCTGTAATTTTTCCTTAATTGTCATATTATCATATCCTACCGCTGACATGGTATATATTCCCCACTATTGATTCGTACGTTCCGTAATAAGTTTGCGACTTCTTTTCTTCCCCCGACTGTTCTCTTCCACTATATATATATATATATATATATATATATATATATATATATATATATATATATATATATATATATATATATATATTCTGACAATATTTTCTTCTTTATTATTCATTGTTTCTTCAACACTTGCTACCCTTAACAATGTTCCGAAATTTTAAATGTAAAATAAACTTTATTCAGGTTATTTTAATCTTGCTTTCTATTCACCTCTACATGGTCAATAGGTGTGGAAATATGGTATCGGAGACAAATTTTTCAATTTTTTTTTTCGCTTAAACGTTGTAAATAGTGTCAAAACATATAGAAATCATGATTTGGGAACGAAATGTTTTTGTGTCTGTGGGTCTGTCGGTCCCTATGTCTGTCTGTTTGTAGCCACGATAACTTTAGAACGAATTGAGATATCTTCTTTAAATTTGAACGGTTCGGATTGTTTCTGGGTAAAAGCGCTGCAGGGGATGAATGGGGATGATTTGCTGAAAATTGATTTTTTTTTCTTTAAAACTCGAGTAATATAACGCCTTAGGGTTTGTTTATTAGAAAACTCGATTACATTACACATCTGGTGTTCTGTGCTGAAATTAAATTAAGGATTGAATGTGGGGGTGAAATATCGGTGACAGAAATTTCATAAATATTTTTGCTAAAAAGGCGTAAAAGCCTCCAAACATATAGAAAACTTGATTCTGGAACAAACATTTTTTTTGTCTGTCGGTCTCTCAGTCGGTCGGTCTGTCGGCCTGTACGTTTGTCTGTTGATAGGCGCCATACCTTTCGAACGAATCGAGCTACCACCTTCAAATTTGGTATCCGGTTAGCACGCAACAAACTAACGCTTTAAAATGTTTTTGCGTAAGATCGCTTAATGGGGTGGGGATAAATGAGGGGTGATTTAGTAAAAATTGATTTTTTTTTCGTGAAAACTCGAAAATAATAACGTTTCAGAAGTTTATGAATACAATAATACGAATATTTTCTTTGCTGTCAAGTTATGCACCCCAAATTCATTTCGTGAGACTGTCTTTCTTAGGAGAGGAGATTGTCACAGGTATGCGCAAGTTATGATTCAATTTGCTGCACCATTACTTCCACATCGTCGTGTGGAAGTATGACATCAGAAATATTTTTAAAAAATCGCTAAAATGTCGTAAAAAAGTGTCAAAACATATAGAAAACATGATTAGGGAAATCTTTTTGGCTGTCAGTCTGTCGGTCTGTATGTCTATCTCTTTGTAGTTACGATAACTAGAATTTGGTGAATATTGCCTTTTTTTGTTAAAACTGGAGTTAGATAACGTTTTAGGGTTTGTTTATTCTGTGCTGACATTAAATTATGGGTTGAATGTGTGAGGGTCGAATACTGGTGATAGAAATTTCAATTTTTTTTGATAAAATGGCGTATAGAAAACCGATTCTGGAACGATTTTTTTGTTCGTCGGTCTGTCGGCCTGTATGCCTGTCTGTTAGTAGGCGCAATAACTTTGGAACAAATTGAGTTATCAACCTCAAATTTGGTATCCAGTTCGCACCCGACAAAGGAACGCTTCGAATTGTTTTTAGGTATAATCGCTTCAGGGGGTAGGCGATCAATAAGTGGTGATTTGGTGAAAATTTACATTTTTTCATTAAAACTCGGGTAATATATCGCTTAAAAAGTTTGTGGGTACAGGAATACGAATGTTTTGTTTGTGGTGAAGTCATGGACACTAAATTCATTTCATGAGAATATCTTTCTGCGGAGAGTAGATTTTCACAGCTTTGTGTAAGTTATGATTCAATTTGGAGCACTACTTTTACTATGACAAGAAGAATCTCCCGTAACTCTCTACAGTTTTAGTTTTATATAAACTATGTCAAACACATAAACTATAAAGATTATTATTACTATTGCTATTACTGTTCTAAATGTTAACATAGTAACTTCAGGAATAAATTATTTCCCAAAAATGTAACGAAATTGGCGTCTATTTTGAAGCGCTGTGTTATGTATACTTCTCTGCTATTTCTCGGACATGTTACCCTTATCATGCATTTTATTTAATTTTTAAATCAGTTTCTCAGTTACCATAAGGAAGCATAATATTATTTGATACCCTTAACCTAGAAAACTTTAATTACTAAAATAATTCCTATCTAGAATTTAATTAACTAAGAAATTCAACTCAGTACAATACTAATAAGATTTTTCTTTTCAGAGAACCAATGGATAGCCTATTTATGGATCAGCACTTCTTACGTTCATCTCTTCGACTGTACTCCAACGACCCTCTTGATGCGGAGAATAACAATGCTAGTTCACTATTTTCTGCAGCTATGATGGAGAAAGCTAGAGCGCATATTCAAATGTGGGGTAGAACTGGTAGCGCTCCTTATTCCCCTTCGGAACTGCATGCATTCCTCCTTAACAGTACGCCTAGTCAGCAGGTCTACCTGGGACAAAGATCCGTTCCACTTGGCCTACCAAGTCAGCTCTGGAATCCAGGAGGATCATCTTGGCAGTCACCATTACACGCAGGCTTACCCCCAGGTTTGTTAGGACCCCCTCCTCCACACAGACCACAGCTAACACCACCTCCATCATCCACTCCGAGTTCTTCAGGTTCTCCAAGTCCAACTTTGATCAGTACTAACTCTGATTTGAGGTTACCAAAGGCGATTTTTCCGAACTCATTACACCGATTTAGTCCGTATGCAAACGCTGCCTTATCAAGGCAGACAGCTCCATCTATTAGTCCCACTAGTAGGTCAAATCACTGATAAGTACTAAAATATGTTACTAGTTTAAAGGTGTTATCCAGAAATTTTCGACGAATAAGAAACTAACCGTTTCAATCTTTCACTTTTCAGATCAATTACAAATTAATATTAACTGAACTTTATAATTATGATTACTTATTATGATTTGGGATACCATGCGAACAGATTTCTTTTTATGAACTGTTTATAATAACGATTCTTGTTGTTGAAAATAATTTTGGAACATCTTATAAAAATTTATGTAACTTAACCAAATAGTCTTTTTGAAAGACATTTGTTGTGAAAATACATTTTATTGTGTAAATATGTGAGTAAAGTAATTTATTACTTGTGTAACATAAACTTATAGGGTACTTAAATTATGGAAGTAGAGTTTTTTATTTGTAAAGTGTACGTGTAATATTTTGTACAATTCTTGCAGTATTATTGTATATATTAGAAAAAGTTTGATGTAGTTATTAAAAAAATTGTTCCTTTAAATGGTAGATCTGATGAAAGATACAATGGAATATTTTAGCCTAAAATTGATTATTGAAAATATTGTTGTAAAAATTACATTTTTAATTTATTATAATTTTCTTTACAATACAAATAATATTAGGGAGTCTTGATTTATTGGGCTGCTTCCAAATTCTTATCTAAAAATAAAGTGCAATAAAATAATTATTTTATAAATATAAACATATGAAACTCACTACTCTCTTATTAGATCTACTGTACAGTTAGGTTTAAAGTATTAGTTTGCTGTCCTAAAATGTATATTTTATAAATTATAACCTTTCTGTCAATTATCTAGTTAGTTTTTTGTTTGTATTTGAGTATGTTATATATTGTTGTTGTGTAAATATAGGTGTACTGTAAAAATAATAAAATAAATAAATATTAAATACCTTCAATTCATTGATTGTTGTTGCCCTTACTTGGTGAAACTTGTCCATACTGCATACAGACTTGGAGAATACTTCTCTAGCTTCACTGTTGGTTTTTAGTGGTGAAGGACGTAGCCAGCGCGTGAGCTAACTGGAGCAAGTGGCCCTTCGAATTCTGGAAGTTCTAGGATGTTCTTCAATGCTTCTGTGACTATAGTTTCGCTGCTTGACAGCATTTTCAGACAGATTAAAATTGAATTAGTACGAAATCATGACAACTACAAATAAATATCTGTTGCTAGGTTATGATATGATGTTTTGATCAAAAAATTTTATCAAATAGAAAATAAAATGAAACACAGATGACAGATGAGGTTTTCAAAATGTCTATGTGATGTATGTCAATATTTAACATAAAAACTAGAACTAGCCTATAATAACTATGATAACAGTTACAACAATAAAATAACTAAACAATAACAGTATAAAAGTAGTCTCTATACAACGAAAATATCGACATACATCAACTCATTATTTTATTACAACTTTTTTGAAATAATAGTTAAATTTATTTTCTTTGGCATATTTAATTAGAAAGAAGAATATCCAAGAAAGGGGAATTCATTAAATCAGTTTGCTCGTTTAAAACAAGGTAGTTATTGTCGTGTGTGTGTTCAGCATAAAATATTAGACAATGATTTAGTTTTTACTAAAGCTGATAAAGGAAATACAACTGTAGCTATAAGTAGGGACGCATATAACATTAAAATTAATGATTTTATTACTACGGAAAATTTAACAGAAATTAGGAGAGACCCAACAAACGCATTTCAGACAAAACTAAAAAATGAACTTAAAAATGTGTCTCTGTTTAGTCAACAAGAAAAGAAATATCTTTTATATAAAAGCCCGCAACCACCAAAATTATATGGCCACCTGAAAATTCATAAGCCAAATAAACCAGTGAGACCAGTAGTTAGCTATGTTAATACACCTAATCATAAGATAGCGAGCAAACTGGTTTCACTTATTAAAGAATACAATTACTTTCCAAAATATTCAGTTAAGAATTCTTATGAACTTACACAAAAATTAAATAACTTAATTATTCCCACAAATAGTAAATTAGTTTCGTTTGATGTTTGTAGCATGTATTCTAAGATACCCCTAAAGAATGTTTACCTCTATTAGAAAACGTTTTAATAGAAAAGAACGTAAATGTCATAAAAAGACAAGAAATGATGAATCTTTTTAATGAATGTATAAAACAAAACTATTTTAAATTTAATGATAAAATTTATATGCAAAATGAAGGTCTGCCTATGGGTAGTCCGTTGTCACCTTTATTAGCCAACATATTTATGGAAAACTTAGAAAACCAAATTTTAACATCAGAACTTTCACATAATATTGTCTTTTGGTACAGATACGTAGATGATATTTTAGCATGTTTTCAAGGTAGTCATACAGAATTAAATGAATTTTTAAATTTTATTAATAGCTTTCACACAAATATTAAGTTTACTCTAGAAGAAGAAGCTAACAGTTGTATAAACTTTTTAGACTTAACAATTAGAAAATTAGAAAATAATTCATTTGACTTTTCAATATATAGGAAACCAACTTACACTGACACAACCATACCATACGATTCATGTCACCCTTTTTCACAAAAGCTGTCAGCCTATCATTCTATGATACATCGTGCATTTTCAATACCTATGTCACAAAACAATTTTGAAAAAGAAATTTCAATAATTAAGCAAACAGCATTTAATAATGGCTACTCTGTTAAAATAATAGATAAAATGATAGAGAGAAAAGAATACAAATTAGCGATTAATTTAATTTATCCAAATATTAGAGACAAAGAAGACAACAGATACGTTTCGATAACTTATTTTGGAACCATTTCAGAAAACATTTCAAAAATTTTAAACACTTGTACAAATACAAAGGTAGCTTTTAAATCTTACAACACGACGCGTGATTTGTTATTTAACGCGAAAGAAAAATCTTGTTTCCTGACAAAAGCTGGAGTTTATAAATTAGCTTGTACACATTGTAACGCAATCTACATAGGTCAAACTTCTAGAAATTTTAACACCCGATACAAAGAACATATTTCTGCATTTAGAAATAACCACGCTGACAAATCTACATTTGCAAAACATATTATTGATACCGAACATAGACCTACAATAAATAACCGCATAGAACCACTACATTTTTATGATGACAAACGTAAACTAGACTTTTTTGAAGCTTTAGAAGTCAAAAGGCACACACACGACAATAACTACCTTGTTTTAAACGAGCAAACTGATTTAATGAATTCCCCTTTCTTGGATATTCTTCTTTCTAATTAAATATGCCAAAGAAAATAAATTTAACTATTATTTCAAAAAAGTTGTAATAAAATAATGAGTTGATGTATGTCGATATTTTCGTTGTATAGAGACTACTTTTATACTGTTATTGTTTAGTTATTTTATTGTTGTAACTGTTATCATAGTTATTATAGGCTAGTTCTAGTTTTTATGTTAAATATTGACATACATCACATAGACATTTTGAAAACCTCATCTGTCATCTGTGTTTCATTTTATTTTCTATTTGATAAAATTTTTTGATCAAAACATCATATCATAACCTAGCAACAGATATTTATTTGTAGTTGTCATGATTTCGTACTAATTCAATTTTAATCTGTCTGAAAATGCTGTCAAGCAGCGAAACTATAGTCACAGAAGCATTGAAGAACATCCTAGAACTTCCAGAATTCGAAGGGCCACTTGCTCCAGTTAGCTCACGCGCTGGCTACGTCCTTCACCACTAAAAACCAACAGTGAAGCTAGAGAAGTATTCTCCAAGTCTGTATGCAATTAAATACCTTGTAATTTTTATGTATTATTGCCCACACCATCCATATTTTAAGGTTGATTTAAATGTCAAACTTACTAGCTTTATGGGGAATATTTTCCCCAGCATTGCTCCTTGTTATTGACTCAAGCTGATTAAAGAAAAATAAAGTCAATTGTGTATTAGATTGCGCCCAGGAATATAAATATGCTTAGCATTTAAAACAGATTTGAAACACACTTCAAAAAAGCATTCCATCATATAACTTCAGTCTTCAGTAACCGATGTTAAACATTCGTAACCGTTAACAATTTTGTTAAAAAAATATTATATATTACTTTTTAAAGTGTTTTAAATTTTAGAATAACCAGAATTAAAATCCAAATATTATATTCCGACAACTTAGAGAAAATGGATGTTGATCAAACACAATTATGCAATGATAGCGATTTTCATGGTTACTATAAATAGTGATATAACCTTAAATTATTAAGCTGAAATCTTTTTCCGTAAATAAAGTAAGTAGGGAGGACAATTGCATTACGCCCCCACAGGATGGTGACTAATGTAGCATTAACGTTACTCGGGGAAAATTTTAAAATATCCGAAGATTATGATTCAGAAATATATTTTATTTGTTGGGGTTAAAGGATTTAAAAGTATAAGCATTTTATTTGTTTGTGCATATAAATTATACAATGTAAAATGCAAAAAACCTTCTACTTGTATGGTTGTTGGATCACTTTTTTTTTAAACGCAACGGTTTACTGAATTTTATATTAAAGGTTTGATTAATGATAACACTCAATGCATACTCACCCAAACCGTTGGATAGAATGTTTTGTACTTGTAATCGGAATTTTGATTTGAAAATTTCAGGGTAGGCCTAGCCAAGGCTGATATTTCAGCCAGTTTTACCGGAACTACTATCAACTCGATTTTTTCAAATGGAACATCCTATATATTAGTGCGTTTGCAGATTCAGCGCTGAATTCTGCGTCAACTTTGTTTTTCATCTTCTGTCGCTGAACTTGCGTAACTATATTAAGATTTAGACGTGACAAAATGGTCTCAATGCGTTTAAATTTCTGATCGTTCATAGCAGGTAATTCAGGATGCTTATCATTAAAATCACGGCAGGTTTGCCTACCACTTTACTACATTCACAGTGAACTTAAAATTAATCAAAAATAACAGGATTTTTATAACCACACAACTGACTACTCAGTTTGTACAACAATATTGAAGATTAGCCACAAGTATTTATTAACTTGACAACTAAAAATTGAAAGAAAAGCGCCAGTGGAAGTTGTCTGTTTATTCCAGTTTTTTTCCATGGTCAACTTCTTGGAAATTTGTTGAAAGTCAGTAAATATCTGTTTATTGGGAAACCGTACTCGACAGGTATAGGGAAACCTAATACACTTTCATAGACATTGAAGTTTTCTATCCAATAGCGCAATAAAATACAGGATGCCTATTTGAATTTTTTTTCCAGATTTTGCATCCCCAACTTTGATGTCAATTTCTGAACACTTTGTATGCAGTTTGATTTGAATAGATGAAATGACCTTTTTGTATGACCCCGGAGAAAATTTAAGATTATACATTGTTTTCACCCCATAGATAGCTTGCGTTTCCCCGCCAATTTTTCCAAGCCCGTTCCCTTGGCAGTGGTTTCGCTAGATAGTGGGTAGGGACAGTGGGAATCTCGTTAATCCATTTGGCATTTGTCGCTTAAAAATACGTAAATGTGCCAATAACTCTGAAACGGCTAACATTTGGGACATAGTGACTTCAGCGAAGTTGACGCAGAATTCAAATCTGAATCCTAAAATGCAATAACGTATAGGCTGTCCCATTTGAAAAAATTGAGTTGATAGGAGTTCCGGTAAAACCGGATGTCCGCCATCTTGTAAATATTTTAATCTGAAAGATAGCCTTGACTAGGCCTACTCTCAGATTTTCAAATCAAATTTACGATTACAAGTACAAAATATTCTAATCAACGGTTTGGGTCAATCACCCTGTATATGAATTTATTGTCAACGTAGTTAAAAGTTGAAACATATTTACATGTAGGCAAAAAATTTAAAAGAGGCGAGTGGTCCAAATGGTCAAAGCGGTAGCCACTTTCCGGGTTGGTTTTTTAACTGCAGTGACAACAGGTATTGGTGAAGTGGTCTTTAAAATATTTCGTGTTGTTATTTCTGGCGTTAGTGGTCTCATATCGGTATCCTTGGAACAACCAAAATCTGGCGAAAGGCTGTGAATAGGTACGTTAACTCTCGGTGTGGTAATATTTCGAGAAATCTGCAAGGAAATGTCATTTGATGCTGCAATGGTTTGTTTAGGATATATTTGGACTGACGTTTCGGCAAGACAGGTATAATCGGGAACTATATTGGAGTTGAAAGGTGAGATTGCTGTAGCTGTAAACCAGGAAATACCGTTTTGTGCGGTAGCTGATTTGCTATACGAATAATCCAACAGTTTGGCAAATTAGTACCGGGTCATTTTCCTATAGGGGTAAATTTTCATAAACCGGTGGAACTCAAAATAATATACAATATCTGTCCGGTGGTTGTAAAAATCCTTCTACAGAAGGATTATTTCGGTGCTTCACAGAACCCCAACCATTTTACTGTATTTGTGTGGAAAGTGTGACGCAGTCGGCTTTCGAAGTAAGAAATGTTCCTTCAGACATGTAAATAACTGGGCATTGACTCAGGCGGACTTTGGTTCATTGTAACCTCTGACCCTTCTGACCGCTTTTCATCCGTGCAACTTTTAGAGAAAGGTAATGATGGTGAGACTTTCGGATGAATGAACATGAGTTAGTGCCCCTATATACAAGGTTTGTTTGAATTTTTATATGTTTATATATATATATATATATATATATATATATATATATATATATATATATATATATATATATATATATATATATATATATAATACTCTACTGATTTGAACGAAACTTGGCTAATATATTTATTTTGTTAGGACCGCTGACGAGTTCGTAAATCAGCAATAACTTACATTTTTTGTCCCAAAAATATACACAAATATTATTGAAAACGCTATACTTTTGAAAATATTAGAGTACCTTAGATAAGACTTCGCACGAAGCTAGAAATAGTGTAAATAAACCTCTGTTGTATATTTGAAGTAATTTAGTTCACAAAATTTGGAGATTCTTCCAAATTAAAAATAAAATCTGAAAGGCATAAATTGAAACCACTTAAGTTATTAAAGTCCAATACCTGACAAAGTCGGACTAGTTAGCTGCCATGCGTAGATTGATACATACCGCAGGACAAAATAATACAAATAGCAGGGGTAAAACATACTACCCTGACCAGCGATCGAAAAATCTCGGCCACTAAAATCCCGAACACTCGAACACTCTTGTCAACACTCAACACCATTCCACTACCACAGCATGCGGCATAATAAACAATTGTTTCTTATGCTGTGACCATGCAATTAGGCGAAAGTACAGATAACATGAAATTAAGAATGGTATGATTTAAAGCTTATTCTTTTTCAAATGGGAGATTCAATACATTTTTAAAATGTCCCAATTAAAGTTTCGGATTTAAAATGCAGCATGGAAAGATCGAGGTTTAAGAACGGCAATAGCACCATGTAAACAAACACTTGTTACGCAGCTCTGCAGGTCAAGGGGTAAAGTATTCAGCTCACAACAAACCTCAGCCACGGCCGATGACGGCCGTTGCACGATCCACATAAACCTTTTGTTTTATTTCACTAACTTTAATATTTGGTAGAAACAATATTGTCCGAATTCCATACGTTTGGACAAAAATCAGTTTTCTTTAAAACGCCTGGATAACTTTGTCACCGAAGGTGTAAAATTGTAAATTTAAGCAGACATTTTTAATTGTCGATAAAAAAGAAGATAATTTGTTTTTAAAAAACTCTTTATAATGCTGAAAAGATACCAGCCACGTTTATAATGAGGCAAATACTTTATTTATTTTTTAAATATTAAATAAGTTTTGTTTTAGAAAGCTTTTGTAGTATTACGCGAATAGATAATAAATAAAGTGCAATAATCAGTTTCATGATTATGTTAACAAAACGAACAAGGAGAGTGCAAGTGCTAAATAAACCAGTGTATGCTAAATTTCCACCTGGTACTGTGAAACGTGTAGTGTAAATAAATAAACTTAAACTACATGTGGTATATTTCTGAAACTCACTTGAAATCCAGCGCTTTGAGAAATCTTCATTGCTTATTAGCACACAGCTGACAGGCGAGGGTAGGTTCAATCTGTCTGTACTCAGATAGGATAGGCAAAAAGCTTTTTCTCCCCCAAACAGTACCCTTTCATTTGTAACAGATTGGAATAGTGTTACTTCGAAAATAATTCCTTACTGTAAATAGAAAGGTGGACTCCAGTTAACCGAAATCTATGGGTTAGTTGGACCACATTTTCGTTGACGTCGCGAGAATGTAAACTCCGACAAAGTTAGTTTAAACGTATTTTTAACATCCTAATACATGTACGAATAAAGCAAATTCTTGCCTTTATTTCTATGACACTTGGTATTAGATAACCAGGATAATAAATAAAGGGCAATAATTCCAATAACTATGTTTAAATATGCAGTAGCGACGAGCGACTGAAAAGTGATTACGAGCTGCCTCACCTTAGGCTGCTCCACTGAAGGTGTGGATGGGCTGTCACACTAAAGTGGTGTTTTCGGTTTTGCTCCGTCTACCCTAATTGTCCTGCTATCCCGAACTTAACCAATATCACATAATTCTTAAGCAACATAAAACATGGTTAAATTCTAAACACTCCTGGTTAATTTGACTAGATAAATTAGTAACGTATAATTAGTCGCTGCTTACTATAACTGCTACTTTCCCACCCACCCTGATCTAATCACTTTGCAGTGCATATAAAAACATAATCTTTGTTGCGGTTTTCTACGCCAATACACTGTGAATAAGCTACTAAAGACAATATGCTTACATCTTTTTGATTAACTGAGAGCTTTAAATAACTGGTAAGTATTTTTATTTTAGTGAATTTTCTTAAAAAATTCACTAATGTGGAGATCTCGACTTTTGAATTTTGCGAAAATGTCTTCAACGGGGCGCGAACTAGCCGTTAGCTCAAAAGATAATGGGCCAGTGTAGCTTAAAGTTGGTTAGTGCGTTCCTCTCGCAGGTGGCTTGAATTAATTCGTTAACCGGGAAAATCGTACCGGTTTTTTCTGGAAATCTTTGTGTTTTCTTTCGAAAAATTTTAATATCTCCGAAAATCACAAAGTTATGGCAACCAAATGTAGATCTGTAAGTTGAAAGAAAAATAAGTAATAGGCATTTAAAGAAAAAAAAACTCTGGACGCAGCAAGTGCGTTATGGTAGTGAATTTTCATAAAAATGTTTTTAATAGCAAATATGTGTTTTTTTTTCAGAAAGCAGGCATCAAATTTGGTTACCAGTATAACCTATATAGTAAAAAGAATGTGCCATGTTTCATCAAAATAACTTTATTGTTTGAAAACGTACAGAAATTTCCGATAGTAAACTTAAAATGTAACCGAAAAAATCCGTTTCTTGGTCAACCTTATAGGTTAATAGCAAATTGAGCTTTTCAAATATGAAGCATTTAATCAAAATTCGATACTATAACGCACTTGCTGCGTCCAGAATTTTTTAACTTACAAACATGCATTATATTTCGATGGAAAATGCAAAAACATAAGGCGTTTTCCACTAAAAAAAATATTATTTGTATCACCAACGACTTATGGGCCACCCTGTGATGGTAGCAATAATTTTTTAAGGTGTAGCTCAAGACACCGTATAATTAATGTATACAATATTTTTTCATATCTTGTATAATAACGGAGATATTGAGCTTTATTGATTTTTTACGAAAATTCTACAAAAATTATATACCATTAAACGATAAATTCTATAGCTAAGGCTACTGCCAAGCATCAAAGAAAGGGTCTATTTCAAATGAATTTTCTGGAAATATTTTAGTAAAATAAAGGACGATGACGGTTGAAACTAAGACTTCAGGGTTTGTAAAACATTCTTCTTAAGACATTTTCTTTCCAGAGCCCGTATTAGATTCAAGTTCTTTGCCTAAATGTTGCGAATTTCGACGTTTTAAATTGTCACTTTGACGTTTTGAGGAAACCCCCAATTTATTTTTCTTTAAATGCCCATAACTTTTTTGTCTTTTGACCTACAAAGCTAAATTTTGGTACGCGCCTCACCTATAATGACATAAACCAGCGTACCAAATTTGGTTGCCCTTACTTTGTTAATTCCGGAGATATAATTTTTTTTTTAAGGAAAACCCAAAATTTTCCGGGAAAACCTGGGCCGATTTTCCTGACTAACGAACTTATCCAAGCCATTTGCAAAAGGAAGGTATTCACCAAATTTGATCAAAATCGGCCTATTATTTTTTGAGTTATCGGTGTGATACATATATATATATATATATATATATATATATATATATATATATATATATATATATATATATATATATATATAAATATATATATATATATATATATATATATATATATATATATATATATATATATATATATATATATATATATATATATATATATATATATATATATATATATATATATATATATATATATATATATATATAAACATATAAAAATTGAAACTGACCCCGGATATGTGTTCTGGGGGGCCTAATTAGCGCTCACTTGAAGAAATTTTTTCAAAATTCAAAAGTCGGGATCTCCTCATTAGTGAATTTTTTTTAAGAAAATTCACTAAAAATGGGTGCCACTGATGACCAGAGAAATGCATAAAAACAAAATATTTTGTGTGGAAAACACACAAAATGGTCAAAAAATGCCATAACAATTACTTTGAAGATTTTATAGTTTTTCCTCTCAAAACTTTACAGTCGCGATCTGAAACGTCAAAATTGTTAACTTTTAGGCAAAGAACCTGAAACGAATACGGGATATGTAGAGAAAATGTCTCAAGACGCTTTATCATTGCCCTTCATTTGACTAAAATATTTCCAGAAAATTCATTTCAAGTAGAACCTTTCTCTGATGCTTTAGCAGTAATTATAGTTATGGAGTTTATGGGTTAATACTCTCTAATTTTCAGCAAATTTTCGTAGAAAAAATCACAAAGTTATGGCAACCAAATGTAGATTTGTAAGTTGAAAGAAAAATAAGTAATAGGCATTTAAAGAAAAAAAATGGGTGCCACTGATGACCAGAGAAATGCATAAAAACAAAATATTTTGTGTGGAAAACACACAAAATGGTCAAAAAATGCCATAACAATTACTTTGAAGATTTTATAGTTTTTCCTCTCAAAACTCTACAGTCGCGATCTGAAACGTCAAAATTGTTAACTTTTAGGCAAAGAACCTGAAACGAATACGGGATATGTAGAGAAAATGTCTCAAGACGCTTTATCATTGCCCTTCATTTGACTAAAATATTTCCAGAAAATTCATTTCAAGTAGAACCTTTCTCTGATGCTTTAGCAGTAATTATAGTTATGGAGTTTATGGGTTAATACTATCTAATTTTCAGCAAATTTTCGTAGAAAAAATTCGCTAATGAAGAGACCCTGACTTTTGCATTTTAAAAACATTTCTTCAAATGAGCACGAATTAAAACCCCTAGAACCCATATGCGGTGTTAGTTTTAGTTTTTATCTGCTTACATATTAACAGGGTGACGCATTTCTACGTTAAAGCTCAATATTGCCGTTATTATAGAAAAAAAATTGTATACGTTAATTATAGGGTGTCTTGAACTGGATCTTATAAAATTATTTCGACAATTACAGGATAGTCAATAAGTTGCTGGTGATACAAATTTTCTTTTTCAAATCGACCACCTATTATATTATTGATTTTTTCATTTTCTATCGAATTATAACGCGTTTGTAAAAACATAATTTGATAACGTTAATCGTTTTCGAGTTATTCAAGTTGATTCACATTTGGCACATATCAAAAATTACGATAACGACGTTTTTACCACTATATAACAGAGTCCCATGAAAATGACGCATTCAGAGAGGTTTTTGTTTATATTATTCGTGTAATAATGGGGGGGGGGGGGTGTTGTATACAAGTTTTTTGTGCTTCCGTAGAAAGCATTGTTTGCAAAATTTTTGTGAATTTTTAGTAATTTATAATAAATGTTTAATAAGTTATTGTAAATTTTTTTTTCGGATCTCCGTGAAAAAATTGCAAATTTTCAGGAAAAAATGTTTTTTATGTTTAGCCGAAAAGCTTTTTGTGAATAATTATATCTTGGTAGGTAAATAGTGGGTAAATAGCTTGAAGGTCGTTGGCCAGAAAAATCAGACCAGTTTTTTCAGGAACATTTTAAGTCTATTTTCGGAATATTTTGCACTTTTGCACACAAAAAAGTTATTTTGATGAAATTGATACATTGTTTTCAATATATAGGTTATACCCGTATCCAAATTTGATGCCTCCTTTCATTAAAAAAAATACATATTTGCTATTAAAAACATTTTAATGAAAATTCACTAGCATAGCGCACTTGCTGCGTCCAGACTTTTTAAACCCTATCTGGCTAAGATGTTCTCATCATATAAGGTATTGATGCAGTAAGTGCTTTATGGAAGCGAAGTTAAATTAAAATGCTACAAATCATGTAAAATAACAAAATAATTGGTTTTGGAAGTATTTACAAACTTGTTTCAGAAAGAACTTCTTGTTCGAAAAAAAAAACGATTTGATTGGGTGGGCTAACTAACCCATTCAAGCGATTTACGAAGCAAAAATCATAAATTGGACAGGTACATTTTATTTTGTGAATAGTATATAACATCTGTCTAGGTAGGTACATAAATTATCAAAATATTTTGTTTAAGAAATTCGCTAAAAAAGTTTTCCTAGAAAATATGCAAAACGTTCTTTTACGAGAATCAGCAAAAAAAATGTCTACAAAAATGTGCTAAAATAGTTAAGGTACTCAAGAGTTTATACAAATTCGCCATTAAAAATTGATCGCCTTGAATATTTGATGTAAAAATTGTTTCACGAAAAGTCATAAAAAATATCTGTTATTTCAATATCACAAATTTTTCTACGAAAATTTGCTAAAAAAATAGTTTACAAGACTACATTCGAAATTATTTGCGAAAATTTGCCTAAAAAAGGTTTTCTACGCAAAATTCATTAAAGAAAATTGTACAAGCATCACCTGACCTGACCTGACCTGACCTGACGAGATCACAGACCGGTCACCCATCTAGGAACTGACCATGTCTAATGTTGCTTAACTCCAATTATGCAACGTTGGCATGTATCCATACCGGGCGCCGAGCAGCCGCTTATTTTTGGATTTCACGAGTTGCTAGCGATGCCATTCAACAAAAATATGTATTGTCCGCCAATTGAAGTTTTTCCTCCAAAAAGGGATGATGCTTCATTTAGATTTAAATCTGGCATTTCAGATAAATACAAAATAAAATCATTGAAATGTAAAAAAAACGTCTTTTTATTATAATAAATGTGCCTTAATATTATCATTTGTATGCTACATAAAAACCTGCAAAAAATATATTGGTTATGTAAATATTTAGATATTGGCAAACTCTGCACTTGATTCGTTTCGGTAGTTATCATTTCGGATTTAGACAATTAACACGAAAATGTTGGAAATTTTAGATTTGTAATTTCCAAAGATGCCTTTTGTACTTGATAATATACATAAATTTTACATCAGTTTCTCTGGTTACATTGAAAACTGAGTAAATTTACATTTATATTAGTTTAAGTAGTGCATATAATATTAGTTTCTTCGTGTTGCTTGTGGAGAATTCAACTCTTAAATAGGCACTAAACATAGAATTTAATCTATTGATGATTTGAATCCCTTCTCTCAACGAGTAACCGAAAACTTATATTGCTGTTTGATTAAGTAATTTAAGTGGATGGTATTTTAATGAAATTCATCCAGTTAGCGCACACTCTATGGTTTTTGTTAGTTATGGATAGACACTTTATAAAGGCTTCTAAGATTGTGGATGTGTTACATAGAAATTGTAGTATTTTTACAGGGAGTTGATTGCTAGGCACGCTTAGTAGCTCACCGACTGACTCTCAAAATCAAGTTCCATCTCGTATGTTTCACCTCAACCTGGCGTCTTGAGACGCGTGAAGAAAGGGGTGTGTAAAAACTTTATAATTACGTTGTTCGTGTGGAGTGAAGAGCGAGAGAGAGAGAGAGAGAGAGGGAATAGAATGTGTTTTTCAAGGGCAGTTTTAAATATTACCAACACGTTTATTGTTATTGCGTTGTCTTTATTTAGGTCGCAATAAATAGAGAACTGCTATTTATAGACATGCTAAAGGTTTTTACACGACATATAGATTATTTTTTATCTGTTATTCATTATTTATTAACTATGTCTCTATTTTAAATTAATTATGATTAAGGAAGGTGTGAACTACCTATAGAACGAAACCGATTTAATTAATTGCCCGATTTTATTTTTTTAGTGCGATCTGAATTAGAGCACGCCGGGGACACACTTTATAGTCGCGTTTATTGTAAATGTAGAACATTTTTTGCGTAGTTAAAAAGAATGGTAGATTTTGATTCACTTGTTACATTTTTGAAATTTGAGTAGGGCACGATTTCTCAAATTACTTGGTTAGATTGTCTTTACCCGTAATGGGTTACTTTATAAACACCAAGTATTTGTCAAAAGAAAATATTGTAGATCACACCAAGTGTCAGATAAATTTTTCTTTGCCTAGTAAAACTATTCACGTTTAAGTGTGACAACAACCAATGAGTATTCAGTAGTGAATATTTTTTGCTACACTGAAATAACAAGTTTTTTCGTGAACCACTGTTATAATTATTCAGAACAAAAAGTTATATGACATTAATCGTGATACGTTTTAATTGTTGATTACAAGAGCAGATATGAATTTTGGATAAATCAAATAGATAAATTTTTTACTTCTTATTAAAACTTTCAATGTAGTAGATATTATCAGTTATTTTATTTTCTAATTCCGTAATTACTGGCCACTTATCTTCCCGAATATCGCGTCGGCCCATGTAAAAGTATGGATCGTATTTGATCATTGTATGCAAATTACTGCCTATCTGCATGTAGCATCTTTCATGCTTATCAGGCAGTAAATTTTGTTTGGTTGTATAGAAACATAATACCTACTGGTAATTAGTGTAAACAGCAGTACAAATAAAAATGTCTGTTTGCATAATAATAGCGATAATAGTCCTTGTGTCCTAAATAACTAACGATAAGAGGGCATTAAAAACACCGTAATCTAAATATATAGCTTTGTATGTTGGGCGGTTTTCAAACTGCCCTGTCTTGGACAATGTCACTCAGGTGGTCGCCACGCATTAGATAACCTATTTATTGTCATTGCTTCTGGCGATATGCTAAAAATACTTAAATATCCATTAGCAATCAGCAACGCCAAGAAGAGTGTCTAATTTTATCAGCCCAACTAATCTTTCCTACAAGTATTTAATATTATAAGATGTTATGCCTATATGTACCTGTCGCTACACATCCCGTTGCTGGTCTTCAAATAATTTGAACCCTGCTAGGAGGCGCTCAGGAAAACTCACTCGCTGCTGAATCGAGTCTGGAATTTATGATTTTGGGGCTCTTCCAGTGTCGATGTGATTAGGACGCCTGTGCGAGGGTGAGGCACAGCACTCCTGGAATGATGTTATCAGTCTCGAGCATATCGGACTTGGAGTCAGTGTCTTCACGTTTAACCATTATGTAGTTTAACTCTGTCAACAGAGACAGTGACGTTGTTCGACGCTGTAGTGGTGCTCTGGGTCCCACATGTCGACAAATACCTGCTGCGCAGTTGCGATGTCCTTGATAATAAATGTATCTTTCTATCCATATGTAGAATAATTGACTGGACTGGGCTTCTGTATGTGTTGACGAATGATCTGTGCAAATATGGAGATGTCTTCGGCTGATTGGGGCAAAGAGTGATGAATTCTCGTGTTATATCGAGATAGACTTCAACGCAGAGGAAACACTTGGCAGTATCAAAGGAAGAGTTTTCATTCCAAACTTGCTGTTTGCTGGAATTTGATGGCCTCTGGAGTTAGCTGGGTAATTTTTTAACCATCCCAGTTACTTGAGGATAACAAGCTGTGGTTATGCGCTTATACGATTGTAAAGCTGCCTAAATAGGTGTGAATCAAGTTACCTACCCTGGTCTATGGTGATGCGGAGTGACGTGCCGAATTTGACAACTCAGTGTATCAAAGGCTCGGGCAACCGTTTCAGCTTCTTGATCTGCATTTTAAAGGAATAATATTTCTGGTAAGCGCGAGAAACGGTCAATCCATGTCAGGCAATATCTTTAGATTTTCAAAATTTGCAAACGATGATGTCGAAATGCACGTGTTTTAATCTCTTCGGGCTAACTGAAGAGTTCTCTGGAGTGGTCGATGCATGGCTGGTCACTTTGTTGCAGATACCGGATGAGCGCGCATGGTAGCTTGAACAAAGCTTTCCTTATGTTCATGAAATGCTGCATCTGTCTGCGGTGTCCATAGTATTGGTGTTTTAGCCTTAAGGTTGCCTTTGAGAAGTTCACTGGGATTGGATTTACGCCGCTTTAGTGATGCACGCCCTTTTAAAATTCAACAAACCCAAAGACATACATGACCTTCTGATAATATCGGGGAAAGAGTATGCATGAATGACTGAAACCTGTTACCTTAAAAGTTTTATCGAAGGCAGATTAAAAACCCAATTCGCTAGATTCACGACCGCGCTGTATTGTTGCAAATACTTAAATTGAGAAGAATCAAGAGGTGTTGCTCTGGAGACGACGTTACAATACATATGTCATGAGTTAGGCATAACTAAACTCCATAACTCAAAAATCATTAAGATCGTAATTTTTTACAAAAACTTATGTGGACAGACATAGCAAAATTTTGGTGACGAGGGAAACTTTATCGAGAAAATCGGCATTTTTGGGCTGGCGAAAATTTTCGTATCGTAATGGAGGTGAAATGTTTTCTGTCTGCCGTTGGTGCCAAATGGATGGAGTTCAGGCACATTCAACTAGGGCCGTAGATGCCAAATTAGTAGTATCTTTGAAGATCGTTGGTTGAGAAATAGGGGCCCGTCAGTTTGGCCCACCTAATCTTCGGAACTTACCACTTTAGATTGTTATTTGTGGGGGTTGGATCAAAAAATCAGTGTACGCAAATCCGATTTTAAATTACGAAGACTTGAGAAGGATAGTTGGAGCTTTTGAACATTCGACCGTTCGAAATTCAGAGAGCAACACAGTCTGTTCAGTGGCCTAGTCTACATACACTGTGCAAATGAAAACATTTGAGCATTTGTATTCCAATTATTAATTTCTTAATCTGTAAATTTGATGTTATTTTGTTGTTACTATTCGTTATTGTAATACCACTTTTTAACCAAAATTGAATTGGATCGATTGTTTTCCTTAAGAAAAAAATTATAATACATCTTTAAAAAATGCCAATAACTCAAAAACGACTAAAGATAAGCATGCATAATGTTAATAAAAGTGGGCCTTAAATTTAATTATATATAGATTTATGACATTAGAAATGGTAGGTGTCATTTGAAAAATTAAGTTTTGGGCATTTTTTGATTGTCAAATTTCAAACTTTGCAGTAGGTGCATGAAACATAGCAAAGGTGTCAGTAATAATGCAAAATGTTGGCCAACCGTTTAATAATTGAATTTAAAAAGAATCATCTATTTATTTCCAATGGTTCAGTAATAATGAATTCCTAAATAGACCCCTGCGACCCCAATTTTTTGCGAAAAATGTGACATATGTCAAAACTATGACAGACATGTGTTGATAACTTGGGCGTTCTGAACTCATAATTTAATACTCGATCCAAGTATGTAATCAAAACATCTCCTGTTATTTATATATATATATATATATATATATATATATATATATATATATATATATATATATATATATATATATATATATATGAATAACAGGACTGGTTTTGTCCTGGTTAGGACTCATCAGTATGTCATACCTATGCCTCAATAAGTCGGTCTTAAGGCAGGCACTGCATAATAGGCAGAGAATAGCGCGAAGCGCCATATCTGGTTTTGTGATGCTTCTCGGCTTCTACAGTAGATTCCACGTTTACACAGTCTAGCAGGAAGTTGTGGCAAGAAACTAGCAAGAGAAAACATCTACTCCCCTAAAGAATACCACGACAAGAGCTTTGAAGTGATTGATAGCCAGCTTTTGAAGCATGGGTATGACAGATTGATGAGTTGTAACAAAGACAAAGCCGGTCCATGTCTCCTGTTTTGGAGACATTTTCAAAAGGTTAAGGAGTTATAAAAGGAAATGAGCTCTAAGGCCTCCATCTCCCAACTTCTTAGAGCAGTGGATAAGAATAGGTTGGGTTGTTGTAGCTCGATTACGGGACATCGATCTGACTACTCGACAAATCTCGCTAAAGATTATCTCTAAGGTCTCAGTGTCTTCAGCCCTAGATCTGAGAGAGATTAAGATATGGTTTAAAATTATTTTTGACTGTACAGAGTGAGCCTTAACGTAAGGGAATTATTTTGTGTGTGTGTATTATTCAATTTTTGAAATCTACGTGTAATTCTTACTTTCGTAGTGTAAGTTTACATATATGTAAAACTTATAGATTTTAAATTAATTAGAATTAAAAAAAATATATTATTTAGTAGCATCGTTTTATTATTGTGTACCAACCTGTATTTTGCTAGGAATACTTTTGTATTTTGGTCGGAGAAGGCTGCGATTAAGGTTATGCTCTACCTAAAATATTTAAGACAAAATCTTCATGATGTGTAAAATATATATTCAAACCGGAGGTATGTGAAATTGAAATTTGAAACTTTTTCAAATGGAGCACCCTGTATGTTTTAATGTAATCTTACATAAAAGACTTTTTTTAATCGTTGACATACCCTGTTCAACTTCTTTAACCCGCACAATCCAAGCAGTTTTTCGTCAAGCTATTTAAATTTTTCTAAAAAAAAGTATATATATATATATATATATATATATATATATATATATATATATATATATATATATATATATATATATATATATATATATATATATATATATACTTCCAAAAATAATGAAGCCATTTTGATGGAATTCGGCAAATATGTTCCGTTTATAAAGATTTTATTATACGTAAAAGTCCAAGTTTTAATTTTGTAAATCGTCCACGAAAGTACAAAATCAACAAAGTAGATACAGTACCTATACTTTGGTGCATACACAAAATACATTTTTAAATCTAAAACCCGTGTCGCCGTCCTCTGATGACGGCAATTTTGTTATCAAAATAATCCTGTTGCATTTAATGGAGTTATTCAAAATGTATTTATTAATTTTTATATAATATCTAAGCAAATATCTAATTTACAACATGTAATAGATACTAATTATTGTATAAACTAAACAGAGGAACTAAATGTGTAACAGAGTATTTTTAGATTGTGATAAATAAATAACACTATTTTCATTAACTTCAGAAAGTTTCTTTTTTACTTTTTGTCACAAAAACATGCAGGCAAAACTTTCTAATCACAGCTGTACATTATCACAATGTATCCTAATAGTGCCTCAAGACAACGCACTTATTGAGATGGTGTCAAAAGCATGCAGAATTGTTAACAAAGCATAGTGACATGTAAACTCAAAAATTAGTTACAGACGTTGGAATTTCCTCGGCTGTCATGCTTGATGTAAATTTTGTGACTTGTAATTCTTCGAAAGACATACTGACATAAACTTCCTTTAGAGGTGAGAGGCCTGACATGATCTCCCTAAAGAATAAAGAGGGGTGTGCTATTGAAAGGTGTAAATATTTGGCTGTTTTGGGTTTATCGTTGTAAATAGTCAATGGATTGTGAAATTCACAAAAGGCCTTTAGGATGTGGTTTGCTAGTATTGTGCATTATATTGACCATAAATCTTCTTAGAAAGAACTGAGAACTGTTTATTGTGTTAATGAGTTTGGAAAGGTGAGGTTTGAATAGAGTTTTAAATGAAATTATAAATCATAGGTGATGTAAATGGTCTAACTGTGAAAGGGGTTGGATGAAATACGAAACCTGTTTGACATTGCACTCCCTTAAGGGATTAGTTATTCAATATTTTATTTTATATAGGAAAACAATAAGTTCTAATAGATCCTTTGTTCTACTTATTCACATGTTAAAATTCACGAAAACTATATCATAGATTAAGTTAACACTAGTACTAACATGCTAACATTCTGTTGGAAAAATAAATAAAAATTAATTTAACCCTATAAGTTATAAATTAAGATATATATATATATATATATATATATATATATATATATATATATATATATATATATATATATATATATATATATATATATATATATATATATATATATATATATATATATATATATATATATATATATATATATATTTAACCCCATATGTAAAAGTAATGGCCAAAAATCTATATAAATATAAGAAAAAGAGTAAGATTTTCATAATATTATTTGCATTTGACAAGGTGTCAGTTGGAGGCTATTTGACCTTTCACTTTGAAACAAAAGACATTTTTAATGCTTATAACTACATTTTCTACAAATCTAAAAACTTGAATTAAAGTAGATGACATAAAAGCTACTTACGTACCAAATGTCATAAAAAAATCTGATATTTTCAAAGACACAAATTTTTCTGGGAAAATTGGTCCAAAGTAGCTAGCCAACGAATTAATTCAACCTATTTATAAACGACACCTATTTTAAAATATTGTTTACAAAGTCTTTCTCATTAAAATCGTGTACCAGTTTCAGCGGGAAAACTCAGTGACCAGCGGCTCTAGCCAAAAATTAATGGAAGAGTCATGACCGCAGTTTTGGAAATGGTGTAGTCAACCTTTCCTCTTCTTTCTGACCTTGCTACAGTTAGTCACGTTTTTCTTGAGAACAATAGGGTTTTTAGAAAGTTAATAGAAACAAAAAAATGTGGAAGTAGGTGCCGAGTAAACCTGTAATATTATCTTTTAAATTAGCCGCCGGACGAAGAGTTATTTTTAGTTTAACGGTTGAGTCACCCACGATGACCCATCCATAAAAATTGGTCCAAAACCGGGTTAGTAGAAAGATGCAAAAAAAAAGAGAACGGAATAGGTAATTAGATAAGAGAGAAAGAGAAATAACGAGGAAGACGGAATAGGAAGTAAAAGTGAAAGAAATGTTTTCTGAGGGAATACCAGTTCTGTTTTCTTCAGCTATCGCTGTGATCAAATGTCGACGACTACATTCGTGCACAGCTTAAACAGCCTAAGCTCTTTGCTGAGTCAATCCCGCAACTCGAGAGACCCACAGAAAAACAAAAAAAAGATCAAAGAAATAGAGAGAGAGAAAGGGAGAGTTAAATGACTGTTCTCAGAAATTTTCAGCAAGATATTGCCCACGATCACTGTCGACACGACAACTTTATGAAGGTAATACGCATCGACGTTTCTCCCCAGACAATGCACAACGAACGGAATCCCAAGGAACATCCATGAACGAGAGAAAGAGATAGTGAGAGAGAAAGCGAGAGAATGAGCGAGGGATACATAAAGAGAAAGATAACGAGAACGATAGGGTACAAAAGAAAGATCGCTAATAAATAAACGAAGGAAAAGGAAAGGAACAAATAATGAAGAGCCATCACGCCATGGGTACGACCCACATGAAAAAAGGAAAAAGAAAGTCACGTCCAATCGACCGTAGCGCTGGCTGTACAATCTAACGTCATCATGTAGCAATGTATTAGAGTTATTAACGGAAAAGATTTTTAGAAAAATTGCTCGTAGAGCAGTCGAAACTCGTAATATTGGCCAGATAGTCACAAGAAGAGTTTTACATGAAAAACAGAGAGAAATTAACATTAAAATGGTCGTATCTCTGGCTGTACAATACAACGCCATCTAATAGCATTGTATGAGAGTCATTAACGGGAAAGATGTTTAATTATGTTGCTCACAGGGCAGTAGTAACTCATATATCGGCCAAACAGTCTCGAGAAAAGAGAATTTACGAAAGAGAAATCATTAAAGTTAATAAGGAACAAAGAAATTTTAGGACGCAGCAAGTGCATTATAGTAGCAAATTTGTAGATAATTGTTATCTGGCATATTAGTAAAGTTAATACTTTAAACTTACACAGACCTTGAAGATCGATTTTAGAGGTCCTAGTACACGCACATTTGAGGAATTCTTTCAAAAGTGTTACCATCGATATCTCTCTATTAATAAAAAAATCTTGTGTTATAACTCCTTCTGAGAAAAATGCCCAAACACAATTTTCTATGAAGTCAAAGAACTAAATTTTGCTATATATGCAGATAGTGTAAGTCTCTTTAAAAGAAACTTGTATTACAAATTTTATTGCAGTTATACAAAAGATTTCCAGAAGGAAACCTAATTCATATTTAGGAAAGTAAAGTGTCTGTCAAATTATAAAGGTAGCAGCTATTTTTCCTTATTAATCGCCCGCATGATTTCGTTAAGTTCCAGCATGAAGCGAATGTAAGCTAGATAAATATCAGTGATATCATTAATTCATATGCCCAGGTATATTTACTTCTTAAAATATTTAATGATTTTCGTATCCGTGTGTATACTTCGTTTCTGCTCCAAAGCAGTTTTTCGTCTAAATATAGATTTAGATATTTCTGTCTTCTGCACCTGTCTTTTGTAGTTATTAAAGCTGATGCTATTTGGTCTTTTAAATGTGTCTTGTGAAAAAGACAACAACTAATTTATCGGTTGAGAGACTAAGTTCAAGAACTATAACCAAGGCTTCAGATTACACATAATAAATTTAACATGTGCCAAACACTCATCATATGAACCACGGTCTGCCTGGAAAAATACATCCGGAGGCCGTTCTGTGGCCCGGGACCTGCTCTAGGCATAAGTAGGAAGGTGGTCTCCGACGCTCTAGCTAAATGGATCGAGGAGGCCATGGAGAAGCACTGGAGGTCGGTCAGTGGCTGCAGGCAGGCGAGGGATTTCGTGGAGAAGCAGGACAGAAACACCACTGTCTGGATTCTTGGTAGGAATCGTTCTGCACATAGTCGCATGATTGAGGTGCCAATAGGCCACTATACTCTTAGAAGACACTTTACATTGGTAGGTATCGAGGGGGGTCCCATTTGCCACGAATGCAGCGAGACTTAAGAATCGTCTTATCACTACCTGCGTGAATGCGAGGCTTTGAGTCAGAATTGTTTGATTCGAGGACTCTACAGAGAAGCCAGGTAAGTTCCGTCCAATGGAAGACTGTCGTGACCTTTATTTTGAGGTCGAGAAGGTCTGGTGACCCAACCGAGAAGGTGTAGGGCATGGTTTCTGGGTTACCGGGGTTGGTGAAAAGCGCTCCATGTAGCCTAGCCTGGCGCTAGCCTCCCCACCATTGCTACTACTACTAATAATCGATTGGTCTAAGGCTAGTTTCCATGGGCCTTCCTCGGCGATCCATTCTAAATCTCTTTAACATCTACGCTGCAGAGTTGCAGACATCTTTTTTATCCCATTCTATGCATTTGTGGTGTATTCTCCAGACAGTCCGTGGTTCATACGATGAGTGTTTGGCAGATGTTAAACTCATTATGTGTAATATGAAGCCTTGGTTATTGACCTTGAACTTAATCTTTCTACCGATCAATCAGTTGTTTTCACAAGACACATTTAAAAGACCAAATAGCATCAACCCTAATGACTTCAAAATACAGGTGCAGAAGACAGAAATATCTAGATCTATATTTAGACGAAAAACTGCTTTGGAGTAAAAACAAAGTATTTGTCCAAAACGGATACGACAATCATTAAATATTTTAAGAAGTAAATGCACCTGGACATGTGAATTAATGATATTACTAATATTTATCTAGCTTGCATTCGCTTTATCCTGGACTACGAATGTTTCTTATATAGCTCAGCATCTGTATCTAATTTAAACAAGATTGATAGGCTGCAAAGCATTCAAGACTTTAGTTTGCATTACTCAGCACTTCCGAGGAAACAAATTATAAATAAGGCATACATTTGGTTATTCATAACAAAGTGTTTACAGGGAAGCAGCAGCTAAAATTAGCTTGGTACATTAAGAGATGCGAGATTATGTTTAGACTTGCTCCTGTGGACGTCAATTGTTTAGAAATGCATCGTTTTTACAAAATAACTGTGTCAGGTTCTTGGATTCAAAATAGAAAAAAAAGAGAATATTTGTTTTCGTATTTTGTCCAATGCAATTTACAATTATCAATTTGGCAGCCAGAGGCGACAAGTTTAGCAGGATGCACAGGCTTTAATAAGGAAAATGTCATATTTTTTTTAAAGCTGGGTTACGTTTATGATCGGTTTGGCTTGGGGCCCTACGGAATTTGGAACATGGAATAAACTGCTGTGAACAAATTTTAACGTCTTAATGAAAAAGTGGCGACCAAAGGAACAAAACAATTTGGTGCTCTTACGTCAGATTAAAGAGGTGAACAAATCACAAAGGCCGCAGCTGTAATTGTCCAAAATTCTGCACAGCTTCCAATGAATCTTTTTCCTCGGAAAATTTACCGCAAACATTTTACCAGGAATAGTCCTACAGGGTGCATTGTAGCAGCTGCCGGTTCTTGGTGGATGGATGAGGAAGCCTTTGTGATGTTTAGTAATCACCGAATTAAATATAGCCAGCCATATCTAGAAAAGCTAATGTCTCCGCTCCTAAATAATCATTCATCACACCTTAATGTTACAGCGAAAAATTAATGCCAAGAAAACGGTGGGATCATGATCTTGTTTCCAGCACACAGTTCGCACAGATTACAGCCACTAGATTTATTCGTATTTGAGATTTTTAATTAGCTGAACAGTGCAGGAATAAATGTTTGGGTGAAAAATAATCCAGTAAAGACATTAGCCATCTACGATCCACCAAAGATTATTATTAAGGCACACCTAAGAACAATGCCTCTAGCTTATAAATCTTCTGGATTTTTGTAAGCTGGAATCTCACCATTATATCCTGAGGTATTAAGTGATAGTGACTCTGCATCAGAATTTGTTACAGATGGACCAGATCCATCTGCTGAAAATCTGTAAGAGCTAACTTATCTTCAGGTAGGATCATTCAGTAATCTTACTGAGGATATAACTTAAAATAATTCACTAGGCGATCCTCTCGAGCGCACTTCCAAGCAATTCACCCATTGATAGTTGCGTCCCTTTTCTAAACTCCCACCCAGTAAGGAAAATAACAAAGGAAGAAAAAGATGAAAAACAGTGGCTCTGATCAACATGGCTGAAAAAGCTCTCTTATAAGCGAAAAAGCAAGGTGTAGAAAGAAAAAGCTTAATACTGTTAAAAGGAGTTTAGCTTCGAAAAAGGGAACCGCCTGCACAAAAAGAAGACATATGAAAATAATTCATCTGATGATGGAGAAACAGGCTGTCTAAAAATATATTAAAATATATAAAAATAATGAAGTGTGTGTGCCATATCGACTTTGCAAAATGTGGGCACACTGGACCTGTTCCAAAAAAAATACCTGTTTTATATATGTGTCAATTGTAATAGTGATGATATTTTAATTGCCATTTATCACAGGATGTGTTGCGACATATTCATAATATTTGGATTTCCTTTTTCCTAATAGTCTTTGAAAAAAAAATATGTTGCAGCTTGCCCCGGACTCCCCTGATGGGTTCCTGGTATCCATTCATCAAAATGCCTAAAACCAAGTTTTTAGCACACACGAGAAGCATATTTATCATTTGATATGAGAAACTATCCAAACGTGAAGCGATATTTGGTGATATTTTTAGAGTCGGTAACAACTCAAGTTGTTGAAGTTGAGTCTTCAACATAGAGTGCCTCAAATGTTGTAAAAATGTGTATCATTTCCTGGGTCAGTTGGTCGGACAATGGAATAAAATGAATGAAGGTTGAGGTTTTGCGACATATTTTTCCAATTTATTTGCAAATGGTTGCAGTTGGTATATGCCTATTGAGTTAATTAGCAAAATGTATTTTATTATGAATAAACGCCTGGCAACGGCCTCGTATTTTAGATTATATATATTTTTAATTTCTTTAACGTCGGTCTATTACCGCGACTATGGCCAATCATCGATGCCAGGAAGCAGTTATACCTCACTATCCTAAAAACTTTTCCGAACCCCTGCCTTTCTGTAAGGAGGGTAGGGATCTTTAACGTGCCCAACATCCCATGGATATAGGACCGACGGCTTTACGCCCTCTGAATGGCGGAACGTGCAGACATTCAACTTGCTCAAATACAACCTCGGTTGATGTTAATGTTACAGTATGTACTGAAGAAGAGAATCCTGGGATTGAACCCGATACGCTTCGGTTCAGGGGCACATGTTCTTACCACTGAACCACTGAGGTTCTTTTAAGATAGTTATTAGGATTCGACTCCTGGTGGTACTTCCGTAATTGCTTTTTTTTTGTATTTGAGAGAAAAGCGTTAACATTATTCAGTCCACCAAACAGGGAAAATACAAAAATGAGCAGAATGTTTGCTCTCTGGCATTTATACGAATGCAGTATTTAACACTAACTTATACAAAAATTAAAAATTTTCAAAGTCTGGTATATCTTTGATATACTTCTTCATACAGTGTGGAACAGCCAAATGGAATAAATTCGATAACGGATAAATGAGGGCGTGTTGGGAAAAACGCTTGGACACGTCGATTTGTATTTTTAACTGCGCATCTTTTTCAAGAAAAAAAAATTATATAGGGTGCGTCATGTGACAGTGGCCAATACCAACTTTCTTATTTTAAATACAAGCCCCTGTATATTATTAATTTTTTGGATTCTTCAGAAAATTCTAGACATAATTCATGTACAATGTTCTATACCTATCTTCAACTGTTTCGGAAATATTAAGTATTTTCAGATTTATTACAAAAATTAACATTAAAAATAGAAAATTATTTTATTTCACAAATTCGCTACATTGCATTCAATACTTATTTCCCATTCAGCTCTTGATAATGAGAAAGTAAACAAAAACCATTCCTGCGTTTCTTTTTACTGATATGAAATGAAACAAAAACAAAAACAGTTTTCTTTCTGTTCGTATAAAACTCGTAGCCTTAGCAACTTGTTGTCTGCCTGCATGACAGTAGTGATTAGTGTCAGTGCTATTGTCGTTTGAATTTCGTTAACTGTACGTAATAATATCAGAAAAATGGTTCATTTAACAGAAATGCACAAAATAACCATTCTACAAATGATTGGTTATGGAGATAACACACGGACACAGATGGAAGTGTCTCGCTTATTTCACGAAAAATTTCCAAATTTGCCGCCTGTATCTCAAGGAACAATTAGCAAAATAGAAAAGCAGTTTCGCGAGCTTGGTCATGTGAGACAGATTAAAAAAGTAGCTGCCAATGCAGTAAGTGATGATACGAAATTGGATATTACGCTTGAGTTTCAAGAAAACCCACATACTTCTGGTCGACAAGCAGCCCAACTATTCAACGTTAGCCACACAGCAATTTTTCGAACATTAAAGGAAAGTAAAATGCATCCCTATAAAATGATACCAACTCAGGAGCTCATGGAGGACGATTTCGATAGGAGAACGTATTTTTGTGAACAAATGATGGCAATGTTAGATAACAATGTGATCCAATTAGAAGATGTTTTGTTTTCTGATGAGAGCACATTTACACTTCACGGTCATGTTAATCGTCAAAATTGCCGCTATTTGTCTAATGAGAATCCTCATTGGATGAGAGAGGAACATACGCAATATCCTGAAAAAGTTAATGTTTGGGCAGGAATTGTTGGAAATCATATCGTAGGTCCCTTTTTCATTGATGGCAACTTGAATGGGGATAAATATTTAGAACTGCTCCAAAATAATGTCGTGCCAACTTTGACAAACTTATATCCAGATCCAGCAAACCCACAAGTTCCTGCCAATAAAATATGGTTTCAGCAAGATGGAGCACCGCCCCATTACCAAATCAATGTCCGGCAGTACCTGAACCAAATTTTTCCAAATCGGTGGATAGGGAGGCGCGGATCGATAGAATGGCCAGCACGATCTCCTGATCTGTCGCTATTAGACTACTTTTTGTGGGGATATGTCAAAAGTATTGTATACAAAACTAAGCCCCTCAACTTAGATGACTTAAAAAGACGTATCACGCTTGCGATTAGATCAGTCACGCCTGAGATGTTGAGTAATGTTAGAAGACATTTCTATACCAGATTAGCATGTTGCCAAGATGTTCGTGGCGAGCATTTTGAACATTTACTACATTGACATTAATTTTTTTTTGTTTTTTTAAATTATTAAGAAATAATCAGTATTTCTTATTAGAATTTGTGAAATAAAATAATTTTCTATTTTTAATGTTAATTTTTGTAATAAATCTGAAAATACTTAATATTTCCGAAACAGTTGAAGATAGGTATAGAACATTGTACATGAATTATGTCTAGAATTTTCTGAAGAATCCAAAAAATTAATAATATACAGGGGCTTGTATTTAAAATAAGAAAGTTGGTATTGGCCACTGTCACATGACGCACCCTATATAATTTTTTTTTCTTGAAAAAGATGCGCAGTTAAAAATACAAATCGACGTGTCCAAGCGTTTTTCCCAACACGCCCTCATTTATCCGTTATCGAATTTATTCCATTTGGCTGTTCCACACTGTATATGTTATACATATTACAGTCTGCATAATTCTCTCGCCATTTGTGTGTAGGGATATTTATTCGCGTACATCTATAGTAATAATGTAATAATTGGGTAGATATCCAAACCTATTGTGCCTGGAAGAACTGTCCACACGCATAAACCGGCCACGTCGGCTGTCATTTCTCTCCAGTGCTAAACATTTAAACGTTGCTGCTGTAACTACTTTTATAATCGTAATATTTCGAAAACAGTCGAATTTTATTTCATTTAGCTAGTATATTTTTTGTTAAACGCCAGAGAATGCTATGTTCCGCTTACAAAACAATATGAGAATTTTTAAGATTAGAAGAAGTGTACAGTAAGCAGTGAACTCTATCCGCCATCACTAAATTGGGAAATACCTATTTTTTAGCGTTTGAAAAAAAACCGTCTGTACCAATTATTGTAAATAAAATACGCCCAATTTTTTCTAGCCATTGAAATTCAGTTTCTCATTTTAATATCTAGTAACTCTTAATTTTGAAATTTGAAATTGCGTAGGTTTAGCTAAATTGTATTTAATATTTGGATGCCAAGATGTTACTGCTACTCTGTGTGCCGTTACTTTTGGACCAGCCTGTAGATGTTTTATTTGTAATTATTTAATTACGATTACATACATTTTTCTGTCACGAACTCATCACCGTTAAATATTCATAATAATTTAAGTAATAGTACTCACTTGAATCAGGCATTGTATATAGGTAATGTATTATTGGTGTATGGCATATTTATGAATAATTATGTTATTACGTAGAATGTCATTTGGAGTGGACGTATATAATTTGACAAATAACCTAATACAAATTACCTGGTGAAATATTTATAAAAATGAAATTGCTCCAAATTGTTTTAGCGTATCATTGAATATATCAGAACACAACACATTTATTTTATGTTGATAGCTGACATAGGGAAACAATGCATTACATAGCAATTGATAAACCAAATGTTCTATAACCAATTTGTCGATATTAAGGATAATGAAAATGAGTTTTTACAGATAATCTCTTTATAAACTAGATGTAGCAAAAGTAACTAAGAAATGTCAATTAACACATTATTAATTGTTGATTATTTTTAGTGAAGTTTTATAAAGATTTTTGGTTATAGAGAGGTACTGACTTTCGAGTTTTCACATTTTTCAAATGTGCACGAACTAGAGAATCTAGAACCTATATTTGAGGCCGGTTTCAAATTTTATATATTATAAGTTGCCTTTGATTATCTCAGGAAGTAGGACTTCAATAAAACACGCACCTCATTCGGCTAACGTTTCGGCGGCAAAGGTATGTGTTTTTGAAGTTCTATTTCTTGGAATAATCTAAGGGAACTCACATATTCTAAGGATAAAAATAAGAATAAAATCACTACATATATTCGACCTTACCAGTAGCATTGGTTTTGTTGACATAAGAAGACAATATGGTCTAAAGAAGGCTTTACCTATGTAGCCGAAACGTCAGCCGAATGAGGTACGTATTTTATTGAAGTCCTACTTCCTGGAATAATGTAAGGTAACTAACATATTCTATGGAGACAATCACAAGGACAATATATATATATATATATATATATATATATATATATATATATATTGTGTGTGTGTGTGTGTGTGTGTGTGTGTGTGTGTGTGTGTGTGTGTGTGTGTGTGTGTGTGTGTGTGTGTGTGTGTGTGTGTGTGTGTGTGTGTGTGTGTGTGTGTGTGTGTGTGTGTGTGTGTGTGTGTGTGTGTGTGTGTGTGTGTGTGTGTGTGTGTGTGTGTGTGTGTGTGTGTGTGTGTGTGTGTGTGTGTGTGTGTGTGTGGATTTTGTTCTTATGCTTATATAGGTCTATTCACGCAACTCGTTGGTTAGAGTTATTTTAAATAGAAGACTTCCCATATTTTATAAAATTAAAAACAAATTCTGAGTCACAAGGGCTGAAAGAGATCAAACAACCAACTATTGGCTGGTTCTTTTGGCTTCTCAATCATTTTACAATAGTACTTAAAGAAATTCTCTGCTCTTTTTCGATTTCTTCTTTGTAGCACCATGTCCAAGGACAACTCGTTCTAATAATTATACGAGGCTAGCGCTGACCTAATAGATCCTGCATTAGCCTCGATTCCTACTTTTGAAAAAATTGTTTTGGCCCAACCAGCTATTACTGTTCTGGAAGCAGCTTTTACTTTACCTCTAGTTGTAATGAACAACTGGAAGAGATCTGGATAGAAAGGAGGTTTTCTGACAGCCATTTGATTAATGTTTCCACCAGCCACACTGCCGACTTAGGGGTTACTGATGAAGCTTCACGTAGGTTGATTTGTCTCATCATCGACTTCACTAATGGATGCGATCACAATACCTCCCCATTTTTTAAAGTCGCCAGGGTACTAATTACGGACTTTTAGGCAAGAATGGATCGAAAGGCTTGCTTTCTAATGCGAAAGAGAAAGTCAAGGTACGAAGTCAACTGTTGTACAGACGGTGCATTTGGAATAGCGTGATTTTGTTTGCACCAAGACAACCATTTTATCCATACTGAAACATAAGTTCTCCATTACGACCCTTGCCACGCTGAAGATAATAAATCCATGTCTTCGACGTTTATACCTTTCATCATTTCACCCCGCGTTGTAATTTCCAAACCTCCAAATGAATGTCTTTGACACCTTGTGGGGGGAGTCCCGTGGACAAATCTACCAGAGGGTTCTCTATCTTGTAAAGCTGAAGAGGAGCTTCTACCCTTCTGGTCTTTAGGTCTCCCCTCCAAAACGTCTTCTCTCATCCGGGGGAAACTACTAGAAACGTCCCCTTTGCATAGTTCAGATGTTGTAGCACTTTGGGTATCAACGACGGAGGAGGAAATATCCAAGCCAAGTTTACTATCCACCTCCGGCTGAACGCATCCACAAGAATAGGTTCTGGGCGGTTTGGATTTAATCTAACGTACCTTGGAGCTACTCTGGACAGCCCTTGTTGCAAACACATCCACCTCTGGGCAACCCCATTTCTTGAAGATATTTCTTGTTAGATCGCTCTTCAGATGCCAGTCTGGTGATGGCAATGCTCTCGACAGGCGATCGGCCAGGGCGCTGTATCAACCTGGTATATAGCAAGGGACCAGATAAAATTGGGGTCGATTAGCTGTAACCAATAATTTCTTTACCATATACTGGAGGGTCTGAGATCGAGTTCCCTCCTCTTCCTGCGTGTATGCTACCACTGTCTTGTTGTCTGAATCGTCAAAGATTTGTTTCGAAAGAAGTTTCTGGACTTTCTTATTAGTATAATAACTGTATATAGCTCCTTGTGATTTATGTGCCACTCCATTTGGTCAGGGTTCCATTTCCCCGAACAACAGTTGTTTTCTAGATTAAAACCCCACCCCATATCTGAGGCGTCGGTTGAAGCAAACATGGTCGGATCTGCTTCGAATATCAGTTTACCAGCGTTTATGTTCTGAATCCACCAATGACAGTTGGTGGATGCTGCTGGCGGAAGTGGCGATTTGGACTTTCTTCGGGTAGTCGTCGAGCTGCTCGTTGAATATCCCTCGTAAACAGCCGTCCGAACGGAATTACTAATGCTGCAAAGTTGAGCCTTCCCAGCAAGGAAGTTCCTATCTTCTAGTTCGAGTTTTTGCTTCTGCATATCTGATGTAGGTTCGCTAAGATGCGATCTTTCTTTGCAGTGGGTAGGTAACTTATATTTTGTCCGGTGTCCCATATAATTCCTAGCAATTCTAGATTGTTTGGGGACTATGTTGTGGATTTTTGTATGTTCACTACCCAACCCAGATTTTGAGACAGGTCTACTACATACGACAACTGAGCTTGAAGTACTTCTGGGTTTCGATGAGCCAAAAGAAAGTCGTCTAAGTAGACTAACACTATTTTGCCATTCTCTCGAAGAATCTACGCTAGCCAATTGCTCACTCGGGAAAACGCTAGAGGAGTGCTTGAGAGTCCGAATGGGAAAAAAGTCATGTTGTAAATTATCCCTTAGTATATTTGATTACTGCTCTTGGCGGGGGAATGAGCGGCTCATATTCCATTACCTGAGGAAGTAAAGATAGAGCTTCTAGGTTGAAGTCATACAAGTTATCTCTCCAGAATTTTGGTGGCACCCATGATAAGGAAAGTCTTGACTCCATCCCGTTAAATACCTCTGATCCATATTCCTCTGACTAAGTATCAGAGTCTTCATGTGCCATATTAGTGTGCATCTCTTCCGGGAATTCCTGAGAAGGAATTTTAATTTTTCAATTTTCTCACACAGCGAGGCGAACATATGATCTACTTTGGCTTCCAAAATTGAAATTCTTGATTTCTTACCAGGTTGGGCAGACCTTTCTCTGAAAGTGCTGCGTCGCTTTCGAGAGGATAATGAAACGACATCATCCTCCTTTGAATCAGATTCTTCCCCCTTAAGCTCATGTACAGCTTGCTTGCGAGAAACAAAGAGATGTCTTAGTGGCGCTATCATCTCCTAAAAGAGCGCTGCCTGACTTAGTGAGCCTTCAAGCTTGTTAGTCAGTGAAGGAGGACTCATTATAAGTGCTCCACAGAACGCCCAGTTTAACATCTCTATTTTGTATTCGCGATACTCCTTCTTTAAATGGGTGGTTGAGGAAGTATTAGATGCCCTCACGATACCCCAAGTAGGTAAAGCAAATCTTATTTTATTTAATATTTGGGGGTCGACGGAATCTTCGGTACCAAATGTAACTTCTTTTGAGAGATTAAATGTTTTCCGGTTCCTCTAGCCAATAAGTAAGGTTTCCTCCGCCAATAATTTTAATCTATCTAATATTTCATCTGCCTCTTCTATCTCAGCTGACTTTTCTAACAGATCCTTCATAGTGCTATAAGCACCAGCCTCCACCATCTGTACTCCAAAAAGGATTCGTTTCAATTTTATACATAATATAATAACTATTATTACTACCATTATTTTCTGGTCCATGAGGCTCTGATTCAATGTGTTATATTGCCTTGCCAAAGCAAAATGATCGTTAATTTCAGCGAAGATCAAAGCGTTCGGCTCGAGCCCCGATTAACGCGGCTCACTCCAATTAAAAAGGCTGAGGCTCACTTAAGTTGAAACGCCTGCGACTCGCCTCGATCGTCGGCTGCGGCTCGGCTTGATCAAATTGTCAGATTGCTGCGGTTCGTGAGCCTCCCGGTGCAAAACACGCCGAACGGCTGCGGATGTCTGACATGGAGCCTTTGGGTTGCAGGCTCTTAGCCGACGAAAAAACGGCTGCTATTAATACCGAGTTGTATGGCTGCGGTAAAGTAAAGTTCGAACGGCTGCAGCTCGTCTCGATCAGACGAAACATGCCGAAAGGCCGCAGGTATTTGAGACCGAGCCTTTCAGCTAAATCTCCTCCACCGTCGAAACGGCTGCCACTAATACCGAGCTGTATGGCTGCGATAAATCAAACCTGATTCTTATTTGAAGGTGATGATCCTTATACGTAAGACTAGATGCATTCCCGCAACAATTAGAACCGTAGACCGGTTTCGCTCTCATTAGAGCTCTTCAGTACGGCATACTAATTGTAGCAAAAATGCACCAAAAATAACACGGCTATCGTATAGCCAGTCTTAAAACACTAAGCTATACGATAGCCGTGTTATTTTTGGTGCATTTTTGCTACAATTAGTATGCCGTACTGAAGAGCTCTAATGAGAGCGAAACCGGTCTACGGTTCTAATTGTTGCGGGAATGCATCTAGTCTTACATACTTTGTCCCTATATTGGGGTAGAAATGGGCCAGGGCTAACAATTTTTTTAAATTGTTAGTTAGTTGTATACCGTCTCTATTTTTAGCACTCTGTGTTATTTGGAGCGGGCGTGACAACATAGTACTTGGTTCCGAACTAGGTGGCGACACGTTCACCACTCACTTAGGATCCTTATACGGTTATTTACAGATAGAAAAGACAAATTAACTTATTTTACTTAATTATGAAACTAGGTTACCTTGCCTTGTTATTGCTGCGTCGTCACAGAGGCACACACACTACTCGGGAAACGACAGCGTACTGAAGATAAGTGTCCATATATATATATATATATATATATATATATATATATATATATATATATATATATATATATATATATATATATATATATATATATATATTGCTATGGAATGACATTGGCAAATAATATGTTTTATTGCACATAAGGTAGGACATCTATTCATAGATAATTTTCTACCACTCAAATTACAAAAATAGACAATTTAAGTAGGGATTTTGTTACCAAAATGCAAACGTTAGGGGTTGAATGCTACACAAATAAATGTAAAGGTGTTTATACCATTTTAGTACTACTTTGTAGTAAATACATGAGGTGAATTGACAGTTAAGAACAGAAAATACTATTTAGACAATAAAACACAAATAACTCTAAGAGAATCATTGAATAAAAGCTATAAAGTATGTTTGTAATCTTTATATTAAGGAACTAAACTTTAAAAGTAGGTTTATAATATTATAATTTACCATTCCCATGTCAAGTGACAAAGTGAACTTAAGACAATAGATAGTTAACAACATCCAGTATACATGATAATGTAAATGTGTATGACCCTCTAAGATATGTTTTATTGCATTATTTTTCAATTTTAATATGTGTAAATTGTATAGTATGTCCAGTTATAAACAGTTTAAATCCCCTAAATCACAGACTATTAAAGCAAATATAAAGAATGTCACACCCCGGAAAGCCCAGAGTTTCAGCATTAGATAGGCGCATAATACAACGAACAATTTACAACGTGTAGACTTGCTTAATTCGAAAACATATAGTGATACCAAAAGGCAAAAATACAACACTGACATTCTAGTTTTTAGGGGTTATGCTTTAACAGAAATGGTGTTCATAGACTAATAGAGGATGTAATAGAGAAAATAGTTTTTTCCTAGGAGCAACAAAAATCGAGGTAGCAGGTGGTGAAGTAAAAAAAGTCAACAACTAAAAATTTTTGGAATAGGAGGGTAAAAAATCAGAGATAGCGCCAACATTTTAATTGATCAACCACTTTTAAATAAAAGGGAAAAGGAAAGAATATTACAAACAGTTAGCCTCTGGAGAGTTGCAAGTGAGGTTCAAGAAGATCGCAACAAGAATAACAGTTTTCAATACATAAGTAACACAAATCAAGGTAGAAGAAGATTTATATTACAGAGAACTTTTCAAGCACATCAAACAGTTTCATTTGATAGAAAGGTGACAATAATAATAATAATAATAATAATAATAATAATAATAATAATAATAATATATATATATATATATATATATATATATATATATATATATATATATATATATATATATATATATATATATATATATATATATATATATATATATATATATATATATTGTTAATGTTTTGTAATAAGGTATGGTTTTTAAATTTTTTCTAATCATCCAATTTTCTAATAATTTTTATAATAATCTGTTTATTTTTCTCATGACTACCGTCTCCAAGTGAAAAATTTCTTGTTCGCCGCCTTCCAAATTCCTCTTAAAATTTTTTGTTTGTATCCTCATTTCCGGGGTAACCTTGTTATAACTTTTAATGCCTTACTCTATACTTTATATTTATATACACTATTTTTGACAGCATTCCTTAACCTATCTAAGATACTTCATTGTCATTTTGACGTTTTAAATTGAATGAAATGATCTGTTCCATAGTTTCTAGGTTATACAATTTGACAAGCCTAATCCTAATAAATATTAATACCATAAATTTCCTAATTCTACTAAACATGAACCTCTTAACCTACCTAAAAACTACTTACACATTTCTTATTGTCCAATAGATTAAGTTAAAAAAAGGTTTTAGAGTCTTTTTAATCTATTCGCACTATGTCATATCATTTTTATGCAGTCCTTTCTGTCTTTGATATCACTTTCACTTTGTCTAGACCTTTCACTCTTATAGACTAGTTTACAATTCTTATTCTTATCTTACCTTTTTTTTTATTCATACATAAGTCATTGTTTTGGGAATCAATTCTGAGATTAAAATTTTTATATCAGGTCTTATGATATGCCTGTAAAATTTCACAAACAGACTAGCAGTTCATGGACTTCAATCATTCACCGCCTAGACATTATACATCCAAGAGTAGGTTTTTTGTTGTTGTTTGTTTAGGTTTTGTATGGGTTGTATATATATGTATATGTGACCCCTTATAGAAACCATATCAAATTCCCCAATAACAAATTTTCACTGCTTTAGAAGCTTGCCTTCTGAAGCTAGAAAAATTTTTTATTCTCGCTTTAGGTTACAAACAAATTAGTTTCAAAAATTTTTGATAATTCTTTGGTTATTTTCATAATTTTGGATTCATAGTTATACATATATTTATTTTTCGCCCCTGTTTGCTTTTATAATTTAGGGCCTCGTACTTGCCTTTATTCACTTCCGAGTAATTCTAATTTCCAATATCGTGTGTTCGTATGCATACATTCAAACAATTTTTATTACATGATCGTAATCACCCCAATATTTAAACCTTTTTTTATTATAGCTGCCATTTCGAGTTACCATACGTTTCATTAGATATTAGGTCTTTTTCTTTATCATTCGCTTGATTATTCTGATACCCAACTTTTTTTAAATTATTAGTCTGAAACTACTATTTATCAGTCGATATATGCTCCTATTACTGGACTTTTCATCTCAATCCCCTATAATTCCGCTTATTTTTAATTGTTTACCGCATTTCACTTCTTTTCTGCTTTAATATCTATATTTTCTTGCAACTACTGTGCACATAATCATCTACATTAGTCTTTATTATCTCAATATGCCCTCTATGGGTGTACATATTCATTGGTTAGCTTCTCCATCTATTAATTTCATTTCACTGTTCGTACATATATATTTTTGACTTTTCCCATTACTCCTTGTTTTAGACGTCTTTATTCAGTTGTTCATCATACTGAATGTTCCATAATTTTCTCCAAATTTCACTTAATTGACCTTTATATCTATTTACTTCATATTTTGGTTTATTTTTCCTCGTTCGTTGACAGCTCTGGTCCTCTTGTCTTGGGTTTAAACTTGTCCCCACAACTTCTTTTGAATCCGATTGCATTTATTGTTTCGCGCACAATTCTTATGCTTGTTTTAGTACGATCCTTCCCCACGCTTGGCTGATTACTAACCTTATCTACCTCGGTTTTAAATTTGCCTATACTCTTCTTTCATGCTTGACATTTGCTTTAAATTTTGAATTTTGACGTGTTATTTGGTCAAACTAGTTTTGGTTCAGTTTATAGACTTAATCCAGGTCTGCAATTTTGAATTTAGATTGTTATGTTATTTCAAAAATGTTGGTGAGTTTAAAGACTTCCCAGGTCTTTAGTTTTTGTTTTAATTTTGAATTTTGATTAATGCTTTTCAAAATATCCTTGGTTTCAGTTTTAAGACTTGACCAGGTCTTTAATTTTGAATTTTGAGTGTTATCGTTGTTTCAAAAAAATGTTGGTGAGTTTAAAGACTTCCCAGGTCTTTCATCTCATTCTAATTTATTAATTCTTCGTAGTCGTTCCATATTTTATTGCTGCGTGGTCTCCATATCCATTATGTGGTCTTCTCCACTGTTTATGATTTTCATTAGACTCTTCTGCCTGTCTTGCATCGTATTCCATGCCAAAATCATCTCTGGAGGTATCCTCATTCCTCTGGCATTTATACTTATTCGTGCCATCGTTGCCCTCCTTGTTTTGACGTCTATACCTATCATTTCCTTTTCGTTTCCGTTTAAATTTGTCACCCTTATTCCTGATTTCTTCTAGGCTTGCTCGTTTCTTTTTATTGGTTCTATTCCCCATACTCTGTCTCTCTGCTCTTGTCCATTTTTCAAAACATTCTTCCATTTCTTCTCTAAGTCTTTTATTCCCTAATTCCAGCTTTATATCTGGCTCTTTTAGATTCATATCTGTTTCTTTTGTGTTTGCGCATCTTTCTGGGCCCTCTCATTCGCTGATTTTTTTCATTTACTCTCTCTATTATTTCATCCATCGGTTCATTATCATTCGCTCTGATTTTCTCTATTATTATCTTACGTACTACATCCATCTTTGTCTCTACTTTACTTTCAAACTTTCGTACATATTGATCACTCTGTTGAAACATTCTCACCATATCTTGCTTTGTCACCATATTTTTCTTTATATCTATTAATATTTGCATTATAATTTCAAAGCTTTCACCGGTTAGTTCTTTTGTTTCTTGCTTTTTCCCCACTTGTGCCTTTCTGCTAGGCATTTTGGCGTTTTTGTTTATTTTAAAGTTATTTTATTTAGACTTTCGAAGCCTTCACGTTTGGTCGCCATTTGTTAATGTTTTGTAATAAGGTATGGTTTTTTAATTTTTTCTAATCATCCAACTTTCTAATAATTTTTATAATAATCTGTTTATTTTTCTCATGACTACCGTCTCCAAGTGAAAAATTTCTTGTTCGCCGCCTTCCAAATTCCTCTAAAAATTTTTTGTTTGTATCCTCATTTCCGGGGTAACCTTGTTATAACTTTTAATGCCTTACTCTATACTTTATATTTATATACACTATTTTTGACAGCATTCCTTAACCTATCTAAGATATTGTCATTGTCATTTTGACGTTTTAAATTGAATGAAATGATCTGTTCCATAATTTCTAGGTTATACAATTTGACAAGTCTAATCCTAATAAATATTAATACCATAAATTACTTAATTATACTAAACATGAACCTCTTAACCTACCTAAAAACTACTTACACATTTCTTATTGTCCAATATTTACATTAAGTTAAAAAAAAGGTTTTAGAGTCTTTTTAATCTATTCGCACTATGTCATATCATTTTTATGCAGTCCTTTCTGTCTTTGATATCACTTTCACTTCGTCTAGACCTTTCACTCTTATAGACTAGTTTACAATTCCTATTCTTATCTTACCTTTTTTTTATTCATACATAAGTCATTGTTTTGGGAATCAATTCTGAGATTTAAATTTTTATATCAGGTCTTATGATATGCCTGTAAAATTTCACAAACAGACTAGCAGTTCATGGACTTCAATCATTCACCGCCTAGACATTATACATCCAAGAGTAGGTTTTTTGTTGTTGTTTGTTTAGGTTTTGTATGGGTTGTATATATATATATATATATATATATATATATATATATATATATATATATATATATATATATATATATATATATATATATATATAAATGTGTGTGTGTGTGTGTGTGTGTGTGTGTGTGTATATGTAGGTACGCATGTATGTACAGTAGTATTTGCGAAGCTACTGCGCCACCTAGAAACCTCCGCTTTTTTCATCATACTAGAAAATTATCTGCGAAGGGTAATTTCGTTAACCACTTCTAAAAATCAGGCTTTTTTGACAGAAAATTGCACATTTATTTCTCGAAAATGATATTTGTCTTAAACTCTTCAATTAATGTTTTCGAAGTTCAACTCATATTGCCATCAAACTAGAGATACAATGTGCATCGTAAAGTTAAATAGAATAAACAAAGATGGGTACGTTACATGATTTCGTCGTGGTCATTGTTTCTAACGAACACAATGTCAAAAAATTTGATTGTCATATTAAATTGATACAAAAATTTAGATTCTTTGGATTGAATTGTTCATAGAAGTTCACTTGAATTTAACACGTGTGTGTACTTGCACAGAAAGAGATGGCATTGGAATGTTATCCATCATCCATCGACTAAAGTTAACATAAGAAGACAAGGTAAGTTGCATTATGTATTGCATAACTTTATAAAATTCGCTACTATAACGCCATTGCTGTATTCCGACCTTTTAAGACTTTCGTATATACAAAAAAATAATTATAACTAGTGTAGTGTACTTCTTAATTGTCAGAGTGCGTGGGCTACGAACCAAGTTTCTCATGAATTCTTACTATCTGGGCTCGAAAGAACCACCCTCAGACAGGTGTAAAGGGAACTTTTACTCTAAATTTTATAGGTTTTTCTTGCCTGATTTACATTAAGATCAGATATGATTAGATTTGATTAGATCAAAAGAGGCAATGGGCCATACGGCCTTTGTCACCCCGACCCCTAAGGACTATTGTTACACTCATTTGCATATATTTAGAGAATTCTGTTCAGCCTTAATTTCCATAGCTTGATCGGGGTTATTTTGTGTAACCTTGTTCTTAAAATTTTTCGTCGCCAAGTGACTAAAACCCCAACTCGGTTAGAACTTTACATTAGCACAATATATTAAAGGGCGTCTTATCTTCTCGCGTACAGAACCTTTGTCTGCCAGATCCATTAAGATCATGTGCTCTTGGGTCCGCAGTGTCTTGTTAATGGACCTACCATTACATGCGTGGCATTTTTCTACTTCCTAGTAGGTCTTTTGTGGATTTAGGCGAAGGTTATTTTATAAACTCTTTGACCCGTCTCTGTCATTTAAGTTTTACCACTATTCAATTATTTTGTCTGGGGCAACTACTTATGCTCGGGGTTACCTGGATACGAAATGCTTTTGGATCTACCAGATGCCTGGATGCGCTTTCGTTAGGCAATTCTTCTGCTGTTTCGACTGCACAAATCAATAATAAATGTTCAATTACCAGCCTTGTCACTTTCTTCAAAATGACTGGCAAAATACTACCCAAAAAAAATTAACAATTTCTACATTGACACTCTATAAAGCACATATACGTCCACAGTTGGAATATTGTTTTTATCTCTGTCGTGCTGCCCGAAAGACAAGCTTGTCCCTTCTAGATTATATTTAGAAAAGAGCTGTGTGCCTTATTGTAGATTCAGCTTTTACAGTCAGTCTAACTGCTGTTGACTAGAAGGTAAAGGTTGGAGACCTCTTCCTCTTATAAATATATATATATATATATATATATATATATATATATATATATATATATATATATATATATATATATATATATATATATATATATATATATATATATATATATATATATATATATATATATATATATATATATATATATATATATATCTATATATATATATATATATATATATATATATATATATATATATATATATATATATATATATATATATATATATATATATATATGTACTACTGAAATTGCGCCTAAAACCTAAAAATTGCTACTTTACTACCTCCGCTTGCAACTTTTAATAGGCCGACTCTCATTAGTCAAAAACTACACGCTTTTAGTGTCAAATTACCCATTGGTCGAACGGTTTGTTACGAGTCTTTGTTCTTTCCTAGAGCAACTAAGCTTTTGAATGTCCTCCCAGTAGACATATTTCCGAAGACGTATATTCTCCAACTATTCAGGGAGCGTTGTTAATGTATTAACGGACCGAGTCTTTGCTTTCCATGAACTACCAAATCTGTATATTATACAACATACATATTATGTATATACATGCAAAAATATCAAAGTAGGGAGAAATAAAACTTTTCAAGTACTTTTTCTACTGTTTCTGTTAGAAAATTTACGTCAAGAAATTATAAAGTTCTCTGAAAATTGTCTTTCCATTTATAGGTTCGCAGTCCCCATATGCCACTTGTGCGCCAGCAGAAATTTTAAAAAGTAATCTAATTTATACTTACTTTATTATAAATTTATACTTTACAGAATACCCCGCAAATTTTTTTGAGAACACTGTAGAGCCTGCATACTACAGAAATTAGACGGTATCTGCAGTATCTAGGAATCTATCATAAACACAAGTACCCGACTGCTACAAGGTATATCCGATAAAACAAATTTGGGCACAGACAAAGGGTTGCGACTTTTGCAATAGAAGATTCATATACATATCTAGGCGCTTCTCCCTGGAACTTGATACCGTTCAAGTCGAACCATCTATATACTTGTGATTTGTTTATTTACCTATAGATTGAACCACGATATATTTCGAATTGCATTAAAACACGACAGGCTTATGCGTAAGCCTATTAAAATATTTGAGCGCTCTAGAAGTCTACTAGAATTAGTTTGTCAGGAAGGTTTTTTTTTTATTGAACCCCGTATATCTTGTGAATTTAGAAGTTTTAAAGGTTAAAAAAGATTAACAATAAGATTAGTTTGCAGCAAAAAACATTGCTTAAATAAACAGATCACGTTATTGCTATTATATTTCTAATTGCTTAATGAATTGTGTGTGTATTTTTGATTAAAAAAAACTGTCTTAATTATAATTTTTCAAGTAGCCAACACAAAAAGTTATAGAGCCATTAGTTGTACGCTGTTTCAATAGAACAACAAGCTTCATTAAACCACTTTTTTTCTAGATAAATATATTGTCAATATGAAGAAGACTGTTACTTGTACTAGAATAGAATAATAATAAAATATATCTATGCTGTGGTACAACCATATAACTGTAGATAACAAAATTTATGATACATCTGCTGCCAGCCATAAATAAATAACATTATTATTCATGTTTTAATCGTTAATAAAACGTTTTCCCTAAACTACAAGGCAATGATGTGTGTAATTAATAAATAAAAAAAACATTTCACATAAATATTCATGAGAGAGCTGTTTCTCAATTAAGACCACTCAACATATCAAATAAATTCGAAATCAGAGACTTGCGAGATATAACACTGTACACTACAGCTTTCAACATTAACTAATCGTGCTCTTGTTTATGCTAATAAATAAATAATCAACTAACGGAATCTTTTAGGAAATGTCATGAAACAATTGACAGCATGTTATCTTACTTCTAGTTTGAAGTATGTAGTAATTACATTTTGCCAAAATATTAAAATTATTAAATAACATTATACTTTTACAGACCAGCAGACTTCATTTCCGAAATACCGACAGAGAAAAAAATTCGTTCCAGAATTAAGTTTTCTGTATGTATGACTTTTTACGCCGTTTGAACAAGGACAAAAAAATCGAAATTTCTATCACCGACATTCCACCCAACACATTCAACCCCTATGCCCAGTTTCACAAAGCTTGATTAAATATTTAACGGCCGGTAAGTTAATCAAGGATTAATGCAACCAATCACAGCTTCAAAATATTTAAATATTTGGTTGTCATGACAAAAACCCGAATCATAGTCTGTGATTGGTCGTCTGAAGCGTTGATTAACTAATCGTCCGTTAAATATTTAACCGAGCTTTGTGAAACTGGGCACTAATTTATTTTCAGCACAGAATACCAGATGTTTGATGAAATTGGAAGTTTTCTAAAAAAACAAATGCTAAAACGTTACATTATTCAAGTTTTAACGAAAAATCATTCATCCCCTGCCCCCCGGAGCGAACTTGCCCGAAAACAATCCGAACCGTTCGTTTTTCGGGTGCTAACTGTGTACCAAATTTAAAGACGATATCTCAATTCGTTAGTCAATGCGATACTTCCATACGTTGTGACGATGCGGAAGTACCTAATCATAGGCCGGTTTTTACGAAACTTGGTAGGCACCTTTAATTTGTAAGTGGCTTGGATAAGTTCGTTAGCCAGAAAAATCGGACTAGGTTTATAAAAAAGTTATATCTCCGTAAATAATAAAGCTATTAAACCTCAATTTAGTGCGTAGGTTATATATATATATATATATATATATATATATATATATATATATATATATATATATATATATATATATATATATATATATCTATATATCTATATATATATATATATATATATATATATATATATATATATATATATATATATATATATATATATATATATATAAATTCAAATGGACGTTGGTCTATGGTTCTAGGGGCCTAAATTCGTGCTTATTTGAAAAAATGTTTGTAAAATCTCACCATCGATACCTCGCTGTTAGACCATTTTTAATAAAAACTCGCTAGTAAAGGCGGAAAATGCTCATATTTCATATCACAAGCGATCGGAAATAAGAATGTTATTTAAGTTAGTCACTGAAGTTTTATTTGACATTTGTGAAAACAATTTATTAACTAATTACATATATAATTATGAAAATGTAAGCATAGATAATAGATCATCTTATTAAATTAATTATTTACTACCTTTTTTCATATATATATATATATATATATATATATATATATATATATATATATATATATATATATATATATATATATATATATATATATATATATATATATATATATATACTTGATTTGTTTGCGGTACTTTCAGTGATTTGTTATTTGGTTACGTGGACTGCAGTTTCGAACCGTCCCAGCTCATCTTCAGCACAAAGCAACAAATCAAGTGTATATTCAAAAGTGATTACAGTGTAGTAATGAAATATGAGCATTTTCCGCATTTACTAGCGAGTTTTTATTAAAAATGGTCTAACAGCGACGTATCGATGGTGAGATTTTGCAAACATTTTTTTAAATCAGCATGAATTTGGGCCCCTAGAACCACAGACCAACGTCCGTTTGAATATATATATATATATATATATATATATATATATATATATATATATATATATATATATATATATAATTAAATTTTTGTGACGGTAATAGTGTTATTTATCAAAAAATTGTGGGAACGCCGTCAGTTGTAGAATAAAACTCTTTATTATACGCCGAGCTTTCGGAAAAATTTATTCCTTTATCGAGGCTACAACATGGAAAGAAAAAAGTTTACAATTTACTTGGAAAAAATATAAAAGTTTAAAATACTTACATATAACATGAGTTCTACTAAACTATTTATCTAATAACAAACATAAAAAGAAAACCTTCTGATGAATTTGATAGAAGTCTAATAAATGCCAAACTGACATATAAAGCTAAATATTGTTTAATTGAATTTGTTTTTTGTTTTTGTCTAGGAAATATAAAAAGGGGTAGTGATTTCTAAAATTATTTTTTAGATAATAATTTTAGATATCACTACCCCTTTTTATATTTCCTAGACAAAAACAAAAAACAAATTCAATTAAACAATATTTAGCTTTATATGTCAGTTTGGCATTTATTAGACTTCACTCAAATTCATCAAAAGGTTTTCTTTTTATGTTTGTTATTAGATAAATAGCTTAGTAGAACTCATGTTATATGTAAGTATTTTAAACTTTTATATTTTTTCCAAGTAAATTGTAAACTTTTTTCTTTCCATGTTGTAGCCTCGATAAAGGAATAAATTTGTCCGAAAGCTCGGCGTATAATAAAGAGTTTTATTCTACAACTGACGGCGTTCCCACAATTTTTTGATAAATATATATATATATATATATATATATATATATATATATATATATATATATATATATATATAAATATATATATATATATATATATATATATATATATATATATATATATATATATATATATATATATATATATATATATATATATATATATATATATATATATATATATATACAAGCATTTGTCAGTTCTATCAAATTTTGAACAAGCTGGGTCATTTAGTTTGTGTTAGATAGCCATTGAAAGCAGACAACCTCTTGAGTTATAACGAAAATAGAAAAAACTGAATTTCGTGTGCTCATCAAAAAAAATTTTTTTGCGGAACAAACAACATCATGATGTCTTTCATTGAAAAACATAATTTCATTGAAAATATGTCTGAGAATTCGCTACCATAACGCAGTTGCTGCGTCTCGACATTTATTAAAGTGACTGCTAAGCATTAGATTTTTTGCAACTTCGATTAAAACACTGGAGAAACCATTTTATCCGACTTTTGTTTTAAATAATTAGCGAATCATCCTCATAGTCACAGTCTACCAGCGATGTCGCCTCGTTGTCGCTATCTAGGCTCTCAATCTCCAGTGTTCTTATTTCATTGTGGCATCCGTACTTTATCAAATAGGGCCACATTTTCCATAGATCTTCCACTTAGTCTGCCCTTTCTGTTTTTTTTTTTTTTGGAGATATGTGTTTTAATAATGTTAGGTTAAGGTTGTTACGTCACAGATGTAGGTATAGATGGTGTGTTCTGCTTCTGTCACCTCCCACTTTCCGCCCCACACGCGAATGATGTAATCCAAGATGGTGGTTGTATATCTTGTGACAAAAGCTCTAACGTGAGATTATGCAATCCAAGATGGCGGCTGTTGGCGCAATAATCACACAATATATTTAAAAACCTTTACCTTGCTCCTCTTAATTTCTATCAGCAAGTATCTTTGTCTCTCACCTTTTCCAGCACACGGTTACTTGTCATTTCCCCATGTCTACTTTTAATAGCTTCTATTTTTTAATGATCCGTGTATTCAAAATCCAGCTTTCCATCACATACATTATGACACACCATATGGATGACTTAATTAACCATTTCTCCATAAAATGTTAATGTTCCAGGAACCCCACGGACCCGTCCACTGTTTTCACATCTTACTTATCACTGCTTACATTTTTCAACATTCTACCTGAACTTAACACCTTTGGAAAATTTTGTTTCCAGTACGTAGTTGGTTCACTTTTATTCATTAACCTTTTTTTTGGTGGAAAATATCGTTAGGACATGTACATTTATTTTCCGCTTGAGTACTGTCAGACAATCGGTAGTAAATATATGTTTTGCTAGTATCTTTCATCAGTTACTACTTATGATGTATTTTTAGTTATTATAGGGATCAATCGAGAATCAATGACTGGAAACTCTCTGCAAAATATTTTGACATTAAGTCGACTTGTGGGTGAAGAAAACTGTATATAAACCTACCTATTGCTGAACATTATTGAGTAGAGTTTTTTCTCCCAATTCAAATCCGTTCAATTTAGTTCTTTCTAACAGTTTATTCTAAAGTTCGACGTAATTTTTTATACCAGTTCATTTTAAATCTCAAATAGTTCAAAAAGTGTTCATTCGAAACATTATACTGCAGTCCAGGGCAGTATTATTTTAGCTTCTAATTTTTACAGTGCGTTTTTAAAACCGGAAATTTCAAGACATATATTCTGTGTTCAATAAAGAACATTGTTTATCAAGTACCACGCAAACAAATGATTAGTTTCGCGATAACGCTACAAAGATACAACAAAGTGCAATTCCTAAATAAACCAGTTTTTGTAAAATTTTCAACTGTTATTGTGTTACGTGTACCAGTGTAAGTAGTATGAATAAATTCCTAAGCAAATGGTTTAAGAAATTTTCATTGTTTGTTATCAACAATAGTAAACAAGCTAGAGCAGTTGCATATTGCTCGCAATAATTGGGGGAATAAAACAAGCTATTTCTTCTCCATTTAAAAAATATTGATCAGTGATAAGATAACTTGTCTACTAAATGCTTGTTTTGCCATTGCAATACTCCTCAGTTCTTTGCTACGTTTATTATCATCCCCAATAATACTTCCAAGTTACGTATACATTTCCATGTGGTTAAGATGTCAGGCTTTATATACAATTTTGCAGTCATATTTACCTTGCTTTTGTTTGTCATATTAATCTTTGGCATAATTGTTCCGAACAAACCATTCAGTACGCTGAGCATCGCTAGCATTTTTCTTTCCATTTCACGCTTGCCGTCTACGTACTTTATGCAATGTAACCGTTGTCCATTTATTTAGATTCCTGTTGTCTCTTTTTTCAGCCTATATGTTTTATTTTCTATTTAATTTAAACAATGTGTTAACCTACATTAACTAAAACTGCTTCAAGGCCTACAAAAGTAATAAACGTTAAAGTAAAACCATTTCGTCTATTTTTCAAGCGCTATCACTGCTTCTCTGGTTCTCTACCATAGTCTAAATCCAACCTGAGCCACATCCAAGGCACTCTTAATTTTGTAGTTAATTCATAATCGTCGATTTTGGGGTTTGACTATTTACAAATACATTTAAGTTCTATAATCTGTTAAAACAAATCACATTGTTTTGGGTGTGGTTCCTTAACTGTGGTGATTGCATCGATGTGTTTAACACAGTATGGCCACTGTCGTACCTGTTTTGTAGTGAAAGTATTTTTTTTTAACCAGAAGTAAAGCACATAAAAGTAGTCAAAAACCCCAACACGGGTAGTTTTCGAATTGCGTCTATTTAGGATTAAAAAAAATTACCAATAGAAGTCAACGGATATTTGTTAATTATCGCATGCAATATGCAAACGGTTGAAGATGCCAATAAGGAATTTAGAAAAAGAAATGTCACATATACAGTTGTCAGTGTGAATTATCATATTCAACCTAAATCTCAGGTTCAGGGGTAAGAACCGAAAGGTACTGTGTTCAATTCCCAGGGTTCCCTTTCACTTTTTCAGTACACACTGTAAACTTAACATTAACTGAGTTTGTTGCAGTGTATTTGCGCAAGTTGAATGTGTCTTCGCAGGAGGCGTAAATCCTTCGGTCCCGTATCCCTGCAATGTTGTGCACATTAAAAATCGTTACCTTCCTTACAGAAAGGCAAGGATTCGGCAAAATTTCCAGGATAGTGAGGTGAAACTGGCGTCCGTGATTGGTCATAGTCGCGGACCGAAGTACCAAAAAAACAGTAAGTCTCTTTTTATGTCAATTGCGGCTGGCAACTTTTTTGTATCTAATATTTCCATAAACAAAATTGTGTTTATATATATATATATATATATATATTGTTGGAGAAACACAACTGGTACGCCCCTGCCTTCTTTTGTCCGCTATTGCACTTGCTGCTAATCTCCTACCGTTGTTTGTCTATCATTTTATCTATAATTCCAGTAGAGAAACTATTATTAAATGTTAATTACTTGATAATGAAAGTTTCAATAACAAATACATTTAGAAATAACCACGTTAACTAATCTACATTTGCAAAACATCTTATCAATAGTCACCATACACCCAGAGTACATAACTTTAAGACACTAAAGTTTTGTAATGATAAGCGCAAAGTTAACTTTTTGGAAGGTTTAGAACTAAAAAATCACATACACGACAACAAATCCCTTGTTTTAAATAAGCACACTGATTAGATGGATTCCCCTTCTCGGAGACTCTTGATTCTAATAAAACTTCTGGACGCAGCAAGTGCGTTATGGTAGTGAATTTTCATAAAAATGTTTTTAATAGCAAACATGTTTTTTTAGGAAAGCAGGCATCACTCTATATAATAGAAACAATGTGCCATGTTTCATCAAAATAACTTTATTGTTTGAAAATGTACAAAAATTTCCGAAAGTAAACTTAGATTGTTCCCGAAAAAACTGGTTTCCTGGTCAACCTTATAGGTTAATAGCAAATTGAGCTATTCAAATTTAAAGAATTTAATGAAAATTCGCTACCATAACGCACTTGCTGCGTCCAGAATGTCTTTTCTTATAAAGATGTATTATATTTTGATGGAAAATGCAAAAATGCAATAACATAGGGCGTGCTCAATTGAGGAAAACCCAAATTTATTTTTCTTTAAATGCCTGTAACTTTTTTGTCCTTTATATAAAACATAAAACTGACCCCGGATATGGATTCTAGGCGTCCTAGTTCGCGCTCATTTGCTAAAATTTTTTCAAAATTCAAAAGTCGGAATCTCCCCATTAGTGAAATTATCTACGAAAATTCACTAAAATATATTAAACAGATTACATATTACTGATTACATCTTACTATATTAAAAATAGTTGCAATAGTGTAATATGTTGATATATGTCGATTTTTGCGTGATACAGAACCTGCACTTCTTGTGGTTATTGTTGTTTTGTTATCTATTATTATAATTGTTGGTATGGTTATTATTGTTCTAAGTTGATTTTATTTTCATAACAAATATTGGCACACATGACATAGACATTTTAAGGACACCATTTGTCATTTTCAAATTTTATTTTTTAAATCAGTCTTTGACCCAAACACCCCAACGTGGACACGGATTTTTATTTAAAGTGGTCATGTAAAAGGTTAAAATCTATTATAAAGAAGGAAATAAGCTATTGTGAAGCCACTGGAAAAGTCTCTACATCAGTATTTGGTATGGAACGGTTTCAACAAGTAACTGCAAAGATAATGATGAATGAAATATACCTGTTCTATGCCAGCCCGTTTAATTATTTATCTTACTAAATGCCGTAGGTTTCACAGCGGTTCACAGGTATCATTTTTAGCGGTATATTACGAATTAAGAGTTTGTAATCACACTTAAATTATCAACGAGCCAGGGACGATTGGCTTTTAGTTTGTAGGTATCGTAGAACTGAGTTATCTGCGTAATTGTCACGATTGCTTTTCCTAACATAATTATCCATTCTTTTAATTTGCAAGTGCAAATTTCTTAACATCTTAATTGAAGCGAGCGAAACGTATCTTTGTGTTGGTATTGCATGACAACGATCAATTATCAAAAGGTTATGTTTCGACTGAATGACTTGTTAGTCCATTGTTAGCTTCAGTATACAATTATACAGGGTGTGACGACTGACGTGATTAGAAGGAAGTGGTGCTATTACCAGGACGGATGTAACTGTTATTCTAGTGAGGTAGGTCAGATAGCAAGAGCGAATAGTTGATTGAACAATAAGATATATCTGATTGAACAATACACAATGCTGCAATTATCGAGTCAATGGAGACAGTTTGAGAGCATTGTTCAGGGCAGATTTTTAGTAACCTTTAAAAAATTGCATGCAGTGCACTGTTTCAAGGCCACTACATGTATTTGCAATACAAATCTGTTAAAGGGAGCCTTAAATACGTAAGCAAATTCCCCTTTCAAAGATAGTGTTTATCTAAATTATAAGCACATCTTCATCTAGTGAGCTCATAAAATAAATTTTCTGCGTACTAGAGAATTTATAGAAAGAAAAATCGCTGATAGAGACGTAGTTTCTAATTTTCTAAGCATTTTTTTTTTAAATGAACGCGACGTTTTATCCTGAAATGAGGCAAAAAATTAAGAAAATTTGGGGTAAATTGTTTGTGAAAAATAAGTTACTTAAATAAAATAAAAATAGACTTAAACATGTTAAGTCACGTCACGTCAGGTTAGGCCAGGTCAGGTGAATGATATACAAAGGTGATAAAATAATTTTGTGTGTGAGGTTTGTTCCTTTTTGGAAAAACCCTCACAAAATTTTGTGTGCAAGATTAATTTGATTCATGTGATTATTGAGTCGGCAGTGTCTTATCAGTTTCTTCCTAGAAGGCCTTTTGAGAATTTAGACGAAAAAATTTGCTATTAAGGAGATCGCGACTTAAGGACCTAAAAGAAGTTTTCATACTGCGTTTTTGTTTTTAGCAAATGTTCGTAGGAAAAATTCGCTGTTAAGGAGATTGCTACTTAGAGCCGGAAAAAATTCTTCAAATGAGCGTAAACTAGGCACTCTAGAACCCAAAGCCGCGGTCAGTTCAGGTGAGGTCATTTCCGTTTAGGGTAGGTCAGGTTAGGTCAGGTAGGTCAGGTTAGGTCAGGTTAGGTCAGGTTAGATCCGATTAGGTCAGGTTACGTCGGGTTAGGCCAGGTTAGGTCAGGTTAGGTCGGGTTAGGCCAGGTTAGGTCAGGTTAGGTCAGGTTAGGGCAGCTTAGGTCAGGTCAGGTAAGGTCTGGTCAGGTTAGGTCAAGGTAGGTCAATTTAGGACAATTTAGGTTATGTTAAGTCAAGTTAGGTCCAGTTAGGTCAGATTGGGTCAGGTTAAGTCAAATCAACACTTTGTCTTAGATAATTTTTTACCACACCAGTGATTGCTTCTAGTTTATTTATTAATAGATATAATTATGATCGCCCTGGCCAAAGCAGTAAAAAGCTTCGGGGTTTATCGAAGGCCAAGTCTCACATTCCCTGGCAAACTCGTCTGCTATATCGTTTCCTATATCATGCTGTCACTTTATTGGACTTTATTGGGCGTTATACATACCTTTATTACAGTTCTAACAAAGTTCAACACTATCCTAATTGATTTATATGCAAACTGATCTAACACCCAAGTCTCATTTGAAACCGTCAAGTATCCGAGTTTCTGGCCCCTCTCTCCCTGATGTTTATTTATATTTGGACATCTTTTTGCGGAGCTGAACTGGGTTGTCACTGGGCAGACACAAAATCGGTTTTACCTAAAATTATACAGCAATTGTTAATCAAAATGTAAACTTAATAAACATCCTTCCATGTGCTACACTTTCTCGACTTAAAGTCTTTGGAAACAAAGAAACAAAGAAACAAAGAAGCAAAGAAACAAAGAAACAAAGAAACAAAGAAACAAAGAAACAAAGAAACAAAGAAACAAAGAAACAAAGAAACAAAGAAGCAAAGAAGCAAAGAAGCAAAGAAACAAAGAAACAAAGAAACAAAGAAACAAAGAAACAAAGAAACGAAGAAACGAAGAAACGAAGAAACGAAGAAACGAAGAAACGAAGAAACGAAGAAACGAAGAAACGAAGAAACGAAGAAACGAAGAAACGAAGAAACGAAGAAACGAAGAAACGAAGAAACGAAGAAACGAAGAAACGAAGAAACGAAGAAACGAAGAAACGAAGAAACGAAGAAACGAAGAAACGAAGAAACGAAGAAACGAAGAAACGAAGAAACGAAGAAACGAAGAAACGAAGAAACGAAGAAACGAAGAAACGAAGAAACGAAGAAACGAAGAAACGAAGAAACGAAGAAACGAAGAAACGAAGAAACGAAAAAACGAAGAAACGAAGAAACGATGAAACGAAGAAACGAAGAAAGAAACGAAGAAACGAAGAAACAAAGAAACAAAGAAACAAAGAAACAAAGAAACAAAGAAACAAAGAAACAAAGAAACAAAGAAACGAAGAAACTTAGAACCGAAGAAACACAGTAGCAAAGTAACAAAATATATATGTATAAAATGTTGGCGAGAGGGATTGTTCCGTCGAAAATGAAAAAAGCATTATGAAGTCGACATACAAAAATGGTGATCAATTACTCAAGGTACAGACAAATGAGCCCCTCCTGAAAAAACCTTCGAAAAGATAGTGAATAATAAGCTGACAACTTATCTTGCCGATAATAAACTTTATTCGCCATATCAACGTGGCTTTCGACAAGCACGAAGGATTGAAACTGCAGTTTTTGAATTTGTGGAGCAAATTGGCGAACACGCTGACAAAAAATAAGTAGCTTCGGGAGTTTTTATAGACTTCTCCAAAGCCTTTGACTGTGTAAATCATGAGGTCCTTCTAAGTTCACTGTTAAGGTATAGAGTAGCAAGTTCTGCATTGGGCTGGTGTAGATGCTATCTTACAGAGAGAATGGAAAGTGTTCTAATATAATAATAAATCTGCCAGTACCTACTCATCTAGGACTTCCCGAGTGATTGTTGGGGTGTCACAAGAAACACTTCTTGGAGCTAAGGTGTACATTATTTATGCCGACAGCCTACTTCACTACGTAGTCCATCAATCTGGAAACAACATCTATTCAGGCAACAAAAGAACGGTAACCCCTTATTCTGATGATACCAGGTTTCTTATGGGTGCATAATGTTCAGGACATTATGGCTGATGCTGACAAAACTTCTAAAAGGCTTACCAACTGGGTTGTTAAAAACCAGCTTGCACTTAATAGGGATAAGATAGCATGCGTGCTCTTTAAGTGCTCAAAATCAAAAAAAGATATTGGACAAATGTAGAACTTGATGACCAAACCGCAACTTTGCACAACTCTACGACTTTTTATCGATAGTGATATAAAATGGAATGTCCACATATCGATGAACTCTGCTCCCGAATCTCATCCGTTCGGTATGCAATAAAAACACTAACCCAAAGATACAATACATTTACTGTTTTGTCACTGTATTCTGCATGTTTCTACTCACAACTAAGGTTTGGTATTATACACGCACTATACACGCATGCGTGCTCTTTAAGTGCTCAAAATCAAAAAAAAAATATTGGACAAGTGTAGAACTTGATGACCAAACCGTAACTTTGCACATGTCTACGAAATTACTGGGATTTTATATGGATAGTGAGTCAAAATGGAATGTCCACATATCGATGAACTCTGCTACCGAATCTCATCCGTTTGGTATGCAATAAAAACGCCAACCCAAAAAAACAGTACCTCTACTGTTTTGTCACTGTATTATTAATATTTCTACTCACAACTAAGGTTTGGTATTATACACTGGCGATTAACAAGTGAGGAAAATCGAGTTTTTAAGCAGCAAAGACAAATATTGGGGATAATATTCAATATCCTGCATAAACACACTTGGAGAAACACTTTTAAGGAATAGGGTATCCTTACACTCCTCAGCATCTACATCCTGGAAGTGCTAGCTCAATTTCTTCAAAACAAGACCAAATAAAACGCAATGCAGTAGAACATGGTTTTACCACAAGAGGTCAAAATAACCTGCAAACTAACAAACATTACAGAAGTCTGTACAAAAAGTCAGTGTTCTACAATAGCTGCAAGTTGTTTAATGGATTACCAGAAGATTTACGGAATTGAGACACTTTACCAACTTTCAAGAAGAGAGTGAAAACAGTTAACTTAAACAAGACTGTGTAAACGATTTTAACATATAAACTACCACTAAACAATCTTTAATCTAATTTTGTTTAGTAATATGCACTTTTTATTAGTAATATAGTTACCATGGTAGAAACCTTATGTACCTGGTGTTTCTAAAAAACAATATTGGATTTAGATCTGTATTCTGTAGCTTGTCTTTTGAACGTACTTGTGTATTTTATAGTTATTTTTGTTTCGCCTTTATGTGTAATTTTTTTCATTCTTATGTTGATTGCGTTTGTTATGTTATTTTTATTGTTAGCAGCTAGAAGTACATAAAACTCCTGTGATATTTAGGTCATATTGGCCTGTTTTGTTGTTAATATCACCCAAGTTTTAATCTCTATGTTAAAAGAAAAAAAAGTTAAAAGCATTTAATAAAAAAAATGGTGCCAGATCATTTGTATGAAAATTCCCTACCATAACGGAATTGCTGCGTTTATATTTTTTTAAATGCTCTCATGGTATTATAAATATAAATAAATATTTACACAGTAATATTTTTATAGTAAAAGAAATGTGATTTAGCAAGACCTATATGGCATGCACACTGAGTTGTTATTGACTGACTGAACAGCTGCTTATATCTTCATATTCAATTTTCCGGTTATTGGCGTTCTGTCGGCATCAGATCGAGCGCATAGGGCATTAAAAGCTTCAGATAAGCTTGAACATATCTAACTCTGACTAATTTAAATCTCAATTTAAAGTGAGGCGGAACAAGCTAGGCTATTACTATAACTCAAAGCAACACCCTCCATTTTATGCCTGTTTAGAGGTCTTCATGTATCCCTCTATAAAATAGCCTGCAGATAGTCGGCAGCAAACTTTTTTTGCATTCGTATCAGCTAATCTGATACCACTGAAAATTGGGGAGTATTACGTTCTTATATTTGATAGATATTTATAACTACGTAAATGTAATAAAGTAGTCTACGTCGTTTAGTAATTTTACGTTTTAGTGAAATTTTATTTAAAAAAAATTCACTAATTCTTAAAATGGTTTCGATTTTTTATTAACTTTTTAACAGTAGCTTACGTAATGTATATTTTACAAATAATATTTTTTTGGTGAAATTTCATTAAGAGAATTCACTAATAGAGACGTAACGACGGTGAATCTTTCGGAAACAAATTTCAAATGACCGCGAATTAGGGCCCCTAGAACCCATATCCAAGGTCCGTTTTAAATTGTATATGTTTATATATTATGTGATAGACCGCGGACGAGTTCCCAAATCAGCTACAATGGAGGTTTTACCCCGAAAAATATATAAAAATATTTTTGAGTACGCTATAATTTTCAGAGTAACTGGAATGAGACTTTATATGTAGCTAGAAATGGTGCAAATAAACATTTGTTGTGATTCTTAAGTAATTTGGTTCACAAAATTTAGAGTATTTCAAAATTAAAAATAAAATCTTAGGAGATGAATTTAAACGAATTAAGTGGTTAAGTCCATTGCCTTACAAAGACAAAGTAGTTAGCTGCCATGCGCAGAATGATTCCTATTACAGGAAAAATGATACATCAACGATAACCAAATAATACAAATAACGCGCATAAAACATACTACCCGAACTAGCATTCGAGAAATCTCGGCAACAAAAAATTCCAACAAGGCTTTAAATCGTTCGTCAGCAGCTACGACGTTAGAATGACAGATGACATATAATAAAAAATGCTAAGTGATTGTTTCTTAAGTGGGGCTTTCAATGAATTTTTAAATTACACTATATTTGTAGCTTGATGAACGGCTCCAATTAAAGTTTTGGACTAAAAGTTTGGCATATAGTGGAATGTTTAAGGGTTAAGGCAGGCAACAAAGAAATATTTAAGGAACTGTCGCTTTCTATAGAGAAAATATGATGTTTTTGCCAAACCATGATTTGGTAAGTTTTATATTATAATAATATGATAAAATAGATACGAAAGAATGAAATAAATATTGTAAGCAAAATCGACTTACGTCTCTATTATAAAGATTTTAAAACAGTTCGTTCTTTTATATTTAAGCTTAAACTTAGTAATAAGACACTATCTAAAATCGAAACAGTCGTCGAATGTGTTTCAAGTCACAATTCATATTATTGTGTAATTAGCTGTTGTGTGTTTTTTTCTTTCTTTAACGTCGGCCTGTTTTCGCGACTATGGCCAATCACCGACGCCAGTGACCAGTTTCACCTCAATATCTTGGAAATTTTGCCGAACCACTGCCTTTCTGTAAGGAAGGTAGTGATCTTTAACGTGCCCAATATCGCATGGACACGGGACCGACGGATTTACGCCCACTCTGAAGGGCGGAACGTGCAGACATTCAACTTTCTCAAACGCAATGCCACAACCTCGGTTGATGTTAATTGTACAGTATGTATTGGAAAAGTGAAAGGAGAACCCTGGGATCGAACTCAGTACCCTTCGGTTCAGAGGCATACGTTCTTACCATTGAACCACCAAGGCTCTTTGTTAGCTGCTACATTTACTTTTGATGTAATATAAAATCTCCTTTGGCAGCAAGCAAAATACTAAACTGATTTCAATCAAACTTGGCAAAAATCTTATTTGGGCGAAAACCGAGGTCGATCTCGTTAATCAGTCTTTATACTCAAGTTTTTCCGGTGGAAAATCGGGGGAAACTTTTTGAAAACGGTATATTTTTGTAAGTATCAACGTAACTGGAATGAGACTTTCCATGTGGCTAGAAATAATGCAAATAAACCAATGTTGTGAATTTTAAGCAATTTGGTACACAATATTTAGAGTTTTTTTTTCAAATTAAAGAAAATAAATCCCAAAGACATGCATTGAAACCACTTGAAAGTCCAATGCCTGACAGATAGAGTAGTTAACTGCCACGCGTAAATGAATTCATACAACAAGTATAAACCATACATCAACAGTAACCAAACTAAATATATACCAGGCATAAAACATACTACCCGAACCACAAATCGTGAAATCTGGGCTGCAATATGGAAGATGACAGATGACATAAAATTAAAAATTTGACCAGTGATTGTTATTTAACTGGGGGATTCAATCAATTATTAAAATATACTATATTTGTAGCCTTATTAACGGCCCCAAATACAGTTTTAACGTAGGATAGATATATTATGCTGTCGCATAATATGGCAGATATGTAAACAAAATCAAGCTCTATAAAAATGATTATTAAAATAGTTTCTTTTATCTTTAAACTTAAACATAAAACGTCATATAAACCCGAAACCGTCGTGAGATGTGTTTCTACTCATTCTGTAATTAATTGTTACGTATACTTTAAATATAATATCCCGGGCATGAAGCCTATTTAAGTATCACACAAATAAAACTTAGTTGACGTGTGCCTAGAGCAGAGGGCATCGCGCTGGCCTCCTAAGCAGAAGGTTACGCGATCCACTCCAGCTCGATAAATGTATGGCTTTTTTTGACATTTGGAGGAACAATAGTGCACATACTTTATACGTTTTGAACAAGATCTCATTTTTGTTTAAAACGCCTAAATAAGTTTGTCACCTTAATGTCTGAAATTATAATTTTGTAATTGTTGATATTGAAAGAACCGTTTTGATTAGGTTGACTAAAACAAAATCATACTGGCGATTAATAAGGAAAAATAACTGCTCTTTTATAATCTGGCATATACTTTATTTTTCTAAATATGAATTAAGTTTCCTTCTGGAAATGTTCTGATTAGAAATTTGAAATACAAGTTTAAACTTAAAGAGACTTGCACTATCTACAGATATAGCAAAATTTAGTTCTTTAGCTTCATAGAAAATTGAGTTTTGGGCATTTTTCTCAAAAGGAGTTAGCAGTCAAGACTTTTAGTGAATTTTCTTAAAAAAAATTCACTAATGAGGAGATCCCGACTTTTGAATTTTGAAAAAAATTCTCCAAATGAGCACTAATTAGGCCCCCTAGAAAACATATCCGGGGTCAGTTTTAATTTTTATATGTTTATATATATATATATATATATATATATATATATATATATATATATATATATATATATATATATATATATATATATATATATATATATATATGTATCACACCGATAACTCAAAAAATAATGGGCCGATTTTGATTAAATTTGGTGAAAAAATTCCTTTTGCAAATGGCTTGAATGAGTTCGTTAGCCAGGAAAGTCTGCCCAGGTTTTCCCGGAAAATTTTGTGTTTTCTTTCGAATAAAAATTATATCTCCGGAATTAACAAAGTAAGGGCAACCAAATTTGGTACGCGGATTTACATCCTTATAGGTAAGCTACCTACCAAAATTTAGCTATGTATGTCAAAAGACAAAAAGTTATAGGTATTTAAAGAAGAATAAATTGGGGTTTTCCTCAAAACGTCAAAGTGGCGATTTAAAATGTCAAAATTCGCAACATTTAGGCAAATAACTTGAATCTAATACGGGCTATGGAAAGAAAATGTCTCAAGAAGGATGTTTTACAAACCCTAAAGTCTTAGTTTCAACCGTCATTGTCCTTCATTTCACTAAAATATTTGCAGAAAATTCATTTCAAATAGACCCTTTCTCTGATGCTTGGCAGTAGCCTTAGCTATAGAGTTTATCGTTTAATGGTATATAATTTTGGTCGAATTTTCGTAAAAAATCAATAAAGCTCAATATATCCGTTATTATATAAGATATGAAAAAAATTTGTATATATTAATTATAGGGTGTCTTGAGCTACATCTTAAAATAATATTTCTACAATCACAGGGTATCCCATAAGTCGCTGGTGATACAAATTTCCTTTTTTTTTTAATCAAACATGGCTTATGTTATTGCATTTTTGCATTTTCCATCGAAATATAATGCATGTTTGTAAGAAAAGAAATTCTGGACGCAGCAAGTGCGTTATGGTAGCGAATTTTGATCAAATTTTTTATATTTGAACAGCTCAATTTGCTATTAACCTATAAGGTTGACCAAGAAACGTGTTCTTTCGGGAACACTTTAAGTTTACTTTTAGAAATTTTTGTACATTTTCACACAATAAAGTTATTTTGATGAAACATGGCACATTGTTTTTACTATATAGGTTATACTGGTAACCAAATTTGATTATTATTTCTTAAAAACACACAAATTTGTTATTAAAAACATTTTAATGAAAATTCACTACCATAACGCACTTGCTGCGTCCAGAGTTTTTTTTTGATAATAGAGAGATATCTATGGTAACACTTTCGAAAGAATTCTTCAAATTTGCGCGTACCAGGACCTCTAAAATCGGTCGTCAGGGTCTGTGTAAATGAAATTATTTAGGCCATCAATGAGGAAAAATAACTGCTGCGTATTAATTTGACAAATACTTTACTTTTCTAAATATAAATGAAGTTTTCTACTGGAAAGCTTTTGTAACTTTTAAGAAAATTTGTAATACAAGTTTCTTCTAAAGAAACTTACAGTACCTAGATATAATAAATTTTAATTTTCTAGCTTCATGGAAAATTTAGTTGTGGGCATTTTTCTCAAGAGAAGCTAGAAGATTTTTTGATAATAGAGAGATATCACTGGTAACACTTTCGAAAAAATCCTTCAAAGGCGCGTGTATTATGAAATCTAAAACCAATCTTCAAGGTCTGTGTAAGTTTATAGTATTAATTTTGGTAATATGCCGCATTAATAGTGTACAATTTTTATGAAAATTCCCTATTATAACGCACTTGCTGCGTCCCAAAAAATAAAATAAAAAATGGTCCAACAGTTTCAAACACTTATGTATAGAAATCAAGTTAAAACTTGGACAATCACTGGACGTAATATTTTAAATTGACAATCGCAAGTTCGTTTCGCAATGGCTGTTTTAAAGAATATAAAAAATGTTTATTAAGAACCGTTTTTTATAATATTCTCTGCATCTCACTGCAGAAAACATGATGTACCAAATAACACTGTCGCAAGAATCATGTTACAATGAATATACCACAATTAGTGAAATAAAACAGACGTAAGAAAAACAGTTCAAACAAAGAGACTTAGAAACGAATCCAAATAGAATCTTTTTTTAAATTATTTTTCTTTTTTTTTTCTTTTTTATTTATTTCACAACACACCACGAGGGCTTACAGCCTAAATACTATCGTACCGTGGGTGTCGATAAGGAGGAAAGAGGCAACTTGTTAATTCTGGACTTGAAGGTTTGGAGGTTCAGGGGAGAAGGAAAAACATGTGCCGGCAAGGTGTTCCACAACTTGGAGGTCCTCGGGACAAAAGAGCGGGCATAACAAGCTGTTCTATGTCTGGTGACCTGGACAGTAAAAGGGTGCATTCGCTCTGTTTCCCTGGTAGATCTGTTGGGGGCATTAGGTGGAGGAACTATGGAAGAAAGCTCCTCTCAGCAGTGCCCGTGTAGATATCTATAAAAGAGAGATAGGTCACCAAGAGCACGTCGGTGGGCAAAGGATGGCAGCCTTTGGGTAAGGGTAGGGTCACCGATGAGACATATAGCTCTCTTCTGAATGGAGTCCAGGATAGCGAGTGTAGAAGCGGCGGCAGCACCCCATATGTGGAAGCAGTATTCGAGGTTTGGTCTTATTTGTTAAGTATATAAAGTATAGATATTAGCTGGTGAAAAATATTTGCGAGCCCGGAAGAGGAAATCTAATTTCTTAGCAGCCGCTTTTGCAATGGATGTGACATATTGGTGCCAATTGAGATTTCAATCCACAGAGATGCCAACAAGTGAAAAGGATTCATTACTTTGAATAACTTGATTGTTTATTGTGATGGGTCTAGGGCTGGTGTATCTTTTATGAAAAAGAAAGCAAGACAGATTTAGTGGGGTTAAATTGCACAAGATTTCTACTTCCCCAGGCTAATATTTTTTGGAGATCCACGGAGACAGAACCCTCCATGTGTCTGCGTTCCTCATCTAGTTGGGCCAAAGAGACAGGCTTAGAATATTGTATATTTGAGTGGAGGGTGCTCTCGAGCACGTAACTGTGAACTGGGTTGGATGTGCTAGAGAGGAGGTGATTGATGTGGAGAAGAAACCAAGTAGGGGCTAAAGCTGAACCTTGAGGAACTCCTGCATTAATTGGATATAGTTTAGAGGAATGGCCATTCACAACAACAGAAATGCTCCGGTTGGAGAGGAATTTTGCTGTCCAGGTACATAGTTTTGGTGGTAGGTTATGGCCTATGGGCCGGTAGTTTATTAAGCAGCGCTGCGTGCCAGACCTGGTCGAAGGCTTTGGATATGTCTAGAGCGACAATCTGGAATTCACCGTGTAGTTCCATAGACTTATTGCAAGAATGGGTGACAAAGGAAAGAGGTCGGTAGTTGATCTGCGCTGACTGAATCCATACTGCATGTCGTGGATTAGACTGTGTTTTTCAAGAAATTTTAGTAATTCGGTGTTTATATACTTTTCCATCACTTTAGAGATGACTGAAACGAGAGAAATAGGCATGTAGTTGCTAGGATACGCTTTGGATCCTTTCTTGGGGACGGGTTGTACTCGAGCAGTTTTCCAGTTACTAGGAAATATGCCACTATTGTAAGATGTCTGAAACAGACGAGTCAGGACAGGAGCAAGTTCTGGTGCGCATTTTTTGAGAACAATTCCTGGGATCTCGTCAAGGCCAGAGGCTTTTTTGGTATTAAGAGAAAAGAGCATCTTTCGTACGTTTTTAGTTTTGAAAATGATGTCCGTCATTTTATGCGCGACATTGGGGACTGTTGGTGGTTGAACATTTGGAAGTGGGTTGAGCGTAGAATTGCCGGCAAACAACGAGGCAAAAAGTTCAGCCTTGCCCAGGGCGGTAGAAACAATTTCATGCCCTGAGACAAGAGGTGGGAACGTGCTCTTGCAGAAATTATTCCCAATAGATTTAGCAAGAGGCCAGAAGGGTTTGCTGCCCTTAGAGCTTAAGAGGACTTTGTTTTTGATGTGACTATTAAATGAGTTTTTTGCTTCAGAAAGAATGCGGACATAGCGGTTTCTTGCGTCGTTAAATGCTTGACGGTTTTCCTGACTGGGATTGTGTAGAAGTGTTTTGTGAGCTTTGACCTTTTCAAGTCTGGCCTTGTCACAAGATTTAGAAAACCAGGGCTTTTGAGTGGCTGAAAAGGTTTCCTGTGTACGTGGAATAAATAATTCCATACCAGCGTGGATAATTTCGGTGACGTTTTGTGAGATATCTGAGGGGTCAGGATGAGAGAATCATTCCTAAACCCCTACTTTTACAACAATCACAATCAAGAGGAATATATTAGGAAATAGTAGTACAAACACGAGTTATTTACAGTTTCAGTGGTTTTACGGTTTAACTTGTACTAGTAAGCTCGTGGGAAACGTACACTTAAAAAATTGTTTAAGTTTTGGAGCCATTACTAAAATTTGAAAATAGAAATTTTGGGAAATTTAAGGTCTTTCTGTAATAAGACATGTACTTGAAAGAGTTTCTACAAGTTTAAGATTTTTAGTTAACCCATTAACGCTTTTGTAACTTTTTTTTCCAAAATTACTATTTTTCTAAAAATATATTCACTGCTGGTCAATAAATGAAACTTGACCGCTAAAAAAATATTTGTTTATTCATAAGTATTTTTTTCGACATATGATATATCATATCATGGGCAGAAACAAGTACCTAAAAATATGTAATAAGTATTCGTAAAAATAAAAAAAATAATATTTGAAATAATTAATTTGTGAGTAGGTGTATGTAGAATGTAGTCCTATGTTACATTTAGAGAAAATAAATTTTGCACAGGTTTTGCAATGTGCGCATTGTCTTTGAGTGGAATTAAATGCTACAATGTGGTTTCATTTATTTTAGTATGATCCGACTACATTTTGGCTTTGTGCACTGAAGATATTCTGTGACTCTCAGAAGACACTGTACAATTCTTTTTACAAAGTTTAGTAAGTTGATTGATTTTTGGGTGTACGTATCTCTACCATGTACCATGTTTACCAAAGCACCATTGATAGCAAAGCGAATAAAGGGCCAGTACCACTTCTTAGAACGTATCTGTATCCGATAGTGACCACTCATTTTATCAATTAGATCGACACCTCCCATTTCTTGATTATACAAGTTTACCGCTATTGGCTGATCTACTTGCGCATACGGTTTTTCGTTCTTTGGCCATAATTTCGATTGACCTTTCGTAAAATATATGTATTCTTCAATGATGTTGGTACCAATCGTTACTTGGTTATTATCATTCCACCTCACTAGCGATATATTGCTTTCAGCGCCTTGCAATGCGTGAAAACTTTCACTGTTCTTTTTTTCAGATCATTCAGTGGGGCGTTTTATACCCTATCTGAACGAATTGTACCTATGCAATCTGTGTTTTCAGATTTCAAATTTTATAGCAGTCAGTGAATTAAAAAAGTTATCCAAAATCACAATACTATTATCTGGTAAATAATTCCCACTCGAGTTTTCAGTCACAGTCATCCTGTTATCTGTACTTTCGCGTAATAGCCTTGTCATTTTTTTTCTCCCTTAGGGCTCGTCCGCGTCTTTGCCGCTCTGATAGCACCGCAGCCTCTGGCTTATTGTGCATGCCCTTTGTCTTTTCTACTCCACCCATTCCAAAATCACTGTATCTTGAACAATTTGTAGGGTGAAGTTTTATATTGCTCTGTTTCCGGTCTAGGCTGACCGTAGATCAGTTGTCTTTTGCGGTCCAGAGCTTTACACTCGCACAAGATGTGCTGGGCTGATTCCTCCCCCTCGCCATAGAGTCTGCATGCTAGGTCTTCTAGAACCGCCCATAGCCTTGTCATAGCATAAGAAGCACATCCCAAGGTCTTACCATCTTGTTTGTTACCAGCACCAGAGTATGGATTTAATTTTAACAGATATCCATCTGACGTTGACAATCACGAAAATTTGAAGCCGTAACGGTTCGGTTTTCCCCCGTAGAAACCGTATCATGTCATGTTGTCCACAGTACGCCTCTATGACTTTTCACCAAGTGAAAAACGTTGCTAGGGGACACATTTTCCCAGAAGGGCGTTTGCAGAGAGAATAATGACTCCAAATATATATATATATATATATATATATATATATATATATATATATATATATATATATATATATTTCTTCACAGAAACAAAAAAATCGTGATTTCCTTTAAAAATAGCATATTTATTGCTATCATCGCAAATGTGTTGGGTAAATTCTTTTGAAAAACATTGCTAATAAATCTATAGGCGACAGATTTTTATCCCTCATTCGCTGAGCTATATAAGGTTCAGTGGGTTCGAGGTTTTTGTTCGCCAGTTTCTGATTTTGCGTTTAGTTGCTTTATTTTGTTCTTTTGGGAAGAAGTCTGTGGCATAGTTCCAAGTACAGCTTCGGATGTGTCTTCTAGCTGATTGTCATCTTTTTCGTACCTTTTCGCAAAAAGTGAAAGCACTTTCAAGTCTCGTTAGGTACAGTTCTTTTTCTTCGACATCTTCTGTAACTGAAAATATCTCCATCGGCTGTTTCAAGATACCTTTTCCTATGCCTCGAATTTGAAAATCCCCTTCTTCATCACTGGGCGCATCATCTGTGTCACTTTCTTGCCCATCATGCAGAGCCAATATCACCAAACCTATTAACTGGCTGAAGATCAGTATCTTGTCTATTCAGCTCTTCCAGGTAGTTGAGAACTTCCTCTGCATCTCGTGGAGCCCCATATTATAGAATTCTTTTTTTGCAAGGAAATGCCCGTGATATGAAATTTCATGTCCAAAATTCATGAACTTTTTATTGACATGGTTGTAATAAATCTAAAATAATTATACGTGATTTCATAGCATAAGCAAAGAGACGTTCTGCGTAAGAAGATAACAGACCTAACCTCACCTGAGAGCCATGATTTGTTAGAGATAAAATCTTCCAGATGTTGTTCAAACTCCACAAACTTAATTAAATACATTTAACGCTATTGGATGTTGATAGCATAGGAAGGTACTATTTAAATAAGGGGTGAAACACTACTAACTCTATCACACCCAACTCAAAATAAACCTTGCTCAAAGTACAATGACTTACCCTGTATGGTATTTCATATCATATGCATTAATGGGTTAAGGGGATAATTAAAAACAATTGGAAAAAGATTCACAATTTTTAGCACATTAGTCACCTGCAAATTCGTTTTTCATCATAAAAGTGAACACCAGATTCATATATGCAAAAGTCGTTATGAATTATTTAAAGTATACCCACATGAATAACTTTAATATGGATGCAGATAACAACTGTGTCGTCTGTCTGCGGCAAATTGCCTGCAAATCGGGATAATATACCTAAGTCGCTAATATACATGTCCATGTTTTTGCATAAATGAATAATAACGTTAATGTTAAAAACAAATGCGGGTTCGTTTTACAACTGGTGATTAGAATAATTGACCTAGAGGTAATTCTAAATGATGTAGAAGAAATAAGTGTTGATTAAAAACATGTGCCTACTTATAATTTTACTACGATTTTTAATATTGTATGTTCCAAGAACGATTTTTTTAAAGTTACGTATTAAATCATGCTAATAATTTTAGAGCAAAGTTTGGTGTGTCTAATACCTGACCACAACTTTTCCTTAAACTATAAAATCATGCTGCAAAATAAGCACGATTATTTTCTAGTGTTTTTGTTTGAAAGGATTCAAAAAATGTTGAAAGGGTTTTGTTCGTTTGAAAAGGTCTCCCAAATAAAAACATTTTTTATAGAGCGTGGCATATTTAACTTGATTATCTCGTGCATCATCGTTTGTTCTACATATTCTCATATTTGGTTTTTGCGTTCAAATTTAATTAAAGTTTAATAAATAAACTATTTTGATTTGCCTTGAAATACTTAGTTTTTTTAAAATTTAAGCCCTGACAGAGGTAAGTTGGATAGCCCAGTACTCCACTGTTCACTACCGACAAATTAATATTTAGTGAATAATTTTCGCAGAAAAAATTCACTATTGAGAAGATCGCCTCTTTTAAATTTTGAAAAAAATTCTTCAAATTAGAGCGAACCTGCCCCCCTAGAACACACAGAAAAATCTGACTAGTTTTTTTATATCTCCGGAAATAACATAACTATGACAACCAAATTGGGTAGGCGGAATTATATTATAAAATGTAAATCACTTACCAAAATTTAGATCCATATGTTAAAAGAAATAAAGAAGCTAAAGGCATAAAAAATAGGTGCCATAGGTGACCAGAGAAACGTACAAGCCTAAAATATTGTGTTACACAAAATATAATAAATGTTACAGGCAGACTATCTTTTTGTGGCTTGAAAAGGTCAAGGAATAGGAAAAAAATTACTTTAAAAGTTTTATAGTTTTTCTTTTGAAAATGTGAAAGTAATGACTTGAAACGTCAAAACTGATGAGTTTTAACAAAGGTTCTCGCAGTATGCATGGAAAATATCAAATGACATATCTTTAGCAAAGTCCTAGGTTTCTGTGCCAAGTGTTCATTTGATAAAATATTTGCAAAAAATTATTTTGGAACCATTTTCTGTACAAAAGAATAATAAATATTACAGACAGACTATCTGTTTGTGGCTCGAAAAGGTCAAGGAATAGGAGAAAAATTACTTTAAAAGTTTTATAGTTTTTGTTTTGAAAATATTAAAGTGATGACGCCTGATTAATATAATGCCGTACAAAGATGAAATATTTACTGTTAGGTTGATTCCTTTAAGTTAAATAGCTTTAGTTGTATTTAGCATATTTCTTAATATCTTCCAAGAATGGACTTATTAGATTTCCTTGCTACGTCAATAAATAGTTCTTAATATTTTAACCGGTTGAACATTCTGTACTACTGACGTTATGTCAATCTATACGTCCATAAGCGCCATCTGGAAGCTCCATAAAAGCAGGCTTCTCGCCAAACATTAGTCAGTTCTAAAAGAGATCTCATCTTAGTAGTAGTTCCTTGGGAGCTCGCCTTGAGCTCTCAATCTTCCCAGTTAAACACCGCTCGTGTGTTAAATTTAGTTCGACCAGTTTGGTCATCGATTTCATCTTCTTATTTCCTTGGAACCTCGCTCTGAGCTCCCAATATTCCACACCTCTCGTGTGTTTCAACCTAAATTATCTTAAATACCACTTGTGTATTTCGTACGTGCCAAGTACAGTAGTAACGTAAATATTCTGTGTTGCTCCTAAATTAGGAAAGTATACGTGATCAACTTTCATTATACGCGCGTTTAAGTAAATGTAATACGCAAGTAGGTAACAAACTTGTGAATCTCCTGAGTAATCCGTCAACAAAATGTAAAACCAAATTTTAAACAATACTTAATGTAAATAGTGTCAATACAAATATATATATATATATATATATATATATATATATATATATATATATATATATATATATATAATACATATTTATATATATATATATATATATATATATATATATATATATATATATATATATATATATATATATATAATATATATATATATATGTATATATATATATATATATATATATATATATATATATATATATATATATATATATATATATATATATATATATATATATATATATATAAAACAAGTATATCATTGTAATCTCCTGGAATCCAGTGTACCTCAAGTTTAAATATACAGTCCACATCTAGTCCGCACTTTCAACATCTTCTCCAAGTGATAATTAAAGTCGAATAATTAGCCAGGAGGGTGGGATCGATCTACCTGCAAATCATTGGGTACAGAAAACCAGCCCCCCCATATAATAATAAAATGTGTAGATCGGTTTTATGACAATTTATTACCATAACATACTTGTTCCGTCCAGACTGTTTTATCTGGTACTCTCCTGAGTTCATATTATGCCGTGGTATGCTTCGACTTGAATTTATTTACAAATACCGTTCAGAAGAGGCTGCAAATTTTCCAATGGTTGTCTTAATGACAATAAAAAAATTAATATGAAAACCCCTATATAGTGCGTTAAATAAAAAATTCAGTACATGAGAATTTTGAAAACGGTACAATTTCGTTTTACTTCCATATATGTTTTTATTGACATGATGCCTGTCTAAAATTTCGTATACTACATTATTACTTTGTCCTTTGCCAGCCGGTGTTAGCACAATTGGTCTACACTTATTAGACTTTGCAAGGAGAAAGTCAACTTTTTTACTTCTTATGCACGCCATGTTTAATTTTTACTCTTTAAAATTCTGACAAGAGGGGCTTTTTCAGAATGTTTGTTTAACTCAGTAAACCATAAAATATAATAAAATTAATGTGTTAGAAGGGCATACCTCGATAATTATATATTCACGAATGTTTACTTATACTTACATACTAACCTACTAATAACCACTTACGTAAATACTTCCTGCTTATTTAAAACTAATTTACTGACCTAAACTTAGAGAAAAACTAAAAAGTAATCAATTTGTATTTCAGAAAACCAATTTTACAGCAATTGTCCAAATAAGCTAGCGTTTTGTTAAACACAGAATCTACACCTTTCAATAGTTCACTGACTCACTGGTTTGCTAGCACGTGTTATCATCTACACACTAATTTCACTCAGTGCTTCTTGCATCGCCCAACGACTTCTATAACATTTTATCATAGGGTCCTTAATTTAGGGACAAGGAAACAATATATTTAACTGCTTAAGGATTATTGAGAAATTTAAACCATTTAGAGTTAATTGTAGTTTTGATTTTGTAACGTTTTACACGTTTTACAACCTTTACCCACACTATAAAGTTCATTAGTACATCATTATAGTATTTATTTAGTCAAGGGACTCATAAGCTGACGTCATAATCATGGACGTGATTTACCAGGGTCATAGGCAATGTAATACCACCTTCTTATTCAATGAACTTTAAAATCTCGCCATAGAAACACAGATATTCTTTCGGGATGTCAGTGAAGACTTTTTAAGTCGGCCCTCGTTTACGTTCGTACTTTAGTTAAAAGTCTATATAGATCCAATCGTCTTCGATGGAGTCCTCTTCCGACAAAATCATTCTCAAAATTAAAATGGTCAAAGTAAGTTTGGGCTGAGAGAGGATGCAGCATGCCTATATCGGCTACCCTCTTTCTTGGGGTCTTCATTATGCGACAAAAATCGAGGACACCTTGCTGAAAACACTTGTATTGTGCTAGTGTGAACGTTCCGCCTGACAGGTGTGACAAAACCAGCAGCAATGAGCCATTCAGGACTTGGAGCCACTTAAGCCAAGCAGAATCCGGTTAAGATCTATCGGCGGTCTGGGCATCCCTAAACAGTCCTACAACATTTAGAGCGGTCCTGCTGGCCATGAACAGCAACAGACGCTGCATCTTCACTGAACCCCCATGAGACACCACCCCGGAAGCAAAGTATAAGTGCTTGGTTGATCTGCTCTTTTTGTTTTCGTTTTAAATTTAAATACTAACTGCCGCAGGCAACCATTTTAATATATAACACTTTGTATTATATAAAGCCATTTTTAATCAATAAATAATAATATCTGAATGTTGATTTTTATTTGTGTGTTCGACGTCACCTAGATTATAAGGCCCGAAGCCGCCTTTTCATGTGCAGTAAATGCTAGCTCGTCGCCGACTAGCTAGGTCATTTTCCTTTTATAATCAAAAATTTAAATTATTTTATCATTACGTTCTAAATAAAATAACTATTCACTTTGAGGGTTATATAACTGGCACTTACAACGTGGGCCAAGTCGAAGGACAGATGTGGCTTATATCTGATGATGTTGAGCTCGAAAATTGAGACTCGGTTGTCGTTGTGCGTTCTGAAACTTAAATTTTGTATTTAAATTTTATAATATAAATAATTATTATTTTGTTTTAGAGAAGAGGCGTATAAATTTTACGAATTTCTGATTATTGATTAAATTGTTATAAATTCATTGCATAGCGGAATAAATTAGAGATTATTATATTCTTCGCTTTAGAAAGGAAATATATTTCCCAAATTTTTAATTATTAAATACATTTCTGCAGGTTTATTTTCAGGTAAAATATATTGTCAATCACATCTTTATTTGAATATAATACATTATTTGTATAGACGCCCTCGTGGCGCAGGTGGCTAGGTGCCAGCCTGCAAAGCGAGAGGTCCCGGGTTCGATTCCCGGGCGAGCCAAGTTGACTTTGTCTGGAAAATTTGTAAAAAATATTAAATGATGGGAAAGAATGTGCTAATGGCCTGAGATGCCGCAGCCAATAATATTAAATAAAAAAAAAATATTTATATATATATATATATATATATATATATATATATATATATATATATATATATATATATATATATATAAATATATATATATATATATATATATATATATACTGCGTTGCAATTCATAACGCAGTATTAATTTTATTTGAACACAATATAGTACTTGTGTTTTGATAATAGGTTTGGATTTTTTTTAGCTACCGAATTGGTATACGCCGTGTGTAATTGAAAAGACACCATTTGATTGATTTTAATAAAATTGAATTTGGATTCGACTTCACGTAACTAACTTAAGGAAGTCCTTTATATTTATTATTTCTATTTCTTTATTAATACATTAGCAGGCATGAATGCTAACGACCTTTTAGGATAGGAATTAGCCTATGAAATGTTTGCACATGGGCTTGAAGTTCCTTCTACTGTGAGTAAACGCGACGAATTTTAAGGGGGATGCTTGCACAGCGGGCCCATAATAGAAGTTTTTCTGAGACTGAAAGATGCCTTAAACCATTTTCTGACGAATGCCAGAGTTTCCTGCACCAACTCCAGGGACTTTACAAGGTCAAGGTCAAGCTGGCGCCGGAAAGGGCAACAGAACCCCAGGAAATATTTTCAAGGACACAAAATAAACTTCTCTAGAACGTCATCCGAATGGCTTAAGTGGCTTGATCGTCTGAAGGCATTTATGCCATCCTGCTTAGCTTCTGCTAAATCTTCGTTAGGGGCTGACGTGCCTAATGTCTCTGTACAGCCTCTTTTATTACATCTGCCTAACTATAATAGCCTTTACGTACCTGACATAATTACAGGTAAACAAATATCTGCCCTGTTAAATAGGGGCAGTAGCGCTAGCATTATTGGTTCATCAGGATTGTCTTTTAAAGTAGCTTAATTTAAACATTAGTTATGTCATTTCATTAATGTTATGAACTGTAGATGGCCAAGTGCAGAATAAACTGGGTTATGTTATACTCCCTGTTGGCTTTGATGACATGACATATAAACTAAAAATTTTGATAATACCTACCATTACTCATGAACACATGCTGAGAATGGACTTCATTTTAAAATTTCGTTTAAGATTGATTTTACTAAGTTTTAATATCTTTCGACGTTGTCTTCTTGTTTATAAATTCCATACAAGGACAAGAACCGCTCTCTGTTTCAGAAAAATGTAAATTGAGTGAAGTCATTGATTTATTTAAAGTTAAAAGCCCTGAAGACATGTTAGGCTGTACTCAATTGTATAGTCACCATATTGATACTGGTAATGCGAATCCAATAAGGCAAAGACAGTATCCCCTATCTCCTGCTATGCTTGATTCCCCCAATCAACAAGTTGATGAGATGCTTAATCTAGATGTCATTGAAGCATGTAACTCTCCATTGTCTTCTATAGATCTAAAGTCCGCCTTCTTTTAAATACCTTTGGACCAGGAATCCAAGTTAAAGACGGCTTTTGCTATACGTGGCAGGGGTTCTTCTGTTTCAAACGCCTCCCTTTAGGAGTGAGTAATAGTGGTAGTGCTATGTGTAGATTATTGGATACTGTTAACGGTCCTGCTTTGGAACCCTATGTATTTTATTATTTAGATGATATTATTGGTGCAACACCTGATTTTGAAACCCAAGATTGAATTAAGGATCTTCGAGAGGTTTACTTAAGGTTAAAAAGTGCTAATCTGACTGTCAACTTTAGTAAATGTAATTTCTGTCTTCCGTCCCTTAAATTTTTAGGGTTTGTTGTTGATAACCATGATCTCAAAACGAACCCTAAGAAGATTTCTGCCATCCATAACTATCCAGCTCCTACGAATACCACACAAATCCGTCGGCTGATAGGGCTTATAGGTTATTACAGGCGTTTTCTCAAAGATTTAGCCTCCATCCCAACACCGATTAACGACCTTCTTAAGTGAAAAGCTAAGTGACAGCCGATTACTTGGACTCCTGAGGCTAATGACGGCCTCCAGCAAATCAAACACATTCTTTTCCTCTAGATACGATGACTAAACAATGGCCTTTATCTGCCTTTAATAAAACGATTCGCAATAACAGTCTCTTTTTGTGAAAGACAGATAAAGGTCATTGTTTAGTAATCCTTAACAAAACAGACTGTTTATCAAAAGTTTCAAATTTCCTTACTGAAAATGGCATAGCTCTAAGTAGTTACGACCCCATGCCTTTTTTCGTTTCTAAGTTTAAGAGGGCCTTTGATAGATTCGCTCCGTTAATTTCTGACAATTATAAACAGTTATATCCTATGAATCATGTCATTCCCAGAATATATGGCCTCCCTAAAATCCACAAAGAAAGTTGTCCTATCCGTACAGTGGCTTCTTTCATAGGTAGTTTGTCATATAAACTTTATAAATTCTTATCGTCCATGTTGATGTCCACTACGGCGTTTCAGTCGCCATATTCTATTAAGAACTCTTCAGCACTAGTTGATCGCTTGAGTAGAGTTCCAATGGGAGAAAATACAGTTCTAGTTTCGTTCGAGGTGTTCAATCTTTTCAGTATTGTTCCGCGCATTCAGACTCTACTGTTATTAAAAGGGCTACTCAATAATTCATCCCTAAGGCGATAAGTTCAGGGGGCTCTTTATTCATGGGTAAAAGCTTGCTTATCACAGAACTTCTGCAAACTCGATAATAAAATCTATATTTATAAAAAAATGGCCTCCCCATGGTAAATCCCCCTTCACCGCTTTTCGCGGAAATCTTCATGAGTTTCTTTGAGAAGGAACTAGTCTTCAAGGATTTCAATCCATATTCTAATTTCATTACTTCTTGGACATTCTAGTGTTTTGGTCTGGCACCATTGAGCAGCTCCATCTGTTCCTGAGCTGGCTAAACAACTTACACGTCAACATCAATTTTACAATGGTGCTAGAAGTAGAGTCGTCAATCAACTTCTTGGACCTCAGGCTGCAGAGAAGAGGTAACTCTATAGAGTTTGATATCTACAGAAACCCTACTCAGACCGATCACCTTATCTCGTACAGGTCTTGTCATCACATGTCACATAAGATGGCTTCTATCAGATTCTTGATCAATAGACTGTTTAGAACCCCGTTGTCCAGGGAAAATTTTGAAAAAGAGCTAAATCTCATCAAACAGTAGCTGCCAATAATGAATATCAACTGAGACTGGTGCACAAATTGATCGATAAGAAAAACCGTCAGCTGTTAAGGACAATGAGCTCTAGTTTACCTCCGGAACAACCAGAGAGACTTTCATATTTTCCGTTTACTTTTTGTGGCTCCATTACCAATACTGTCACAATAGCACTAAAGAGAGACCATGTCAAGTTTTCGTTCAGATCCACTAACACTGTACAAAGTTTGTTTATCCATAATAAAGACAGTATCCCACTTCTGAAGAGGTCTGGTGTGTATTGTTTAAAATGTGGCGAACCTGATTGCAACACAGTCTATGTCGGCAGGGCAGGGAGAGCATTGAATTTGAGAATTGCTGAACATATGAGAAGCAAAAATCACCACAACACTAACACTTCAATTTTTGGTTGTCATTTGAGGAAGTCAGGCCACCCTTTCAACAAAGAAAACGACGTAAAGATTCTACATCCTTCCGATTTTGGTATAGAACAGTTCGTTGTTGAAGAAATGAAAATTTATAAACATGTCAATTGTTCAAACAAAAATGTACCAAATGTTTCCAATACAGACACTACGAATTTATCAACCTTATACAGTCAACTAACAGATCACCAATCAACACTCCATCTGAATAGACAATAATAGTGATACACTGATATATGAGATGGTGTGCTCCGTGGTATCCAGACCTACCACTTATTTATTTGATGTCTGTACATTTTCGAGTCGATATGTCACTTCTGTCATATGTCAGTTGTCATTTCCATTTTCGGTTTAATGGCCGATCCTGTGCCTTATTGCTTTGGTCTGCTCGTGTCCGTCGTCACTGGAGACGTCTTTTGAACTTAATTTCACCTCTGATGCCGATGGATCCATCAGCAACAGATGAAGCGTGTTTCTTGGGCATTCAATTTTATACTTTTTTAGTCCTGTTTAATAACGGACAGGTAAGTAGGTCGCCATTTTGACGTTTTCAATTTTTCATAGAAAATGAAAATCCGTTTCTATTTTCACTTTCATTTAGATAATAGGTTGTAATATTCTCTGAAGTTATTTCTTATTTTAAGCAGCTGATCTATTTTCTTTGTTTTTCTAACCTTCGCCATTAATCAGTCCGGTATCTATTTGCTAAATTTTCCGACACATGATTTTTATAATCAAAAATTATAAAATTCAATCGAAATAAAAAATTAAATAAAGTATAAAAAAATACCTGGCAGTTCTTAAAAAAATTACTGACATGCAAATTAAAAATATAATTATTTATTTTTATTACTTAATTCCAGAATATTGTATAAAAAATATTAAATCTTATCTGCCTTAAGGGCTGCCTGGCTGTCATAGCCACAGACAGCCAGGCAGCCCTTAAGGCACTAAGTAGCCCACGGGTAAATTCCTGGCTGGTGAGTGAGTGCCGAGACGAGACGAGCGACCTGGCTGGGCAGAATGAGGTGACCCTCATCTGGGTGCCGGGTCACTCGGGGGTCAAAGGCAATGAAGAAGCTGACAGTCTCGCAAAGAGGGGGTCAGCAGAACCATTTATGGGACCAGAACCGGCTCTGGGCGTGTCAAAGAGCACTGCCAGGGGAGCCATTAAGTCCTGGGTCAGAAACCAACACAAGGTGTACTGGGCGGACTGTCCAGGGCTCAGACATGGGAAGTCAATAATTGACGGACCCAGTTCAAAGAGAGCTGTGGAGCTGCTAAACCTTAGCAGAGGACAGCTCAGAAACACAACAGGTCTCTTGACGGGACACATGGCCGTCAAGAAACACCTACATAAAATGGGGCGGTTCGAAGGGGACCTCGCATGCAGACTCTGCGGCGAGGGGGAGGAATCAGCCCAGCACATCTTGTGCGAGTGTATAGCTCTGGACCGGAAAAGACAACTGATCTACGGTCACTCTAGACCGGAGACAGAGCAATATAAAACTTCACCCTACCAATCGCTGTGCAGACTAGTTCAAGGCACAGTGATTTTGGAATGGGTGGAGTAAGACTAGGGGTATGCACAATCAACCAAGGGTTGCGGTGCTATCGGGGCGGCAAGGCCGCGGACGAGCCCTGAGGGAACAAAAAAAAAAAAAAAAAAAAAAAAATATTCTCTGAAAGTTTCTTCGCAGCTGCATGGCTTGCTAATGTTTGAGTTACGTGCTGTTACTTCAATTATTACCTTAGCTTAACGTACGACCCCTCTAGAGGGTAGATTTTTTAAGACTTTTTTAAAAGTTTTTAGATTTATTGTAAGCTTTTTAAATCTCGAGACAAATTAACGTTTTGTTACGGTTCAATTTGACTTATGTTTGCTTTTATTGCATGTAGTAGTTTGTAACTGTTGACTTGTAATCTTTTGTAATTGTGTAGTTAGACAAGTTTTTTAACTTTTAACTTTTGACTTAATGTTGAGGTCAGAGTTTGTTGCCCCGTTATATCTTTTATACTCTGTGTTGTACCCTCGCAAAAATACCCTACTGGAAAACTCAGTTTTTCTGATAAGCCTTTTGTAAATTCTAGATTGCCGGAGGATGACCGGTTAACAAGGCGAAACGCGTCGGTACAAGGAATAAAACATTTGTTTGGAAAGCAAAAGCATTTTATTTAAACATTTTGACGTTTAGGAACAATATTATTTAATTTATTCAGTGGAATGTTAGAAGCGACCATTGCCTTGCATAAGTAAAATTTAAAGGTATCCTCTTCTGCTTTCTTTTTTCCCAAACATTCGTGTATTGATGCTTGGGATGTATTATCTGAATTTCGTTTTTCACAAGTTCTTTGATGCAGAGGTGTCATACAGTGTTGGTCTATGAGGTATTTCCTTGCGCATGAAATCTGTTCGAAAAGAAATCAATATTACTACAGGTATCTACATTTTTTTTCGTTTGAATGAAGATTTAATATTTTTTATACAATATTCTGGAATTAAGTAATAAAAATAAATAATTATATTTTTAATTTGCATGTCAGTAATTTTTTTAAGAACTGCCAGGTATTTTTTTATACTTTATTTAATTTTTTATTTCGATTGAATTTTATAATTTTTGATTATAAAAATCATGTGTCGGAAAATTTAGCAAATAGATACCGGACTGATTAATGGCGAAGGTTAGAAAAACAAAGAAAATAGATCAGCTGCTTAAAATAAGAAATAACTTACCACTTTCCCGCATGGTTCACAAAAAACGTTGTCACCATATACGGAAAGCCCTGAGTGTGGCCGTATCCAGTTTGGCAATCTGGAGCACATTTTTTACAGTATAAAATATAAAAAACCAACCCTACACTAACACTGTCTAAAGATGAAGTAAATTCACTGTGCGTGCAACTAACCACAAGCAGCACAAACAAACTAAATAAGAGAAACAAATCATTTCAATTCTAGACACTACTGGCGTCTAAATAAATCAGCCCTAATCCCCTTTAATGTCTTAAGATGCGAATAAAATTACCTGGCGGTGAGTCCTTTCAATACATTCTGCAGTTATTATTGGGAATTCCAGACACAGTTTTAATGATAGGCGAGCGTAAAACCCTAGTTCTTAAGAATTTTAGATTTATACAATACCCACAAATTACATTTTGCTATTTATTTCACGTAGATATAAAGTACAAAGGAAAGAGAGCCATTACCGACAATCCTTCAAAGAATTTGTTTTATACTCTCACCTACTAGCTACTAGTTTCATTTAGGTATATCATGTACAAGGCTAGGAGGCGGTACATTTTAAGAACCTAAAGGTAGCTCATTCTGTCTAGCACACTGTCTTATATCTGAGCGAAGCGCTCGAACTATACAATACCAGGAATCTGGAATCTCCTTTCCGCCAGCTACATTTGAACGGCCTATAAATTTACCGTAGCAGTTGGTTACATTGAAACAAGTATACGGAGGCCCCTACAAATTGTAAAATATTCAAATAATGCAAAACATGTGGAAATATGCAATTTAGGCAAAATACACTAAAATATGCAACTTATGCAAAAATATGCGAATTGCATATAATCCGAGCCCTGGTAATAAGTTGACTATCAAGAAGCCAATACAAGAATATCAATTTAAACAGTTTATTTAAAATCATAAAAATGTTACAATGTAATGGATGAAATGAAACAAGTAAATGCAGATAATAATTGAATATTTAAAATGACCTCAACAAAATATAATAAGAAATACCTATGGTAATATTAAAAGTTTATGAAATTATTTTATGCTGCCCTCTGGCATAGGCATAAAAGTTTAAAAGGTTGATTATACAAATGCAATGGGATATGAAAAGTTATTTAAAAATATCTGAAATATGTCTTTAAATTTCCATTTTGAGAGACGCTTGCCTGGGCAGGCCATTGCAGCACTAAGTGAGCCCCCACTCAGATTGGCAGTGGTAACCTGACCTGACCTGACCTGATCTACCCTAGGCTGCTGGTAGAGCCATAGGCAAACTACTGCGTTGACGTATACTGTAGGTGTGGTTGGCTTTAAGGCGTGATGTGTTACTTCCTTCAGGAGCTCTGATGTACATTCCAGAAAGTCTGTTACACTTTCACAAGGTGTGTTCGATGGGAGATTCAAACTCCAGAACTTTTGGGTTTTAATGTGTTCTTAAAGCCCAGCAATTTCTAAAGCTTTAGGATTCCGATGTAATCTTAAAGTCTCACAATTTCTGGCCTGTCATATAAAGTACAATTAGTACGTTCATTAACATCAATGTTGATATTCCGGTGATATGAAAGTGTCATTAATCGATGAGTTTGTAAGCCACAAGGGCGTTATTAATAATTGAATTAAATATATATAGTGTTTTATGTCAATGGTAAATAAATGGCAGGGTCATGTTTTAAAGAGCTATGCATTTAAAACATTTAAAAAACTATACAAAGCATACAAGACGGAAATAAAATAAGCAAATTAAAGTTATGCATAAAATATATTTACCCATGAGCACGATGATGATTCATTTATGATTGCATGGTTGATGTTCTTACAGTCAAATACACAGTTGAAAAGGGAATTTTCACAACAAAATTGCTGCTATTTATTTGCCGAAGCATCTGATCAGGAAGATGACAGTTATGCCAACTGTTAATGGCTCCAAACGGTAGTTGAATCGAGAAACTCTATGACATCAGAGTTCACTATGCCACGATTTAAACCACCTAGAGCAAAGTTTATTCGGGGTAACGACTAAAACGAACTAATGTAAGGTTATGAACGTTACAAGGTGTTATTACACTCCCTAGAAATGCCAGCCCCCCTCCGGATTCAAGGCTATATCACATGGAACTCCGCTGTTGACTCTAGTTAGTCGCCTCTTACGACAGTCAGGAGATACCTTCGACCCATCCTTCTTTTCTACTTCATCCCTGAACCCGCAAAGGACTACTTGTTTTAACTTGCGTATCTTAAGATTATTAGTTTTACTAAATCCCGTGTTGCAATTAGCTTTGTCTTCTCCGAAATTTAAACCAAATTGTATTAGGTGAAATGTCAACTACTCTGTTCTCTATATTTTGTATTTCTGAGCCGGTAAGACAGACGGGCAGAAATAACTGGATCACCAGTATTTAAGTGATACAAGTCCTAAAACCAAATGTTTGACTGACCTTAATGGGAACCATCAGAAAAATATGCATACACTGTGTCCATAAAGTCACGCATAAGTTAAATAAAATTGAAAGAGACCATTATAAATGCAAGAACAGGTCGTTTTTTGTGTGTGCAAAAACCAACTTTTTAATATAAAAATCTGACCCCTATCATTACAACACTTCAGAGTGTAGCCACCCTTTCGAAATTTTGAAATTGGGCGGTGGGTAGTATGATACGTCTTTTTAAACTTAATCCAATTCTCTATTCAGAAACACCTTTTTTTTTGTAGGAATAAAATAGAGTTAGTAATAACATATATCTTATCAGTAACACCTAACACAAGTGATGCCTGTAAATAATTACATAGCCTAGTCTTATTTAATCAAGCGTTCGAAATGCCCGTCTTGTTGTGCCTGACAATATCCCAAGCGGTCAAGAAATTGTTGCTGGACTCTATTTATAATCTCTGGAGAAATGTTGGTACATTCAGTTCTATTTATTGTTTTTAATTCGTCGATAGTATTTGATTTACTTTTGTATACCAGATTCTTTAAATTATCCCACAGAAAAATTATAAGGGAATTAGGTCGGGTGATCTTACTGGCCACTCGATTGTACCACGTCTTCCAATCCATCTGTTGGGAAATTTTTGACTCAGATGCTGTCGAACATTAACGTCATAATGCGCCAAAGCACCATCTTGATGTTACAAGTTATAATTTCCCATATCAGCATTATTTCCATCAGGAAATAAGTTCAATAACGTCGGAATGAGATATTGCCGTCAAAATTTTAGTTATCGTCATCCATTTATAGTTCCATCAAAAAAATTAGGGACCAGTAATCCTACTTCTAGCAATTCCCGCCCAAACATTTTTCTTTTGTGGTGATTGTGTGTGATTCTGTCGCATCCATCTTGAATTTTTCCTTGCACAATATCTGCAGTTTTGATGGTGAACTTCTCCATGTAGCGTAAAAGTATATTCGTCCGAAAACAGAATATTTGGTACTTGCAAAGAGTTATCATTACATTTATCAATTAATATTGCACAAAACTGCGTCCTTCGGTTTGGATCGTCATCGGATAACTCCTGCAGAAGCTGTATTTTTCAAGGATAAAGCTTTTCAAGTTTTAATACTTTATGTGCCATCTGAAATGGAGTTCCATTGTCTCGGCAAATTTGTCGAACATTACTGTGGGGATTCTTTTACATTGTGAATGAGACGTTTAATTTCACTTCTTCACTTATAGGTCGGCGAGCAGTTTTTGGCAAATCTTCCACGCTAGACGTTTCTCTAAACTTCTTATCTATTCGACTCACTGTTGATTGATTGATAGGCATATCCAGATATTTAGTATTAAACAGAATACACACATCTGCCTGAGTTCGGATCTTGTCACCATAACCAATCACCATTAGAACTTCAATCCCTGGAGTTATTCATAAACGCATTTTAACAACAATTTAATGTAGGCCTGATGTATTCTCACCACAATCAGAACCGTAGACCGGTTTCGCTCTAATTAGAGCTCGTCAGTACGGTATATTAATTGCAGCGAGAAAACACATATAAAGTAATACGGTTATGGTAGCTAACCTCACAGCACATAGTGAGATGTAAGACAGGAATCGCCATCTCGTTGCGAAACCAAGTAGCATGTCGTCAAGACAACTCCAAATAACACAAAATGTTATAAAATAGAGACTATGTATAACCAACGAACAATCTTGTAGCCAGGCCACAGGGCTGACAATTTACTAAATGGGTTAATTGGTTGTACATAGTCTCTATTTTATAACATTATGTGTTATTTAAAGCAGTCGTCACAACATACTACTTGGTTCCGCAACGAGATGGCGACTCCTGTCTTATATCTCACTATATGAACAATTTAGAAATCAATTTGAAGAAGCAAAAGTTTAAAGTCATACGTATTCACTTCGCACGATATCCAAAACGTAAATTTACTACTATTGTCTATAGATTGTATCGCAGGAAATTATCAAATTTATGCTCGATTAGTTTTTATGACACACGTTACACAGCAGATAATTGTTATCATCAGTGATTGTTACCGATACAGTGTAGTGTACAACAAAATCTCTAGAGTTCTTTTCTTACAAGAAGCCCAACATTTTAAACATTGTTTGCAGACTTTGAGATATTGAAGTATCATATCATAAGTATCGGATCAGTATTATAAGACTGGACTATGTACTTCGTTAGAGGCTTCACGTCTGTTAGGTGTTACTGAAAATAAAAATGTTATTACTCATTTCATTTCATTCCTACAAAAAAAAATGGTGATGCTCAGTAGAGATTTGGATTATCCTTAAAAATATGTATCACACAATGGCCTACTTGCCAGTAAGCATCTTATCTTTACCTTTTTTTTACCCACTATCCAATTTAAAAAACTCGAAGAGGGAACTACCCTTTGAAGAGGTAGGACGATAGGGCTGAGATTTTTATATCAAAAAATGAGTTTTTGATAATAAAAATCGACCTGGTTTTGAATTTTCCATAATAATGGTCACTTTCAATTTTATTGAATTTATCCCTTACTTTATAGACATAGTGTACATGGTAAGTAACAACTTAGATCTTGAATTTGGTTTTTTCGTTAGCAAACCTTTTTAGGAAAATGTACTGCAAAATTAAATAAGTGCAGTATTTAATTAAACTGAACGTACTAACAATGTAAAGATGGTAGGTGAGAGCAGTGAAATATTTTTGTGTAAAAAGTTTCATATTTGCAATAATAAAAATTTTGGGGTTGTTCAGTACCATTTTAATTATGTTTTTATGAGCGAATATTTTCGCAACAATATAACAATCCTTCAGTTATTGTGCGTGTATTTTATTATCGTTATTAGATCAATCATCGACATAACAAAACGGTCCTCATATGACCTTACAACTAAACACCGTCATTTTCTCTAATAATCTAGAAACTAACAAACGAACCAACGATACCAGTTCACAGAGTATAATATAACCAGGCGGTTTATGTGGGACTGTCATATACTGTGCAAAGTGGCAGAAATTTCCTGGTTAAAGTACACGGAAGTGACTTAGTGATGTGTAAATTATTGCTATAATTGCCGGTTACAATAATAAGATAACTGATCGATAATAAGTGTACATGTGATGAGGAAGTAACTTATATACCGCTAATTATAAGTATAAGAACACAATCATTGACTGAAATATGTTGACGTATCGCATCTGCGATCCGTTAACTATCATACGGTAAAATTAAATAAGTGCCAGCCAAGCTTCTAATCATAATTTAAAAAGTTCTGAGGCACCAAGTGCGTTATGGTATCGAATTTCCATTATATATTTTTCCATTTGAAAATTTTGAAGGAAACCGCCAATAAAGTTTAAAAAAAGATATAAAAATAAAATCTAGATTTAAAAATAAAACTATTATGTCTAAATAGTAAAAGTTGTAAATGTAATTCTAAGTTGATACCTATACCTGCATTTCTCAAACATACTACGGTCATTGAGTCTGTCAGCTTAAAACTTATGAAAATAATGTATGACGAGCAATGTAACCATGTATAATATATATATATATATATATATATATATATATATATATATATATATATATATATATATATATATATATATATATATATATATATATATATATATATATATATATATATATCCACTATATTATTTCTTAGCTTTTCGATTTCATTTGGGTATTGAACCCAACTTCATAATTTCTATTTTTTGTTCTCGTAAACAAGTTATTTTTCTTTTGTCAACGGAGTAAACTAAATTAGGTTGGTCACACAAAACTTTAATTCTTGTGTCTTCTATTGGTCTTCGAAATGAGCGCAAAAAGAATCTTATAGTTTTCTTGTAAAGCTAACGACTTTAAAATTGGTGAGTAGCTTAGGCTATAGAGGGAACTTGTGGATCAAACTTTGTTATGTTCAAAGATAAAACATTTTTGCCTCGACCCGCCGCGAACATATTTAAGTTATTGAAGCAACTGCTTACAATCAAAACATAAAACTGGTGTAGGTCAGGGCATCAAAGCATTTAAGGAAATGAGAAAGCTGATAGCATTGTTAAATGCGCAGTAAAAACACTATGGGCCAGAGCCCTAGTGTGGACTAACAAAAAGCAACGTAAGAAATTAACTTGATACTTGGAAGAGCAACCAAATGTTGCCATACTAGAGGTAAACGTCAGGCTTAAGGCAGGAAAAACGGTTTATCACCAGGTCAACAGAGAAATCGGAACCCTTCCAGGACTTTATACAGGCCACTCCCCAGTATCACCTTATGAAGATGGGTAACGTGGACAGTGTAAACTGTCTATGCGAGTCCATGGTCCAATTCTGCAAAAGGCTCAAACATTTTGGAGGGGTGACCTGAACACCGCAGGAAATAGGTAAAATGGCTCTCAAAAAGATGGTTGACTACATAATAAGCTTGCACTTTTTGGGCAACTATTAGAAAAAAAGAGTCATGCACAAAAGACCCATTGGGGTCGCAGCGCCGAGAGCCCAAAGGCCTATACGACTCGTTAAACAAACTACAAAACTGGTCCGATAGGGCTGGCGTACCCTGCTTGCTTCTATGGGGATGAAATGCAACAATCAGGCCAAGGTATCCATGTAAACAAGGTAGGGTCGTGTTATACATTACTGTTCAAAAAATATAAACATTTTCCGAAAATAAATATAATTGTCCCGAAACAACTGGTCCGATTTTCTAGGCAATGAAGCAATTCATTTACACAAAAACTACACTATCCAAGATAAAATTATTCACAAAAAGCTTTTTGACAAAAATTTTAAAAAAATACGCAAAAATTTGCAAACAACCCCTTTCACAAAATTAACAATTTTCTTACGAAAATCGGCTTTAATGCTCACAAAATTTATATTAAATTATATTTACCAAAATTAGCTAGGTAAAAAATTTTCACACAATTTGCTAAACAAATTACTTTTCAAAAAACTTCGAAAGCAGGTTTTCAATGTGAATTTGAAAACACCTTTTTTTACAATACTCTATTTTTCATTATATATAATACAGTACTTGATAACCACTAACATTTCACAATAATTCGACAAAAAATCATGTCTGCGAAAACTTACTATTACTTTTTACACCAAAATTTGCTGATAAAATACATAAAACTTAAATTGCATAATCTGTAATTAAATTTGAAATAATATAGGGGCTGCCCGATTTGAAAAACGAACTTACCCAAGATATTAATGCAATAAAGACTCTTGCCGAGTTTCATCAAAATCGGTTAATAACTTTTTCAGTTATCGTGTGGATATATATATATATATATATATATATATATATATATATATATATATATATATATATATATATATATATATATATATATTTATATATCAAAAAATTGTGGAAACTCCGTCAGTTGTAGAATAAAACTCTTTATTATACGCTGAACTTTCGGAAAAATTTATTCCTTTATCAAGGCTACAACATGGAAAGAAAAAAGTTTACAATTTACTTGGAAAAAATATAAAAGTTTAAAATACTTACATATAACATGAGTTCTACTAAACTATTTATCTAATAACAAACATAAAAAGAAAACCTTTTGATGAATTTGAGTGAAGTCTAATAAATGCCAAACTGACATATAAAGCTAAATATTGTTTAATTGAATTCAATTAAACAATATTTAGCTTTATATGTCAGTTTGGCATTTATTAGATTTCTTAGATATATATAGACTTTCCTAGATATATATATATATATATATATATATATATATATATATATATATATATATATATATATATATATATATATATATATATTTCCTAGACAAAAACAAAAAACAAATTCAATTAAACAATATTTAGCTTTATATGTCAGTTTGGCATTTATTAGACTTCAGTCAAATTCATCAAAAGGTTTTCTTTTTATGTTTGTTATTAGATAAATAGTTTAGTAGAACTCATGTTATATGTAAGTATTTTAAACTTTTATATTTTTTCCAAGTAAATTGTAAACTTTTTTCTTTCCATGTTGTAGCCTTGATAAAGGAATAAATTTTTCCGAAAGCTCGGCGTATAATAAAGAGTTTTATTCTACAACTGACGGCGTTCCCACAATTTTTTGATAAATAACACTATTACCGTCACAAAAATTTAATACTATATATATATATATATATATATATATATATATATATATATATATATATATATATATATATATATATATATATATATATATATATATATATATATATATATATATATATATATATATATATATATATATATATATATATGTGTTTGTGTGTGTGTGTGTGTGTGTGTGTAAATAATCAACCGATTTGCATGAAGCTCAGTAGTCAAGTACCTTGCTTTGATTAATGGCTTGGATGCGTTCGTTAGCCAGGAAAATCTAACAAGGCTTTCCGGTTAAATTTTGTGTTTCTTTCGAAAAAAAATTTTATCTCCGAAAGTTACAAAACTATTTTAATGAAATTTGGTGGATATGGTGCCTTTAGAGAGGCCTTACTACACACCCAAATTCAGATTTCTAAGTTCATAAAAAATTGAGTTATTCTAATTTGAAGCATTTAATGAAAATTCACTACCATAAGGCACTTGCTGCGTCCCGTTTTTTTTAAATACATTTTACAAGGTACAATACAAATAAGCTTAGGCTTGTAGCTGTATTAAAAGTACAATTTTAAAGCATGATTCTAAAATTTTTGCAGTCTCACCATCGATACCTCTCTATTAGCGAATACTTTTAAATAAAAGACGCTTAATTTTTTTTTTAAACATTCGCTAATAAGCACAAAACAAAAATGTCAATACCCAAAAAAAAGGGGTAACAGTACACGATGCTCCCAGGTGGTCACTCATCCAAGAAAAGACCGTGCCCAAGGTTGTTTAACCTCGGTCATCGTACGACAATCGGTTTTGTCAACGTGCTATCGTCGTTGGCTTGACAGGTTTATTTATCCAAGCCTTATACATTCGTTATTAATTTTTAAGTTTAATTTTAAATAAAGAATGAAATTATTTGCAAATTTTGCAATATTTACACAATTTTAACCGTCTTGATTGCATACGTGCTGTTACTGTGTGAAATAATTAATTTAATAACATAACTTATTTTAGGTTAGGGTCTTGGACAACTAATATTGTGTTTTCGGCAGTGGTTCAAGCTTTCCATATAAACTATAATTATTAATCGAAAAACAACCTATTCTCTCATTAACCTAAAATAAAAACAATCACTGGCCAAATTTTTAATTTCATGTCGTCTGTCATTTTCCATAACTGCGGCCGAGATTTCAGGATTGTTGGTTCGATTGGTATGTTTATGCCTGGTATATATTTAGTTTGGTTACCGTTGATGTATGGTGTATAGCTGTTGTATGAATCAATTTGCGCGCGGCAGTAAACTACTCTGCCTGTCAGGAATTGGACTTTAACCTATAAGTCGTTTCAGTGCATGTCTTTGGGATTTTAAGTTTAATTTGGAAAAAATTCCAAATATCGTGTACCAAATTACTTAAAATTCACAACGTAGGTTTATTTGCGCTATTTCTAGCCACATATTAAGTCCCATTCCAATTGCTTTGATACTTACAAAAATATAGCGGTTTCAAAAAGTTTTCCCCGATTTTCCACTGGAAAAACTTGAGCATAAAGGCTGATCAACGAACTCGAGCTCGGTTTTCGCCCAGACAAGATTTTTGCCAATTTCTGGTCCTACTGTTAATACCAGAAATAAATGACAAAAAACAGGGGCAGCAGCAAATAAAATAAGGCAAATCTATCGGATATTTTTCGAAGTTAGAAAAAATTTCTGAGAAAGGTGTACAAAATGCATTGAAACGAATATCGGACGTTTCGAATATTAACTTTTAAATTAAGATTTAGTAAATTTTTCGTAAAACGAGAAACGTAAAACAGAAAATTCACTAATGAGGAGATCTGTGTTTATATATATATATATATATATATATATATATATATATATATATATATATATATATATATATATATATATATATATGTATATATATATATATATATATATATATATATATATATATATATATATGTATATATATATATATATATATATATATATATATATATATATATATATATATATATGTATATATATATATATATATATATATATATATATATATATATATATATATATATATATATATATATATATATATATATATATATATATATATATATATATATAAACATATAAAAATTCTAACGGACCTTGGTTTTGGGTTATAGGGGCCCAAATTCGCGCTCATCGTTAGAAATTTTTTTAAAAGCTTTTCATCATGACCTCTCTATTAGCGAATTGTTCTTAGTGAAAATTCGCTGAAATCCTAAATTAAGACTGTGCACCCTATTAGAATATGTTCCAGAGATACTTTGGCATACGTAAATGTATGTTTAAATTAAAACATCTGTCTAACAATGTTCGCAAATTAAAATTATTATTTATGCGAAAAAATGTATCGTAACCGCCACCTTTCTGATACATTTATCGTAAAACCATACATCCATGTCATAACCTATAAATCATTTAACATTAATTAGTACTGTATTAAAAAATTACGAGCACCTGTTCGTTTTTACATATATTATTAAAATGCGAAAGTAAGCCAATAAGTTAGAAGATATTATTCTAAAATTTTTTTGTATATATATATATATATATATATATATATATATATATATATATATATATATATATATATATATATATATATATATATATATATATATATATAGAATAAGTTATGTTAGAATGAAGCGGTTCAGTTCTGTATGAAATTTTATAAATATGGTATAAACATGGAAAGTAAATTTAGGATGATGATTGGAAAGTAATGATGGATGTGTAAAGATTAGTAGTAAATGAAGGCAGTGATTGAAAATTTAAGATGGAAGAATAAATGGTATAAATTTTTTATTTAAAATGGTTTGTCGAAATTTGAAGACTGTTGTTGAACTGTTTAAATTATGTTACACTGGGACCTACTGTATAGACGTATTGTGTAATATCAACCAAATAAGTATAAGTATAAGTATATATAGTGTTCAGTAAAGAATGGGCTAAACCTCGGTTTTACTCAGCTTGGACGAAAATCAGGTGACTCAAGTCAACTTATCTAAGTACACTTTTTTCCCTTTTGGCGGTAAACATTAATATGTAATAAGTACAACCTGGAGAATCCAATTCATCACAATATAGTTTTAGACCTGACGATCGTTTCGATAACAAAGTTAGCGTCATCAGAGGGATGAATAAACTAGGCAAATAAAAACTAGAACTCCTATTTATATATTAGTTGCCAAACAGTTGCGTACAGCGTCCACTACGAAGGTATACAGGCAGACCCCCAATGTTGAGACTTAAATCCCTGTAATTAAAATTATCTACCTGGTTTTGTAAAACTGTGTGTCGTTATCAAATATTTCTTCTAAGAAGGACACACTGATTATTAAGATAACAGTTGAAACAATGGACTACATATAACCGGTTCTACTCTGTTCATCTAACGGGGTAGGTTTACAAGCCATTTGCTTTTCTTTAATATAAAGTTTTTAAACGACTGTAAACTGTAATTATTATTATTAATAAAATTTATGCAAATACTTGGATATATTTTTAAAATTGACAATGCTCGAACGGCAGAACGTGTATTCAAAAACTACCCCTTGTTACATTGAAAACAATATTTAAGTTTAACGACCTTCAAGGGAGGTCTTGCCTGAATTTATTTGGAACACTATGACCGAGCATCTGGGATTAATTTCCCTAAAATGTTACTATATATTCAGCCTTAGCGTATACCTAGTGACCAAACACGTCACAATTATTCTATAAGAAACTGTTAAAATAAACTCTAGTTAAGGGTTTCTTATGCTAATAATAAAACCTAGCACCTAGTTTTAAAATTACTTTAATACAAAAATAAAATTTATACGGATAAACATTTTAACGGCACAATATATTTTAAATAATCAATTAATCCATAGGTTTCCCTAATTAAAATTAAACATAAAACTCTCAACTCCAATAACCCAAATTCTAAAGTTATTTAAACAGAATTGTGTGGGACGCTTTTCTAATCTTAAAAAAGAACTAAATGTTACACAAAGTTGATACATGTGAAAATTAAATTGTTTTCGCCTCCGGTATAGTGTTTCATAAGTTTAATAATTAACTCTTTCTTAGCCTAATTATCGCTCTCAATTTTATTTAACCTTCCCTTTAAATTTCCAACTAAACCCTTATGGCTCCAAGCCCTATCTTGTCCTTATTATAAATCTCACAAAAATTCCCCATCTACTAAAATCTCTAAAAAAAACAACATCTAAATTTCAATTTAGTTCAAGTTTGCTCTAATTCTATTTTACAGCCCATAGCTAAAAAAATATCTATACAAATTTTATATGAAAATTATTTTAGTACTCGAGACAGCTAACCCTTAACAAAAAGTCACTTTAAACATATTATGTCATGGAACATACTCACCGGGAATTTGGAAAATAAAGCCAGCCCTGTACCATGTTGCCACACTAAAATTTTTACGAAAACCTAAATCCTCCTCAGCTCCCTAGCTCGAACATTTTGACACTCCCATAACCTCCCTTTTGATATCCTAACTGAACTCAACATTCTTTCAAAAACCCCATGATATTCGCGGTGCTCCGCCGATATTTTTTTTCTCGGTGCGGGGTATTTCTCAGCCCGAGCCGGCTGGGAACCCACTGTCTCCAGACACGCATTTCTCTACCGTTCAAATATCAAATTCCTAGCTTGCATTTTTGTCTGTGTTGAAACTCCGTGGCCTGGTTGCAGAGGCCGTAGAACTCGAAACTTGCATATCTAGCATTCCTCTATCAACCATGTTTCAATTGTTGAACTGCAACCTGTGCAGTAAATTGTGTATAATTTCAACATTACTAGAGCCTAGATAGTTATGCATATTCTGATTTAATTTACGAGCGCTTAAAACATTTGTTGTGGCGATTTTTGATAAACTTTTGAGATCCAACCCAGTAATTTATTCACATCTTCTCTGAAGATTTATGTATGGAGAAATTTCATAAAAATAGATACGTAAAGCAGGTAAGCATCCTGCTTACATCATCTAAAAATTTGTATTCAAATTTCTAACGATATATATATATATATATATATATATATATATATATATATATATATATATATATATATATATATATATATATATATATATATATATATATATATATATATATATATATATATATATATCGTTAGAAACAACGTCCTCTACGAAGGTATACAAGCAGACCCCCCACTGTTGAGTCTTAAATCCCTATAATTAAAATTGCTTACCTGGTTTTGTAAAACTGTGTGTCGTTATCAAATATTTCTTCTAAGAAGGACACACTGATTATTAAGATAACAGTTGGAACAGTGAACTACATAGAACCGGTTCTACTCTATTTATCTAGAAATTTTTGTTCAAATTTCTAACGATATATATATATATATATATATATATATATATATATATATATATATATATATATATATATATATATATATATATATATATATATATTTATACTTTCGTAACCATCTAACAGTCGCGACTGCCTGACACCTTTGATAAACTTGAGATTTTCTTTATCTACATGGTGATTATTATCCCACATATGCTGACCAATACATGATTTATCAATAGTGCCATATCTCAGTTGCGCTAAATGTTCTTAACATCTAGTTTCAATAGGTGTTTTAGTTTGCCCAACATATTTAATTTCACAAATCCCTATTTCATAGATTCCCGACGCGTCTCTAGTTTTATCTGTATCCTTTGGGTTACTTAGCAAATTTTGTATCCTATTTTTTATTAGAAAATGCTGGCTGTAAATTGGCTTTCTTAAAAATGCTATTATTATATTGTATAATACATTTGTATTAAATACTGCAGAAGCATCATCCACATAACGAAACCAAAGTAGATTATTTTATTGACAAATCAAACAATAAATTAAACTCCATTAAATCCACCCATGAAATAGAAATTAATAACAAATTACCTTTCGTTGATGCATTAGTCATCAAAAATAGAGACAATCTAGAATTTGACATCCTCAGAAAGATAACTACTACTGTGAGTTACATTTCGATAGACTCACACCATAGTTTTCCACACAAACAGCTAGTTTGAATTTTCTGGTTCATATATTAATACAGTTTTCCTTAAATAAAGCAAGATACAACAGAGAACTTAAACATATTAAAAATGTAACTAAGTATACTGGCTACTCTGTCAGCATAGTGGAAAATTAGTCAATAAATATAAATCAACGAAAATGTTAGCAGAATTTACGATTTTCAGAAAATATATACCAGAAAGCCGTTGCTTGTGTACCATTTGATCTGCGAATTACGAGAGGTTTTAATAACATTTTTAAGAAAGCCAATTCACAGGTAACATTTTCTACAAAAAATAAATACATTAAAATATTTGAAAGATAATTATTGAGTGTTATTTGGTAAGTGGGTTCACAAAAAAGGTAGGTAAATCTGGTTAATTTAACCTCTAATCGGCGAATATAGTGTCTGACGTTTGGTATATTAAATTTCTCACCTAAACTATGATCTATGTCAATTAAATATGTATGATTATTAGCATATATATGAAAATTGGTGCTCTCTTACGTTATTGCTTCTTTTTTATGATATCTATGCTTTAGCTCGCTCTTATCTCAGAGTGTTGTTATTCTAGTGTTCAAAGTCCTACGATTCTTTATCTTATTTTTTTTATTAGAATCTTTTATTAGTTTTTTTTTCTGTTTATTTTAAATGAATTATATTTTTTATTGTTTGTTTGCTTTTAACTTACTTCTCCTAACAGATATACAAACAAAAATAAATATACAATGATTTTTCTTCTTTCTTTACTGGAGAACAACAGTATAACTTATTTTATAAATCTGACAAGAAATATTCCTATAATATATTTACATTTTCCTAGCTATAATTATCAAATAAAATAAACTTGTAACTCCCCAATGTTTTTAGGCCAATATATTATTCAAAATTTTATATAAAATTTTTCTAATTTAGATTTTATTGATCAACAAACTTTTTCTTAAATAGGTTGTATTGCAATACGTTATTTCAATTTTATTTTTATAGAACTAAATGCTAGCCAACTCCTCCTAACTGACTTGTAATACGGGTTGTATACCTGCCAAATCTCTGAATTTACGTGGAGTTAGCTGATCGCCCCTCCAGTGGTGGCTTTTTTAACTATTATTTTAAATAAATATGGCGATTGTTTACTTTGCTGTTTTGTTGTATTTGTAATTTAAAGAAAATGGTTTTATATTAGATTGATCAACTTGAATGTGGCTTTACTGATGTGTATCTACCGCCCAGTTATTATTTCACTTGAAAACGTAAGTATTTGAATATTTATATTCGCAAAAACTGACTCTGTGGTATTCCTTAGACACTTTGCTATCTAACTGTTGATATTTTTATCTTATAGCTTAAAATTCCAACTGTTCTTTGTAATTTCGTCAAGAAGATTTTCAAAATGCTGCTTCTGCTTTTAAATCTCGTCAAAAAGTTCTTAGTTGTTATTATTTTTACATAACAACAACCGTTGCTATAAATATTTCTCTCTGGCCTGCTCCTTGACTAATTTCAGATTTTTCTGAAATTCTTTGTATTGTGAAATGCTTTGGTTACCTCGTAGTATTTTTTCATTCCCATTCATAGATATATATATATATATATATATATATATATATATATATATATATATATATATATATGTTTCTTTCAAAACCTTAGCTTATTCATAAATTAAACATGCCATTTAATGATCGCTTACACCTATTTCAAAAACATATTAAGATCTTATCACTAAAAACAGAATTGTTATATAACAAATCCTTAAGCTATCATTCACAGTCTTTTCTGTCTATTTATTTCCTTGTTGAGCGCTACACTGTTTTTTATACGCACTTGTTATAGTTTTTTCATTGTATACATATAGTCTGTTCATATTTTTTACTTCACTTCACAGGGTCTTACTGCTATACATAGGCTTATGTACACATTATTTATTAATATCTATTTGCTTGCCCCCTTCTTGTCGGTATATTTGTGAGTTTTGGTTTATTATTTCTTCAGGTTCTACGACTTCCCTGTTTATATTTATACAAAGTTTCTTGAGTGCACCACCTATACATACATATATATATATATATATATATATATATATATATATATATATATATATATATATATATATATATATATATATATATATATATATATATATATATATATATATATATATATATATATATATATATATATATATATATATATATATATATATATATATATATATATAGTTTCCATTTGTAATGGATGTTCTAATACTCATTATTTTGGTCTGTTTACATGCACTGTATTCACTTATAGTGAGGTTCTTTAATGGTCACAGTGTTTGAGTTTATTAGTGTATTTTGGGTGTAACGTGTGTAAAACTACCCCTGTTCCATTAAAAAACGCCTCAAATCCCCAAATAACAAAATTTCAAATTTTAGAAGCTTGTCTTCTTTTAATTTTCAATTTTTTTATTCTTTAATAAACTTTAAAAAAAATTTCAAATAAATGTGAACTATTTGGCTGTTTTCAAATTTTTTTAATTTTTGTATTATAGCAATAAATAACTGTGTACTTCCTTCCAATTTTCCACCAATGACCAGATAAAAGTTACAAAGAATTCTAAAAAAACAACTAGAGTATGGTCAATACGGAAAGAATTCTACCAAAGCCAATATGTGTGTCTTTTGTTTCTTTAACGTCGGCCTATTTCCGCGACTATGGCCAATCACCGACGCCAGGGAGCAGTTTCACCTCACTATCCTGGAACTTTTGCCGAACCCCTGCCTTTCTGTAAGGAGGGTAGGGATATGGACACGGGACCGACGGCTTTACGCCCCCTCCGAAGGGCGGAACGTGCAGACATTCAACTTGCTCAAATACAATGCCAGAACCTCAGTTGATATTAATGTTACAGTTTGTACTGAAAAAGTGAAAGGAGAATCCTGGGATCTAACCAGTACCTTTCGGTTCAGAGGCACACGTTCTTACCCCTGAACCACGGAGGCTCTCAGATGAATATAATCTAATAAATGTGCTAGCGTGTTTTAATCTCAATCCAGAATCCTCAACTCATGCCGCAGAATATGAGTGAGGCATTTCACGAGCGTTTATTCACAGAATACTAAAAAATAATGGTATGCATCCATAAAAATTTAAGCTATTTTCTGCTCTTCATGCGGGTGACGCCGTCCAACGTGTATAATTTTGTGAAATGGTGTTAGTGCGATACCAAGAAGATCCACATTTGTTGCGATATATTATATGGACAGACGAGTCAAAATGTACGAGAGAAAGTATTCAAATAAACTTTGTGTAAATGCTTTTGTCTAATTAAAAATAACCAAATTGCTTACTATATCTACGAAGAAAATTTAAATGCCAACATGTATCTCAATATTTTGCAAACGGTTGTGGCAGATTTTCTGGATCATATACCTTTAGCCCAACTTAGGAAGTATTGGTACCAATTAGATGAGGCTGTACCTCACTGTCATAATCAAATGCTTGAAGATGGATGGATGAGATGGACCGTGGAATTGTCTTATGACTGTGTCCCCCGACATCGCACCATTAGACTTTTACGTTTGGGGAGTAATGGAGCAAAGAGTTTATTCTACACCCGTAGTTTCAAAAGATAATTTAATTACTCGAATACGAAGAGCGTTTGACGAATTGCCTGCAGATCAAATAGCAATAGCGTTGACTGGTGGAGTTATCTCTAGAATCTAGAAGTGTTTAACTGCTAATGGAGGTCATATTGAACACTTATGGCTTTCTTAATTTTTTTGTGATTTCAACATGCATAATTAAAATTGTTTATTATTAAACAATAAGTATTTTGTTTTAGAATTCCTCGTAATTTTTTTCTGGTCATTGGTGGCAAAATGGGATATGTCTCATAAATACGTTTAAAATATCAGCATTTGAATGTACATCATGTTTCATTTCCTATAAACACTAAATTAAACTGTAAACTGACACTACAGAGAAATTAACAACAAATAACTGGTGACAGCTTAATTGCTTGTTTTGAGGTTTTGCTAAGAATTCCACAGCCATCCTCGCCAGAAATTACATGATTTTAGTTGGTTACACAAAAAACAGCAGATAACTTTAAAATTTGAACAGATATGTATACAGAACCTTAGATCGATCAAAATGGAATACATTTTTTTAATCAGAATATGAAAAAACATACAGCGTGTTCCATTTGAGAAAACCGACTTATGAAGGTTTGAATCTAACTAAACTCGGTATTAGATTTCCACAACCCGGTACGCAACTAAGCCACTTTGAAAGTATATAATATGGGAAGCCAAGCTATCCAGATACTCATCTTGTAAATATTGCCGCTCTATTTTTTTTACTGTAAAATACACATGGTTTTATGTTAGTTAATGTTTCTCTTAATTTTTTTTTAATCTTGAAAACAGTTAATTTTAGGTATAGGGAAACTTGATGAAAGTCGACTTAGAACGCTACGCAGAATCCAAAAATATAATAATATACATGCTGTTCTATTTAAAATAACGAAGATGACTTCACCTTCCGGTGTAACCGGAAGTGATATGTGGACGCCATTATTTTACTTAGTAGGCCATGTCCGAAAACACTGTTGTCCAAATTTTCAAACCTCCAATCAAAGTAGTTTCTGAAATAATTTTAATGGGCCGCCACCGTGAGACACCCTATATATACATATATATATATATATATATATATATATATATATATATATATATATATATATATATATATATATGTGTGTGTGTGTGTGTGTGTGTGTGGGGGGGGGGTATGTATGTATCGCACCACTATCTCAAAAATAATTTTAATGAAATTTGGCAGGTCCCTTCCTTTTTTAAGTGGTTTGGATAAGTTGGCATGCCAGGAAAATCGGACTAGGTTTTCCGGGAAATGTTAGGCTTTCTTCCGGAATTTTTTTATCGCTAAAAATAACAAAGCTATGGTAACAACATTTGGTACGTAGATTTAGACTATGAAAAGTAAACCATATATTAAAACACAGATCTCTATGTTACAAGAAAAAAAAGTTATTAGTATTTAACTAAAAAAATCATTGGTGTCAAATCCTTTCTATGAAAATCAAATACCATAAAGCACTTGCTGCATCCATACATTTTTTATTTACTTCTATAGGTTGGAATCTCCATTTAAGGTTAATAACATTTACCTTCACATCGTTCTAAATGTGTGGAAGTATGGTAACGGGAACGGGAATCGAATATTTTTTCAAGCTTAAACCACAGGAAAATCGATTATGCTGTGCTTAAACCTCGTAAAAAGTCTCAAGTCATGTAAAAACCCTCCTAACTTTCTAATGGATTAAGTTATTCACTCATTATATTACGGTATCAAATTTTGCCCACCATCTAACGGTTTGAATTGATTTTCAGCAAAATTTCTCTAGGAAAAGGATGAGATACTAGATTTAGATTTCCACATTTACATTAAAAATCGAGTAATAGGTCGTTTAATGAGATTTTTTAAGAACGTAAGTCTTACAACGGACCTAACATTTTGCAATGAAATACAAGTAGGGGATGGTCATCTAAGGGCGAAATAGCATTATCTCTTGGAATTGAGCCATCGACATCAAATTTGGTACACAGGTTGCTGTTCACACCCGCATAGTTTGGAATGTTAGTAAGTAAAATCGCTTCAAAAGAAAGGGAAGAAGTAGAGAGTTGGTTGGGAAAAATTGCAATCTTTCCATTAAAAATTGAGTAATACAACGATACAAAAGTTTGTTGGTACAGAAATATGAATATTACTAAATATTTGACCTTTTTTCATAGAATTTAAGTCTGGGGTGGTTATGGTGGGGTTAAGTATTAATTCTCTTTGTAATCAAACCATAGATCCCAATTCATTTAATGAAAAAGTCTTTCTGAGGAGAGCAGATTGTCACAGTGATGTGGAAGTAACTTTCAATTTTTAATTTTGTTAACAGACTACAATTTTTGAATTGTTTTTATCCGCATATTTCCACCTTTTCTTTTTGTTTTCGTAAAAAAAACATGTTTAAGGAACTTTTATGAAGTTTAAAAATGTGGCCAAGATGTTTGCGAATTCACTGCCAAATGAAAAAAAAAGTTTTATCAAACTTTAGTGAAACAGAAATCTGCCACATTTCGTGGAAAACATATTTCATGCAATTTTCGGGTAAAAAAAATTATGTAGCGGAATTTCGTAAAACAAATATATTTGCAAATTTTCGTAAAAATGCTTTTTAGGAGCTCGTTAAAAATTGTATTTTGAATCTTCTTTAAAAAATGGTTGAAGAATTTTTGTCAATACATTTTATGTTTTGCAAATATATTTTTAGTGAATTTTCGTATTTTTTGGCTAATTTTCTTAAAAATTCTTTGGGACATTTGTTAAACAGTTTTTTAGCAAATTTTTGTAAAAAATAAAATTATGTAAAAATCTTTCAGAGATTTTTAATATATTCGCTACCATAACGCACTTACTGCCTCCCGACTTTTTCTTGATATCCTAAGCTTAAACTTAAAAAAATAAATTATTCCCTTCATGTCTTGGTTATTCAAATCCAGCTTTCTGCCCCATACAATAAAATGCTCTACACACTTGACTTGATGAACCTCTTTCTCGGAATAAACCTAAAATGTTTATTAGGGAAAATAGTATTCTGCCCATCAAACTCTTGCTTTACAATCGCCATCCCCCTTTATTACTTGATGCATTTACTATCACTCGTAATCATGTTATGTGTACTACTTGGCCAATATGTTAAGCGTTTAGTTTTACATAAATTCTTGCAGACCTAATCACGAAATAATCAGACTGAGCCAGAGAAAACAGAGCTATGTAATTATTATTGTCAGTTTAACTATTATTATTGTTGAATTTCGTGTTGATAATTGAAGCTGAGTAGAGATTAGTGCTTTAAATAATTATCCTAACATGTAATAAAATTTTTAACACGGCTTCTTAATTTTAATAAGGCAAAAATATGTGTGTAAACTGCCAGAAGGCAGAAGGTTTTCATAACGAGCTGTATTAAAATTATATTAGATTTAATAGCTTTTGGATTATACAAATCAACATGCAGCTATTTAATTACACAGAATTATAATCAGTAACGATACTCTAAAAAAGACAAAAACGAATTGGGTCTTCCACGCTAGTCTTCTTAAGGACAGGAAATTTGCTTTGCTTTTTAGTCGTATTTTGTTAAGATCTAATAACACTAAACCACAACACTGCACAATCATGGCGTGACGATTTTGTGTATTAATTGTCTAACCAGGGTTGTATTGGCAACAAAAGAGCAGCTTCGATAACATTCCTGAACTATTTATTTACATGTGATGATTTATTTTTCCAACTCCTTTCCGATTTTACTTATTGATAACTAGCTTTCCTTAAAACAACCAAACAAAGTATCCGTAGTATCACACAAGGAGGCGAGTCACAGTATTCATTCATTCATATAAATATATATATATATATATATATATATATATATATATATATATATATATATATATATATATATATATATATATATATATATAACCTTTGTACAAAACAAAAGATGTTTTATTCAACAATGAGTTCTTTGTACAAACCCAAGACACAGCAATGGGCAACCGTCTCTCTCCATGCATTGTGGACCTTTTTATGAGTAGATTTGAAACTGATTTAGAAAATGAAAAAGAGTATTTTCCTAGAGTATGCTTTCGTTATGTGGACGATACTTTTGCAGTGTTTAACACAAATAGATGTAAAGTAGATGATTTTATTACTAGACTCAACTGTCAATTTGGTAAAAAAAAATTTTTTTAAAGAAAATTCACTTAAACTATTAACCAGAAAAGTTTTATTATATTATCTGATAGTAGGGGCTGTATAGATAAATTGGAAAATATATATGTTTCAAAAAAATGTGAATATCTGACCTCATTGATGAGTGAAACTTTATACAAGCTTGAAATGAATGGGAAACAGATTATTTTTTGTTAATTAAAAAGACACGGTGGAATAAAAGGCAACGAAAAAGTAGATACTTAGGCAAAATAAGCCTTACTAAATTATTGCATCGCAATAGAATTCTTATGGCCAGCAAACGATATTTTAAATGAAATAAAGAACCAGCAATGGGAGAATTGGGTAAAACGATACCAAAAGGGAATAAAGGGTAATATTACAAAGAACTACAGGTGAGTCCTCCAAAAAAGCCTTGATTTCTAGACATGAATTTAGAGAAGAACTCTGTCAAAACAAATTGCAAGCTATGATTTAACCATGCCTTATTTCCCGCATATTTATTTAAGATAAATATTAGAGAAAATCCTTTTTGTGAATGTGGCGAGTTAGGGAACGACGAGCACTTATTGTTGGGTTGTGGAAAGAATTATATATATATATATATATATATATATATATATATATATATATATATATATATATATATATATATATATATATATATATATATATAAATACGTCACCATGTACCCAACTTCTATAAGTGACATTAGTACATTTCACAGTGACCCTGTTATAGAGAAAGGCATTGACCAGACATTGCTTAGTTTCAATTATTAAGTTTAAAGTACAATAAACTATAAAATGTATAATAATCATTTTACTTAGTATGCATATTTTACTTGCGACTGCTAAACGATGTTGCGTTAACAGTCGGTATTTGAAACTAATATAGTTTACATCTACTTGCTTTGTTCACTTGCATTTTATATTAATATTATTAGAATAGTAACACACTGTATTGTTTCCCTAAAATAAAGTTATATTTTTATGGAAACTTAAGTTTTGTGTTACCTAATTGGCGCTGCATGAACATGATGCCAAAACGGCATTAAATATAATAATCGCCGGTTTATTTCAATAATTTATTTGGCATTAAAGAACCGAAAAATTAACAGTGTTTCAAACGCTCCAGTTTCAAACATTGTATCAACATCAAGTGACCAAAAGTAATCCAAGTTCCAGAAAAACTCCAAAAGAAGGCCTGTTAGGAGATGAATATCCTGTGAGTACCTTCCTTTATCTTTCACTGTGAATTTATGATTGCATCTCTTGTATTTTCAAGCATTTCTGCTTCGAAATACCTTGTCAATAATTAGTATTAAGTCTACTGTATTTTCCAGCATTTTTGCTTCGAAATACCTTGTCAATAATTAGTATCAAATCTACTGTATTTTTCAAACATTTTTGCTTCGAAATACCTTATCAATAATAAGTATTAGCTATCGTATTTTCAAACATTTTGTTTCAAAATATTTCAAAAATTATTTGTGTTAAATCCCACGTATTTCCAAACCATTTTGGTTCGAAATACTTTAAGATATTAAAGAGTTCTTACGTTAATATTTTATTAATAAATTAAAATCAGACAAACCTATTTAGCAATAATACTTTTATACTGTGTATCAGCTTATTTGAAGATTTAAGTAGAAATAACGTTTAAAAATTAATTATACCCGATATCTGAAAAATATTAACCCGACAAAAAATAATAAACTATTTTAGTCATCATGTCACATAATAAAGGCGACATCTCCTTGTTATCTCAGGCATCTATGATGATCCCAGAATACAGTGGAGGTTGTAGACATTTAAATTATTTTATTAGACAATGCGAACTGTTTATTATAAATTACAAAAAAGAGAGTACAGAACAAAATGCTGAGCATCACAATAGAATGATACTCGAATTTATTAAATCAAAAATTGTACAAGATGCTCGAGATATTTTATTATCTCTAGAAACTAGTTCATGGGAAAATATTAAAAATGACCTTATGCCACAATATTCAGACCCGCGCTCTGAAAATCTCTTGTTAACAGACCTCACTACCTGTTATATGACAAAAAATCAAACAGTTTTAGAATTTCATAGCAAAATTAAAGAAAAATTGAAAGCACTTTATGAGAATATCGAATTACAGGAATTAGGTACCGAAATTAAAATTTATAAGAAAAATTACTTTACTGAAATGGCTGTAACATCATTTAAAGTCGGCATACTAGAACCGTATTTTAGTCATTTAAGACTAGTAAATGTAACAAGTTTAGAAACGGCTTTACTTGAGTGTCACCGCATAGATAACGAAATAAAACAAGCAGACTTCATAAATAGCTTAAGAAATAAATCACATCCTTCTTCACAAAAACAACCCCTAACATTTTTAGAAAAAATTGCTTTACCAAAAAGACCGTTACCTCAACAAAATATTAATTTCGTAAATAGATTTCAACAACCACCCTTTTTACGACAAAGACCTAATTTCTCCAGTAAACCTATATCCAATTTGAGAGCTCTACCACAAAATAAAATTTCTCCGACAAATTGTCAAGTTTTCCGCCATCAGCCGCCTCAAAATTCATCTGTATTTAACAGAACAAAAAATACTTTTTCGACACCCCCACAAAGACAAAATCGACAATTTGATCAAACTACACCCATGGAAATATGTAATCTAGAATATCCGAATCAAGTAATGACAGATTATGTATCTGACGAATTACAACCCGAATATTATTTGCAATGTGTCGAAAACGAAAACCTTAATGATTATTCCGGAAATGAGCCAGAAAATCTGGATTTTCAGGAAGAAGCCTCGGAAAATCCTTTGTCACCCTAGATATAAACAATATTATGACACTACCCAAATTACCGTTTTTGGTCCTGCCATCTTTAAATTTGAAAATTCTTCTGGACACGGGAGCTTCAGACAGCATAATAAATCCGGGCCCTGCATATGAATTTTTTTCAGAGTACATTTTCAAAAAGCCCTTTTTCGTAAAATCTGTAGGAAAAATTACAAAAGGAAACGATAATGTCAGATACCCCCTGTTAAAAGAATACGGCATAAATTTTCCATTTTCATTTAGAGTAATAAAATGGCATGAGAGGTTTGATGCTCTTATAGGTTCCGAAGACTTTAAAAAATTACAAACCAAACTAGATTATGAAAAAAGAACAGTAAAATTTAGAGAAATTGAATTACCTTTTTATTTTGAAATAAATCCCCTAAATTTTCAACCCTTTTCACAAACTTGTACTACCCATATTCAAATACCTGTAAATATTGAAGACGGAACAGTATTAATTCCAGAAATGGAAAATGAATTAGTTCATATACCAGAATCCATAGCTGAAGCTATATCTGGGTTTTGTTCTATACCATGTACAGTAAAAAATAAGTCACAAATCGCTGAAATTAACTTTACAGAACAAATTGAAGTAGAACCCATCCAAAATTTTGAAGAAACACCTAAATTTCCCAACTCAGTTCAAGTCGACGTGAGACAACAATTGAGAACTGACCACCTCAATTCTGAGGAAAAACAAAAACTATTTAAATTATGTCATCAATATCGAAATATTTTTTATCACGAAAACTCGGATCTTACATTTACAAATGCTATTAAACACCATATTAGAACTCGCGATAATGATCCCATACATGTAAAATCTTACAGGTATCCATATCACCTAAAAATTGAAATACAGAAGGAAATTCAAAAATTATTAGACAATAAAATTATTAGGCCCTCTACCTCTGCTTTTTGTTCGCCCGTTTGGATTGTCCCAAAAAAGTTAGATTCCTCTGGAAAGAAAAAATGGCGATTAGTCATTGACTACAGGAAACTCAACGAAAAAACGATACTCGAAAAATATCCCTTACCTAGAATAGAGGAAATCTTAGACAACTTAGGAAAGTGTACATACTTTACTACTCTCGATTTAGCTCAAGGGTTTCATCAGATCGAATTAACCCCTGAAAGCATTGAGAAAACAGCCTTTAGCGTAAACAATGGGCATTACGAGTACGTTAGAATGCCCTTTGGTCTCCGGAGTTCGCCCTTAACCTTCCAACGCGTAATGGATAATGTTTTTAGAGAATTTCTGTACAAAAACTGCTTTGTTTATATGGACGACATTGTCATATTCTCCAAATCCCTTCAGGAACACCTTATCCACATTAAACAAGTATTTCAAAAATTACAAGATGTTAACTTAAAGGTACAGCTAGATAAATCAGAGTTTCTTAGAAAGGAAGTTGAGTTTCTAGGCCATGTCATCACAATTGACGGCGTAAAACCAAATCCAAGCAAAATTGAATGCATAAAAAATTATCCTATTCCGAAAACACAAAAACAAATAAAAGCTTTCTTAGGACTTGTTGGCTATTACAGGCGTTTTATAAAAAACTTTGCCAAAATTGTTTATCCCCTCACAAAATGTCTAAAGAAAGATTCTACTCTTAACTTTAATGATCCAGAATACGTCAATGCATTTTCGCAGGCTAAAGAACTTATAATAAATTCACCCGTCCTAACATATCCAAATTTTGATAAAGAATTTCATCTGACAACCGACGCAAGTAATATAGCGTTAGGAGGCGTATTGTCTCAAGACAATAAACCTATCGCATTTTACTCTAGAACGCTTAATTCAGCTGAACGAAATTATAGCACTATTGAAAAGGAATTACTATCGATAGTGGAAAATACTAAACATTTTAGACCTTATCTTTTCGGACGAAAATTTACTATAGAAACAGACCATAAACCTCTAGTTTGGCTTTTTTCGATAAAAGAACCAAATTCCCGTTTAGTTAAATGGAGGCTTAAACTAGAAGAATTCGACTATGAAATAAAGTACAAAAAAGGAAAGGATAACGTTGTAGCAGACGCCCTTTCAAGAACAGAAATCAATGCGGTAGAAGATGATATAGATCTTGTGTCCCTTTTAGGCAACGCGGACCCTTCAGAACTAAGAGTTCTCGACGACAACGACCTTATAGAATTAGGAATCGACCCTCAACCTGACCAGAATAATAGCGAATCTCAAACCCAACATACTTCTTTAGAAAATCCTGTATTTTGCTTACCTATATCGGAAGGCCCAATCAATCATTTTAAAAATCAAATTTTAATTTATCACGGATCGGAAAAACGTGAAATAACTACAAACCTTTTTAAAAATAAACAAATCAAAATATATTTACAAGAAGGTCATGAACTACAACAACTTAACACCTTTCTTAAAGAAAAAATCAATCCGTCTAATGTATACGGTATCTTATTCGAAACCCAAGAAATTGAGAGATTATTTATGTTAGTAGCCTCAGCTCTTTTTAACAGTTCAGTAAAAATAATAAAATGCAATAAACAAGTCGAAAATATTACATCAACTACCGTACAGAAACAAATTATTCAAAATTACCACCAAAATAACCACAATGGCATTAACGAAACTTACGAACAGCTTAAATTAAATTACTATTGGCCTAACATGAAAAAATCCATAAATGATTTTATAAACAAATGTGACATTTGTCTGCAAGCCAAATATGAGCGACGACCCTATAAATTACCCTTTTCCGGACCCTTGTTAGCCAAAAGACCTTTTGAAGTAATTCATGCAGATGTGTTCAGTTTTGAGAACCATAAATTTCTTACGATAATAGACTTGTTTAGTAAATATGCACAAGCTTATTACATTAAAGATACAACAGCTCTGACGATTTTAAGTAAACTCAGACACTATTTCTCTCATCATAATTACGTTTCAACCCTCGTATGTGACTCTGGCAAAGAATTTGACAATGCAACCCTTAAGGAATACTGCGACCTATTTAACATAAAATTACACATAACTACTCCTCAAAACCCAAACTCAAACTCCCCAGTTGAACGACTTCACTCAACTATATTAGAAAAATTAAGAACAATGAAGTTGGAGAATCCGTTAGAAAAACCTATTGATCTTATGATAACCTGTATTTTAATATACAATCAATCAGTTCACTCATTAACAGGTCATAGTCCCTTTTCCCTTCTCTACGGCCCTTATGACAAACTTGAACCTATAGACCCCCATAAAACATTGTATGAAGAATATAACCATAGAAGACTTAAAGAAATATTACCCTTTTTCGATCAAATATACAAAAAATCTAAAGAAAAGTCAGAAACTATTCTTAGAAAAAGAAATGAAAATCGTAATGAGATACCGCAAATACAAACTGAACAAGTAGCTATTAAAGTACCTTATGTAAAGAAAACTAACCCTTTATATAAAATTTATCATAATCCAGTTCAAGTAAATCAAAACAAATTACTTTTACCTGATTCCCAAAAGAAAACAGCCCATTTGAAAAATGTAAAAAGAGTGAAAAAGACATTTTCTTTGCAGGAACATCATCCCCCTGATGATGGCCCTCAGCCAGGTCCATCAACTAGAAGTTAAACCCATAATCACTAACGGATACTTTAAAGATTATATAGGTATAGCTAGAATAATTAATCACTATCATAATTTCTACTTTTATTTTAATGTATCGGTTTTAGAAAATAATTATCAGGTGTTGACAAACAATACTATAAAAATTAACGAAAATTATGGCACTGCTATTAACAAGGAATATGTACAGATGCTTAATGACCAAGTTTCCAAAATTAACCTAGAACTTGAGAAATTAACGCACTCCAGAACGAAACGCGGGTTAATAAACGGAGCAGGGTCGCTGATCAAAACCATAACCGGAAATCTCGATCAAGACGATCTCGATAAAATAAACAAACATTTAAACACCTTATATTTAAATCAAGGTGAAATGATGACTCAACTAGACTCTCTAAATTCATTTGCACATATAATTACAGAAAGATTTGTAGAAGAACAAAAAATAATTAACAAAAATCTTCAGATGATAGCTGACAGATTTTGTGAACTAGCGAACATGGAAAAAAGGAGTTTCATTCAATATCAAATCTCATTAGCCCAAAATTTATTAGAAAGTGTCAAAATTATTCAAAGAACTATATCTCTTAGCTTTAATGAAATTACAAACATTGAAATATTTACCTGGAAGGATTTAACACAAATAAGACAGCATCTTGAATTAATTTATAACAAAAATGAATTAATTAACTTTGACAGAAACCACATATTTAAAATTATTGAATTTACTAAATTCATAGTTGTATCAGCAGGAGACACAATCATTTGTTTACTAAAGGTCCCGATTTTACACCCTACACCAGGCTCCTACTTTCAAATAATTCCCTTACCAGAAAATCATAAAGTCCTTATACCCCCAAGTTCATATTATTTGGAAATAGCCCAACAAAACTTATGGACATCTGAAAGATGCCCATCAATAACAGAAGCCATAGTGTGTTCAAATCCACCACAAGAAGAAAGTTGCCAACTAAATCAACCCTCGAGTTGCCCTTCTGCAAAGGTAACCAATAGCTACACGACGTCCATCAAGATACGAAACAACAACGTGCTCATCTCAACAGATGTATCAGTCGAAGTTATAGAAGAATGTCCAAATAAAATCGACAGAAAAACAATACACCAAAATGCTATCGTAAGCACACTGCCTAACTGTAAAATCACAGTAAATGACGAGATATACACAGACGTATCAGGCAACATAACGTGGATTCCAGACCTGATATTACCACTCAATGAAGAAAAATACGAAGTCCGCTTCAGTCCAGTTCACCTGAAAAATGCTGAAAAATTGAAGCAACAACTTTCAGAAGCTCCACGACATAAGATACTACATCCAATGCTGCATACAAGTCACATAGGTGTTACCACATTTATAATAGTAGTCATCATCATCACTATATTGGTTTGGTCCAGAAAGAGATGGACACCCTTCCTAAAGAAGAAGAAATCACCCCAAGTTGAACACGAGGACGTGCTCAAGACTAACGGTGGAGGAAATACGTCACCATGTACCCAACTTCTATAAGTGACATTAGTACATTTCACAGTGACCCTGTTATAGAGAAAGGCATTGACCAGACATTGCTTAGTTTCAATTATTAAGTTTAAAGTACAATAAACTATAAAATGTATAATAATCATTTTACTTAGTATGCATATTTTACTTGCGACTGCTAAACGATGTTGCGTTAACAGTCGGTATTTGAAACTAATATAGTTCACATCTACTTGCTTTGTTCACTTGCATTTTATATTAATATTATTAGAATAGTAACACACTGTATTGTTTCCCTAAAATAAAGTTATATTTTTATGGAAACTTAAGTTTTGTGTTACCTAATTATATATATATATATATATATATATATATATATATATATATATATATATATATATATATATATATATATATATATATATTTAAACTGACTTCGGATTTCTACGAAAATTCACTAAATAAGTATTTAAATGTGTTATATAATATACAAGTGCTTGTGCCTCCCTTCAACTTGAAGCATATTTTACAAACAAAAAATAAAACAGTATACCAACTTTTTGTGACAATGCTCAAAGAAATTTTTAATATAAGGTAGATATAGTGTGAACACATTGTAAATAGATTGTAAATAGTAACATTAGATGGAAACCTAAATGTCTTTCCAAATGTGATCCTGCACTATCCGTGGTTCTCTTGTTTGTGTAAAAGTGGCCATGACAAACCCCATGGTCCAATCTGTCCCTGTTTTCCCAAATAATGAATTGAAAAAAAAGACACCAAAAATACATAAACAAAGAAGGATGATAAAACAACAATACAAAAAAAAAACAAAAAAAACAAACAAAAAAACACCAAAAAAAAAACAAAATAAAACAAACAAAAACGGAGAAAAGCAAGACAACTAATAACAAAAAGTAAGGTAGAATAAGGTATAAAAGTATATTAAAGAATGTAAGCCAGGATTTTGGCCAAAACAAAAACAAAAATTAAGCATAATGGACACTGATTTCTGACTTGGAGTTCCAGGTAAAAAAATAATAAATATAGTAACTTGAGCGAATGGCAGTTTGCCGCAGCCAAACCCCCTAGAATTAAAAAAATATATTTTCAATTAGCAGGCCATAGAATACAAACGTAAGACTAAGGGCATGGACAATAAGCCAAATGTTGCAGTGCTATCGGGGCGGCAAAGCCGCGGACGAGCCCTGAGGGAGAAAAAAAATTAGTGATATTGATTTTAACTAAGTATTCTATGATCAAAACTAAGACTGAATAATCGTATAAACAAGTTCAGAAAAAAGTTTCACAAGAACTCTTTCAGACGAGGATACACCGTATGAGGGATACGTGTATCTGAGATACTGGATTGCGGTCCAAATTTTCAGTACACTGTATCTCACAGCGAGCGCCCAGCATCGGTCATGGACCGATTTTATTAATTAATCCTAATTATATGGCTAGGCTATAAAGTTGTCGGTATAAAAAATTATGCTATCCATATTAATAATTTCGATCTTCTAATTCACCAGCCCACTATACTAAATGAATATAATAAATATTATAGGGTCGCTTGCCGTTCCAAAAAAAAAAGCGTGTTTGAAGAGGTAAATATAACCTTTTAGAAATGTCTGTGCGAGATACAGATTTTCTATCCGGCGGCTGAGAAGGAGGGATAAAGAAAACTGGTATTGCAATACTGAATGTGTCGCCCGATCCAGTCCAGTGTGAGGAGGTCCATTTAAGCGCACACATTACAGACTCCTGGTCTAAAAGAGCTCTACAGGATCTAGAACTTCACATGATCAAAGTTTCGCTTCCTCTGATATGAAACTGAATTTTAAGTTTGATTTTTACAAAATTTTGAACCTCAGCAATTCTAATACACCAGACGATGAATTTAATAAAATCGGATCTTTTTAAATTAATTAAAAAATTCACACATAAAAGTTGCCATCGATTTATAGTATAAAACATAATTATCTAACTGATTTTTCTCGAGAACCGTACATCCCATCAAAGTGAACCAAAAACATATTTTCTTCTCAGAAAACTATAAAATATTTTATAATTTAATGAAATTCACATCCAAAAAGGTTGAGGTAATATTTGCCTTCAACCATTTGTTGAGTACCTACCTTTTACAAGTGACTTGGATAAGTTTGTTAGCCAGGAAAATCGGCCCAAGTTTTCCCGGAAAATTTTGTGTTTTCTTTCGAAAAAAAATATAACGTTTCAAAAGTTTATGCGTACAGGAATACAAATATTTTCTTTGTAGTCAAGTCGTGGGCCCTAAATTCATTCCATTAGAATGTCTTTGTGAAGGGAATAAATTATCACAGCTATGTGGAAGTTATGATTTAATTTGCAGCACTATTTTATTAGGGTTCTTGTCATGGTTGTTTTTGTAATACGTTGATTTGATTTTTATGTTAGCTTTTAAGATAAACACACACAAACACACACACACACACAGAGATCATTTAAAAACGTCACCTGTCTTTTTACTTTATTAAAAATGTTGTGACCAAAGTAACCTAACGTAAAACCGGATTTTTATTTATAGCTGTCATGAATGCATGTAAATGAATTTAATTTTCTCCTATCTGACGATGCCGTAAAGCTCAAAACCGATTAGAGACAAAAAACAAACACTCGTGAAGCCAGAAAGGGAGTCTCTATATATGTAATTAGAATGCGGAGGTTTCACTAATAAGACAACAACAACAAAAATATGAATTTGTAATTGTTATCGTATATTAAGATATTTCCATTAGTATGGCTAAACAAAAATCAGTTCTTTTATTTTAATAGATTTAATGTGAGACGCCTATGAACTCTTATGAAAAGAAATATAAAGCAGGTGAATAATTTTTATATGCTCACAGAAGTCCAGACGTCTCTGCCGAAACAGATGTTTTAGAAATGTTATTTATTTCTTCTTGTTATATGCAAATGCCCATACAGCTAATAAAATATGAAAACCATATTTATTATAGTTTGTTTAATTACCCGGCTTTCCGCATTCATTTAGTAATTATAATGCTATAATGCTTTTTAATGACATATTTCCTAAATTGGCTGATGGTCGCTTTACCAGCTCGCCACTTTTTTATAGCAATTATTATGACTTTTATTCCACTGTAGTAGATACAGAAAATTAAGTCATATTTTACACGCCAAGAAAACATTAAATAAAATTTAATACTTAGAGTAATTTTTGCTGAGCTTCTTTACATTACCTTACTTAAAACACAACCAACGCAAGAAAAGCATTAATATAATATTGTATAATATTTTGTAACATTATCACTAAACACATGCATTATTTACAGTCATTAGATGCCTAAATAAAACTAATAATTAAAGTAAACTGATTTTACACCTATTGGTTTTCTAAAGTTTTGAACACACCAAAATGTTTACATCATGCCATTCTAATGCAAGTCAATGCTTTCTTTGCTAGTTTAAGAATAACGTTTTAAGAGCCTCGGTGGTTCAGGGGCAAGAACGCGTGCCTCTGAACCGAAGGGTACTGCGTTCGATCTCAGGGTTCTCCTTTCACTTTTTCAGTACAAACTGTAACATTAACATCAACCGAGGTTCTGGCATTGTATTTGAGCAAGTTGAATGTCTGCATGTTCCGCCCTTCAGATGGGGCGTCCCGTGTTCCCGTCCATGCGATGTTGGGCACGTTAAAGGTCCCTATCCTCTTTACAGGAAGGCAGGGGTTCGGAAAAATTTCCAGGATAGTGAGGTGAAACTGCTCCCTGGCGTCGGTGATTGGCCATAGTCGCGGAAATAGGCCGAAGTTCAAGAAACAAAACATACAAACAATAACGTTCTAAAAATTATGTTCTTGTTAGCTTAAAAGTCGTTATACAAAATTCAGGACGCAGCAAATGCGTTATAGTAGCGAAGTTTCATAAAAAATTCGAAACCATGGAAACTAAAAAAATACATAGTTTTCGAAATACAAGTTTGAGAAAAACATTTTTTTTTTCAAAGAAACATTTTAGTGTAGTTGGCTAACGAAAATTGTAATTTTGACAGGTACCTTCTGGTAGATAAGCTCGTTAGCCATCCTGCTCGAACCAGTTTTTCTTTGGGTGAAGTTCAGTCTTTTTTTTTGGAAAATTTGTATAACTTCGAAAATAACAAAGTTATTTGAGTAAAATTTTGAACATAGGTTGCCTTTATAGAGATTATTATTACCAGCGCCCTCTCTAGCGGTTACGTCGCCTCGGACAAAAAGACAAACCCTAAGAATATAAATATTTTTTAAATACAGATATTTTTTATTTTCAATAACAATCAAATCATTTTTAAAATGTTAATCAAAGCATATTTCTAGAAAGCGACATGTAACATATTATAAAGTTGACAACCCAGTACTACAAAACAGTAGATATTAGTTAATCAATATCTGTACCTAGATAAAAACTCTGGACGCAGCAAGTGCGTTATGGTAGTGAATTTTCATTAAAATGTTTTTAATAGCAAATATGTGTGTTTTTTTAAGAAAGCAGGCATCAAATTTGGTTACCAGTATAACCTATATAGTAAAAACAATGTGCCATGTTTCATCAAAATAACTTTATTGTTTGAAAATGTACAAAAAGTTCCGAAAGTAAACTTAAAGTGTTGCCGAAAAAACTCGTTTCTTGGTCAACCTTATAGGTTAATAGCAAATTGAGCTATTCAAATATGAAGCATTTGATCAAAATTCGCTACCATAACGCACTTGCTGCGTCCAGAATTTCTTTTCTTACAAACATGCATTATATTTCGATGGTAAATGCAAAAATGCAATAACATAAGGCGTGTTTGATTAAAAAAAAAAAGAAAATTTGTATCACCAACCACTTATGGGCCATCCAGTGATTGTAGAAATAATTTTTTAAGATGTAGCTCAAGACACCCTATAATTAATATATACAATTTTTTTCATACATATTTTTTACGAAAATTCGGCAAAAATTACCATTAAACGATAAACTCTATAGCTAAAGCTACTGCCAAGCACCAGAGACATGGTCTATTTGAAATGAATTTTCTGGAAATATTTTAGTAAAATTAAGGACAATGATGGTTGAAACTAAGACTTCGGGGTTTGTAAAACATTCTTCTTGAGACATTTTATTTCCATCGCCCGTATAATATTCAAGTTCTTTGCCTAAATGTTGCCAATTTTCACGTTTAAATCGCAAGTTTGACGTTTTGAGGAAAACCACAATTTATTTTTCTTTAAATGCCTATAACTTTTTTGTCTTTTGACCTACAGAGCTGAATTTTGGCAGGTAACTTACCACTAAGGTTATCGGTGTGATACATACATACATACATACATATATATATATATATATATATATATATATATATATATATATATATATATATATATATATATATATATATATACATATATATATATATATATATATATATATATATATATATATATATATATATATATATATATATATATATATATATATATATAAACATATAAAAATTGAAACTGACCCCGGATATGTGTTCCGGGGGGCCTAATTAGCGGTCATTTGAAGAAATTTTTTCAAAATTCAAAAGTCGGGATCTCCTCATTAGTGAATTTTTTAAAGAAAATTCACTAAAATTGTTAGCGATATAATTTTTAACATTTTTAAATGCTATTAAAATGTGCATTATTTCACAATTAATGAAATCGACATTATTTTACGCTAAAATCATAAAAAACGTTTTTCTTATTTTGAGTTCTGCAAACTTTTTTAATACATCTTTTAACTTGATCAGCAATTTCAATTGCCAAAATTGCCAAACCATTAAGACAATTTTGTGTAATAGTCGAACGTAAAAAGTTCTTAAAATTAATTTTAACTCACAGAAACTAATTTCTCTACATGCTACAATTGGTATCATTAACAAAATTCTTAAAGCAGTAGTAAGGTTTGGGTGAAAATTTAACTTTGTAATTAAGCTCAGTAAATTGCTTAATTTCAAAAAAGTTTAAGCAGCGCCAAAATTCTGCGTTAATTTATTAATAAAAAAATCTATTAATTTATAAAATATTTCTTTTTCGAAATTATAAAAATTTAGGTAAGTACTAGTCTGTTGTAAGCTTATAGTAAACTTTTGTTGTTTATTATATTTAAAAAATTGGAGCTGATGTGACCCTAAAAGAAGAAATATATAAACCCACATTTTGGCCTAGGGGTGTAGCTTTCTCGAAGTTTACATTTCCCAGAACTACACAATCGAAAGGAAATTTTTCTGTGGGTCAAGTTCCACAGATAATCATCTAACATCTTATACAAATAAACAACATGCTCCTCTGTTTGCTCTACTTAACTTGAATGTTCAGTCAATCAGTAGGAAAGTGGATGAATTAGAGCTATTCTTGAAAAAGCGTAGTGACATTCAGGTTGTCTGTTTGACGGAGCACTGGTTGGTCAAGACTGCACTGAAGCATGTAACTTTTGAAGACTTTGAAATTGGCAGTTACTTTACCCGCAATACATTTGAGCATGGCGGAGTGCTTACAATGGTAAGGAAGAATGTACAGTTTCAAAACATAGATAATTACTTAGAAACTTCATTGGAGAAGCACTATGAAATATGTGGTATTTATATCAAAATGATGAACTGTATAATCCTTACAGTATACAGGTCGCCAATTGGTAATATTGACATCTTAATAGAAAAACTAGAGAGTACACTGCTAAAGCTGACTAAAGTCTTTAACGCAAACATAATCATCGCAGGTGATTGGAATCAAGATTTTGGACACACGGATAATTCATCATCAAAAAAGAAACTCCTCAAAATGCTTCAGTCTTTTAATATTTCTAATTTATTTGAAGAACCAACACATTTTACAAGTACTAGTTCCAAATGCTTGGATAATATATTTACAGATATCTCAAAGCAGCACATAAAAACTGAAACACTAAATTTACACATCTCTGACCATCTTGGACAGGTGCTTACCTACAAAAAACAGGTTATCAGACAAAGTTTTACAGAAACACACAAAAGATACTTTACTGAAGAAAACTTAAAACGGTTTGCGTGTCATATGTGTTCTGTTGACTGGGAGGCCTACTTTGTCAACAGTGATCCGCAGACAAATTTCTCCAGATTTCATGAGTTCTTCCTTATGTGCTACAACGAATATTTTCCCGAAAGAAAATCTAGGATAAAAACTCAAACACTAAAGGTAAACTGGTATACCAATGAATTGAAATGTCATAAAAACGGGCTGGATGCACTCACACAATATGGTTGGTGAAAAGAGATAACGAGTCATTAATGGCATACCAAACCTACCGAGACTGCTATCGCAACAAAGTTCGAGCGGCAAAGGCTGAAGGGGTTGCCATGGCTATTCAGCAAGCGGAAGACAAGCAAAAAGCTGCATGGAAGATTATAAAGGGTGAAACACAAGAAAAACGTAAACAGTTACCTTCATTAGCACCAGAAGCATGTAATAGTTATTTTGCTAATATAAGTAAAAATATTTTTCAACAAATAAACGGAAATAATATAGTACCACGAACATATATTAAGACCAAAGTTATTAATACAATGAATTCATTTTATCTGCGGGAGGTGACGTCGCTGGAGGTTTGGAGAGTGCTATGTGCCTTGAAAGCCAAAATAACGCCAGACTGTTATGGAATAAATGTAAAATTTTTAAAAACAGTTATTTACAGCATACTAGATCCAATAACAGCTTTAGTAAATGGATGTTTGCAGGCTGGCCTGTTTCCAGAGGAACTTAAGAAAGCAGACGTAAGTATGGCATATAAGGGTGGCAATGTTGCCTCTTTGGATAGCTTTAGACCTATTTCCATTTCGCCAGCACTTTCAAAAATATTTGAGTACGTAATAAAGCAACAGCTTGAAAAATATTTAGAAGCAAAAGGTTTTCTCAGTGAGGAGCTTCATGGTTTTCGAGGAGGTAAATCAACAGTCACTGCGCTGGTAAACACAACAAATAAATTAAGTGAGGCGCTGGACTCTGGCAATATGGCACAATGCATATATTGTGATTTACATAAGGCATTTGACACAGTATCACACGAGATATTACTAACCAAATTGGAACACTATGGCATTAGGGGTTTGCCACTGAGGCTCTTTAAGTCATACCTTACCAACCGATACCAAAGAGTGAAGCTAAATGAACAGTACTCGAGTTGGCAGACACAAACATGCGGTATACCTCAGGGTTTGCTGCTAGGGCCTCTCCTATTCATTATATACACAAATGATCTTCCAGAGAACGTTTCGTCTGATGCAGTTTCTCTCTATGCAGACGATACCTCATTTGTTAACATTGGCAGAAATGAAGCTGAACTTAATGAGAGAAGAAATATCACAATGTCGGAAGCAGGAGAATGGTTTAGAAATAATAAACTAAAACTCAAGGTAAACAAAACAAAAGTCTTGAATATCAGCTTCCACCAAACGCAACCAAGACAAAAACAATCTGTGAAATTTCTTGGTGTATATATACAATCAGATTTTCGCTGGTCAATGCACATTGAAAAGCTCCAAGGCACATTGGCGTCGTGTCTGTATCTGTTGAGGCGTCTGATGAACATCAGTAATTACCAGACAGTGTTGACAGCTTATCATGCATGTTTCCAAAGTAGGGCTACCTATGGTATCCTAATATGGGGGAGTAGCCCTGGAGTGTCTGAAATATTTCTGCAACAGAAAGCTGCAGTAAAAATAATCTGTTCTGTAGACAGCCGTACAAGTTGTAGAACCTTATTCACGAAGACAGGCATACTTACCATCTTTTCAGCATATATTTTGGAAAGTGTCTTATATACTTACCAACATCAAGAGGACTACAACCAAAACGGTGATTACCACGAATATGGTACCCGAGGCAGACAGAACATATCCATTCCTTATCATAGAATAAAAATAGCTGAAACCGGGGTGAATTGCTGGGGTGTCAAGTTCTTCAATAAAATCCCCCAGAATATAAGATCAAAACATAAGCGAGAATTTAGGAGAAATGTGAAAAACACTCTTATGAAGTATGCATTTTATTCTTTAAGTGAATACCTCAATATGGACATTGAGTGGATAGAGTAGAGCCACTAGAGACAACATAAGATGCCTTTTTTTTATGTGTGTAAATTTGTTTCTTTTGTCTTTTGTATTTTTGTTTGTTTTTGATGTTTATTTCACAATTTTAGTTCTATAATCTTATATTTGGTATTTGTTTGAGAAGGCTGTGTAATTTTTGCCAGAATAAATATTATTATTATTATTATTATTATTATTATTATTATTATTATTATTATTATTATTATTATTATTATTATTATTATTATTATTATATTAACATGTATTGGTGTAATAAAGGTTTCAAAAAATGAATCACCAAACCAATCTTTCATATCTCTGAGATCTTAAAATATTGTGATATGTGTCACAATCTGACGAAATTAAATTAATGCTGAGATTTTCCGTTCTCCCTGAAACGGAAAAATGGTGACCTACTTAATTAAACATATCGCTCTTTTGTGATTGTTTTCTTCAGAATACAGAATGCTTACTTTTAGCTTTATTTATTTATTTATTGAATACATGCCCAACAGAATAATCCTATTAATAGGGCACCAAACAAAAAGAACAATATGTAACAATATGTAACAATATGAAAAAAAATACTTCTAAAACAAAACTAAAATACTGTGCAAAACATCACAAGGCAGAAATTCTACAAAAAAGTACATATAATGGTCCTAATAACCGACAAAGTAAGATATAGTCAGAGCTCATTGTATACACAGGTGATTTCATATACGAGTTAGTCCTTGGTATTGGAGGCTTAAACACTCTCATCGCTCTAGATGCAGTCCCTGGAACTGATAAGTTTAATTGCATCAATAAGTCTGGACAATCAACTTTACCACCACATCAACAAGTTATGCAGGAACATCACAGATGCAACTTGTCTATGCAAATACAAACTGTGTATGCCAGTTTGCATCAGCCATTGGCCATGATCGAAACCCCTCTGCCCTATATACAAGGGGTTTCAAAAACTTACGCTAAACATCTTTCAGTGCACCAATATGAACACTATAAAAGGGATCAAAAACCAAGCTACAATATTCAAGCCTCGACGAATATAGGCAAAATAGAGAATTTTCAAGCTAACCAAAGTGGAAAATGATCTGCTATTCCTCACAATGAAACCCATCAACCTTAAACAGGATGCTGTAATTGTTTGAATATGTCAAATGAAGCTTAAATGTTGATCATATACAATGCCAAGATCCCTGTGCGTTTCAGACCTAGCCAATGGTATACCACCCACTTTGTAGGGAAAAGCTATACGGCTGGTTTTTCTAGTGTATGTCATCATTTTGCACTTTGAGACATTTAATTCAAGTCTCAACACATCACAGCTGCAAGTTGTCAAGGTCCACCTGGAGTCTTGAACAGTCACCAATATCGTGAACACTGGAGTATAACTTGAGATCATCAGCAAATAATGATTATCAGAACTTACAGAGCTTATGTCGTTGATAAATAACAAAAAGAGGAGCGAGCCAAGATTGGAACCCTGTGGAACGCAGGGCCAGCAGTGAAGAAATCAGACTTAAATCTATTATAAAAAACATATTGCACACGGTTAGTCAAGTAGGATCCAAAGAATGCTATCAGCCGTCCATCAAGGCCCGCTAAATGCAGCTTGTACAAAAGTGTTGAGTGGTCAACATCATCGAACGCTTTGGAGAAGTATGTATAAATGGCATCCACCTGACCCCGTCGATCCAAAGCTTCACTTACATACTATGTAAACAGGGATAAATTCGTCAGTGTTGAGCGCCCCTCCATAAACCCATGCTGGTATTGTGACAAACGACACTTCACGCCAGGATAAATACAACCATACAGAACTGCCTCAAAATTTTTAGAAAAATTACATAGAATAGCTATAGGCCTGTATTTGCTGACCCTTGAACGGTCCCCAGACTTAAAAACAGGACATATCCGAGCAACTTTCCAAACCTCAGGGAAGCAATGTGTGCGCAGCGACAGGTTAAATAGGGTTTTAAGAGGTTTAAGAAGAGCATGCGCACAGTCTTTAATCAAGAAGGATGGCACCAAATCTGGTCCAGCAGTAAACTTTTTCTTGAGCTTCTTGATGGCTTTAAGGATTTCCTTATCACCAATCACTGTCACACTGACTGCTATATGCGATGGTTCAGCGGTATCCACTGGTTCAGTGATGCATTGAGGATGGTACACACTTTTAAAATGGTTTCCAAAACAGTTAACAATTGTTTGTGGCTTATTATAAACCATGCCATTTTCGTCAGATACAGTACTTGGAATGTTACTTGCTCGCTTCCTTTCCTGTATGTAAGACCAAAATCCAGAGAGATCAACCTTAAGAGACGCTTCAGTTCCACCAACATACTCAGTATATGCCTCGCGTAGCTTGTTTTTAACTATAGATCTAAGAAGACTATACTCTGCATGATCACTGTTACGTTTATGCTTCCTATATCTTGCATAGCACCTCTCCTTATTTTTTATATCATTTATTACTTAATTAGTAAACCAGGAAGGAAATTTTCTAGATGACCTCTTGCGCTGAGGAACATGTTGTTCAAAGATACTGTAAAGTCTGCCATAAAAGTAACTACAAGCCTCATCAGCGGTAGTAAAGGATTCCAGTTGAGACCAATTTTCATCAAGTATTGCAGCATACAGTGCAGGGTAATTGACCTTTCGAAAGTTGTAAGAGACCTGACTGTTACATGGAAAGTATTTAGAACCACTGTAACTTTTCCTGAATTCAGGAAATATGCCTAAAACAGTGTGATATGTATCCTCGGAAACTAGTGGATCCATATCATGGAGAACCGAGCAATTACAACTGCAAGCACAAGGTCAAGCAGCCTATTGTTTCTATTGCAAATATTATTAAACTGTGACAGATTAAAAAAATAATTGAGAAATCATGGATAGCTTTGGTTTTAGCATCAGTAATTTGTCCATAAATAAACTGAGGTGCATTAAAATTACCAATAATAACCAAATTTTCCAACAACGGAATGACAGACGGTTCCAGCACATTCAGGAAAAGTTCAAGCTGCACTGCTGACACATATGGTGGTATATATATACAAACCACATGAAACATAATCTGATCCAAAGTTCACCTGCACGCAAGAATACCAATAACTGGTACTGCCTCTAGCATAGCAGATAAATCTACTTGAGCCACTTGAACATCACAATGAATTGCCAAAAGTACTCCTCCACCAGATCTCTTAATAGTGACATCCAATCTTCTATCTGCCCTAAATACACAGAATGAACGCGGAAACAGCTCGGCATCACCAATGTTAGACTGTAAATTAGTTTCACTAAGAGCAATTATCTTGAATTCAGACAACCGGCACAAGCCTAGATAGTTATCATCTGTTTTAGTACGTAAACCACGAGTATTCTGGTAATAAATTGGTATCTTAACACCGTTGGGCTAATCTAGTTAAAAGAAGCAATAGTCGGAACATACTTAATCTTGATGTTTGCTTCACCATCATCCACCCTCCGCCTCAAATCACTGACCACAGACTTGGAGTATGCACTTTGCCTAGGGGTTCTGTCCTGCCTAACTCTGACATTACGATACAAATGATAATCCTTGAGTCTTTCAGTCCTGCGCAGAATACTAAGTACCTGATATTCATCAGAGAGAGAGAGTAACCTTTAGAGGTCTAGGAACGGATACACTGCTGGAATACCTACCCAGGCGACATGGCCTAATCTGGGAGTAATCACCCTTAGGACACAACTTGTGGAGGATATTCTTCACTTCTAGTCTGTCAACATCACTCTCACCACGGATAGCAGTAGACCCAGACTCAGATTCGGACAGTCCAAAAATAACAATATAACAATATGGCTTTTAGAGATAAACAGTATAAATACGCTACGCACTGTAAATTTTTAGTGAACGTTTACAGACCGCCGTAGACTAGCTTCAAGGCTGGTATAGGAAATCATGTCTAGCCATAAACCCCGATAAATCTTCAGCAGTCCTATTTTTCAAAAGGAGACACATACCATGAACAGGGTACATTATGCAACAGTTTAATTCCCTGGCCAGACTCCGCCAAATACCTTGGGGTTTTCCTCGACAAACGCTTAACATGGCGCATTTATGCCCAACATGCCCGACGGAAAGCTTCGATGTTCATCTCGAAGTTCTTTCAACATCTTAAAAGAAATTCCAAATTGTACATGAGTAATAAACTGCTCATGTACAAAGTCATAATCCGGCCAGCCTTGACCTATGCATCATCTGCATGGGCCGACACATCAGGACCTTTCAAATCATCCGGAAAAAAATTCTGAGAATGGTTAACGGAGGGCCATGGTTTGTCAAAAACAGTCAGATTCACTCTGATCTGAAAATGCCTCCGAGACTTGAGTTTGTAACTTAACTATCCACCACTCAGCTCGGAAAACCGCTTCTCGCCCAAATGCTGTTCTCCGTAGTGTCGCCGACTAGGATGAGGACTTCCACATAGTCATCAGCGTCCAAAGCTTATTCTTACCTGATAACGTCCCCGGGGCAAAACAGAATGGAACTATTCAAATCCAAACGTCATTGTGTGAAATCTACGGTGCTGTGAATTGTAGTAAGACGGCTACGATTAGGTTTCAAAACTACCAAAAAATAAAACGCAATAAACTTTTTAGACAATAACAGCTTAGTGTCCGCAACAGCCACAGATGGAAATTATAAACTTTTGGGTATTTTTCTAGATCATTCTTTGAACTGGCATGATCACTGGGCGTATCTAGTTGGGAAGCTAAATTCGCTTTCATATCAGTTAAGACACGTAAGGAGTTATATGGAGAAGGATCAGTTGTTGATGCTCTACCACGGGCAGGTCGACTCTCGGTTGAGTTACGATATAATATTCTGGGGGTTGTCAGCACATACGAGAGCTGTATTTATAGCTCAGAAGCGGGTACTAAGATGCCTAGAAGGAGTTTCATCACGTTAATCATGAGAGATATTTTTCAGCAAAACAGAGTGCTTACATTATTTTCGATGATTATAATGGAACTTTCTTTGCTTGTTTTCAAAAATAAGGATGGAACTTTTGTATTAAATAACTATTATGATGTATATACGAGACAAAAAAAAACAAAGTTAACGTACCATTTGCCAAACTCAAAATGACATATAATTCTCCCGATTATCTAGCACCTAGGGTTCTCAATCCACTGCCAGAGAGAGTTAGATCATGTAGTAGCCTGTCAGTTTTTAGGGAAGAACTTAACAAATTTTTATTGGCTAAATGTTTTTATAGTTTAGAAGAATTTATTTCTAGGCAACATATGTAGTCATATGTTTGTTTTAGTGAATTTTCTTTAAAAAAAATTCACTAATGAGGAGATCCCGACTTTTGAATTTTGAAAAAATTTCTTCAAATGAGCGCTAATTAGGCCCTCCAGAAAACATATCCGGGGTCAGTTTCAATTTTTATATGTTTATATATATATATATATATATATATATATATATATATATATATATATATATATATATATATATATATATATATATATATATATATATATATATATATACATATATATATATATATATATATATATATATATATATATATATATATATATATATATATATATATATATATATATATATATGTATCACACCGATAACTCAAAAAATAATGGACCGATTTTGATTAAATTTGGTGAAAAAATTCCTTTTGCAAATGGCTTGGATGGGTTCGTTAGCCAGGAAAATCTGCCCAGGTTTTCCCGGAAAATTTTGTGTTTTCTTTCGAAAGAAATTTACATCTTCGGAATTAACAAAGCAAGGGCAACAAAATTTGGCACGCAGGTTTACATCCTTATAGGTAAGTCACCTACCAATTTAGCTATGTAGGTCAAAAGACAAAAAAGTTATAGGCATTTAAAGAAAAATAAATTGGGGTTTTCCTCAAAACGTCAAAGTGGCGATTTAAAATGTCAAAATTGGCAACATTTAGGCAAAGAACTTGAATCTAATACGGGCTATAGAAATAAAATGTCTCAAGAAGGATGTTTTACAAACCCTACAGTCTTAGTTTCAATCGTCATTGTCCTTCATTTTACTAAAATATTCCCAGAAAATTCATTTCAAATAGACCCTGTCTCTGATGCTTGGCAGTAGCCTTAGCTATAGAGTTTATCGTTTAATGGTATATAATTTTTGTCGAATTTTCGTAAAAAATCAATAAAGCTCAATATATCCGTTATTATATAAGACATGAAAAATTTTTGTATATATTAATTATAGGGTGAGCTACATCTTAAAATAATATTTCTACAATCACAGGATGGCCCATAAGTCGTTGGTAATACAAATTTCCATTTTTTTTTAATCAAACACGCCTTATGTTATTGAGTTTTTGCATTTTCCATCGAAATATAATGCATGTTTGTAAGAAAAGAAATTCTGGACGCAGCAAGTGGTAAATGGTAGCGAATTTTAATCAAATGTTTCATATTTGAACAGCTCAATTTGCTATTAACCTATAAGGTTGACCAAGAAACGTGTTTTTTCGGGAACACTTTAAGTTTACTTTTGGAAATTTTTGTACATTTTCACACAATAAAGTTATTTTGATGAAACAAGGCACATTGTTTTTACTATATAGGTTATACTGGTAACCAAATTTGATGTCTGCTTTCTTTAAAAAACACAGATATTTGTTATTAAAAACATTTTTATGAAAATTCACTACCATAACGCACTTGCTGCGTCCAGAATTTTTTATACTGATTGTTCGTGTTTAGTTCGTTAGTTTTTGTAATTTGTATATATTGACTGGTCCTATGCAATGTATGTTCTCTTTGGGAAATATATCGTATTATTATTATTATATTATGTTTATTAGGTCTGCATGATGCATTATTCTATCCTGTGTCCAAAAACACAAAAAAATTAGGGAACGAAAAAAATCGATATGTGAACTTTCTATTAATGGTAAGTATTTAATACATGAACATTTTTCTCACACCTACTGCCAAAATGCCGCCAAATGGCGCCACTGGCGAATGTCTGGGTTGCCCGCCCCTTATACGAATATAAAGTTTCTAGCATTGTAGAAAATTGAGTTTGGCATTTATTTACTTTTTCTTAAAGAGACCAAGAAAGCGCACAAGAGGACAAGTTATTGTATGATAGAAACAATTTATTTAACTTCGATGCCAATTTTTTTCTACAAAAAATTCTACAAAAATTCACCGAATTCATTGAATCTAGAAAATTCGCTAAAAAGAAATGTTGTGTCAAAAATTTAATAACAAAATTTTTTCACAAAAAGTCACTAAAAATATTTGGTTATCAGAAGTTGCCAAAAATTTGACAAACATTTGCTAAACAAAAAAGCTTGTTTTTTTTTGTACTTTAACGTCGGTCTATTTCCGCGACTATAGCCAATCACCGACGCCAGGGAGCAGTTTCACCTCACTATCCTGGAAATTTTGCCGAAGCCCTGCCTTTCTGTAGGGATCTTTAACCTGCCCAACATCGCATGGTAAACGAGATGGGCGGCTTTACGTCCTCGCCGAAAGACGGAAAGTGGAAACATTCAACTTGCTCGAATAAAATGCCACAACCTCGGTTAATGTTAATTATACATGTTAAATTAATTTATTAATTAAAATTAAATGTAGTGATGTGAAACCTGGCAATCAACACAGTACCCTTGTGGGTCCAATTTGCTTAAAAGGTTTTTATAAGAAATCACTTGAATATTTTAATGCGAAAATCAGTTTAAAAATATTTTCTGCAAGTGGACGAGACCACAAACCGATTTTTAATCATACGGGAACTAACCGTGCCCGACGTTGCTTAATTGGAGCTAAGCAACGTCGACACGTATCCGAAAAGCGCCGCAGGGAAGTCTTTGTATCTCACAAGTTGCCAGCAGTCACCTAAACGTATAAAGCGGGTTTTCCGCTTATCGTAGAACTTTTTCTCCAGTAATACTTTGTGCTGGCATGCACATTTAACTACGACAGCTGATATGTAGGTATCGCATAAGATATAGAACATCGTGTTAAGGTAAAGGTATAATGCTTACTGGCAATTAGCCCATTGATGACCCTTTTTGCTCATCTAAACAAACCTACCCTCCACCTTGAGCTCGATCTCAACGACGACAGTGATTTGAAAAATCATCCGCCGCCGGTGAGTCTCGAACCGTCGTCCCCCGAGTCCGTATTGGAAAGTCTGAATAGATTTTCCTGCACGGCCACGGAGGCGCTTTAGAACACGGTGTTACATGTACATTTAAATCTGACATTTCAGATAAACACAAAATAAATCATAGAAAAGTGAAAAAGATTATTATGCAAGTTAATGTGTCTCAATATTATTAATTATATGCCCCGTAAAACGCTACAGATTAAAAATATATTGGTGACCTAAACATATTGTATCCCCCATATGCCCAAGTAATGGCCTTTATGTACGATAACGATACATTGTATGATATCACTTGCAAAATAAATGTTATTATTATTATTTATCTAAACATTCAGTACAATTTTTCACCGAAAAACTAGGAATCGGAAAAAGATATATAAATGTCAAATTATATACCTAATATGTAATTAAAATTGAAAAAAATCTAGACGCAGCAAGTACGTTATGGTAATGAATTTTCATAAGAATTGTACACTATTAGTAAGATATATAATTAAAACTAATTCTTTAAATTTAAATGGACTTTGGAGATCGGTTAGCGATTATTTGAAAAAAATTATATTTTATATGGAGCTACTAAATTAAAATTTGGTCTTAGATAAAAGAAGTAAGTACTGCAAGTGCCTTTAAAAAAATTGTGTTACAAATTTCATTAAAGTTACAAACGTTTTTCAGAAAAAATAAGTGATTTACAAAGGGAATGTTCCTGTCGAATTATAAAAATATGCAAGTACTGCAAGTGTGTTAAAAATGTGTTTATTTATTATTTATTTTTATTTCAACAACACACCAGGAGGGCTTACAGCCTAAATACTATCGTACCGTGGGTGTCGACAAGGAGGAAAGAGGCAACTTGTTAATTCTGGACTTGAAGGTTTGGACGTTCGGGGGAGAAGGAAAAACATATACCGGCAAGGAATTCCTCAACTTGGAAGTCCTCGGGACAAAAGACCGGGCATAACAAGATGTTCTATGTCTGATGACCTGGACAGTAAAAGGTTGCATTCGCTCTGTTCCCCTGGTAGATCTGTTGGGGGCAGCAGGTGGAGGAACTATGGAAGAAAGCTCCTATGAGCAATGCCTGTGCAGATATCTATAAAAGAGAGAGAGGTCACCAACGGCACGTCGGTGGGCAAGGGATGACAGCCTTTGGGTGGGGGTAGGGTCACTGATGAGACGTATAGCTCTCTTTTGAATGGTGTCCAGGATATCGAGTGTAGAAGCGGCAGCGGCACCCCAGATGTGGGAGCAGTATTCGAGGTTTGGCCTTATTTGTGAGGTATATAAAGTACAGATATTAGCTGGTGAAAAGTATTTGCGAGCCCGGAAGAGGAAACCTAATTTCTTAGCAGCCGCTTCTGAAATTGATGTGACTGGTGCCAATTGAGAGTTCGATCCACAGAGATGCCAACAAGTGAAAAGGACTCATTACTTTGAATAACTAGGTTGTTTACTGTGATGGGTCTAGTGCTGGTGTATCTCTCATGAGAAAGAAAGCAAGACTGTGATTTGGTGGGGTTCAATTGTACAAGATTTCTACTTCCCCAGTCTAATATTTTTTGGAGATCCACGGAGAGAGAACCCTCCATGAGTCTGCGATCCTCATCTAGTTGGGCTAAAGAGACAGGCTTAGAATATTGTATATTGGAGTGGAGGATGCTGTCGCCCGCGTAACTGTGAACTGGGTTGGATGTGCTAGAGAGGAGGTCATTGAATTAAAGAAGAAACAAAGTAGGGGCTAAAGCTGAACCTTGAGGAACTCCTGCATTATTTGGATTCAGTTTAGAGGAATATCCATCCGCGACAACAGAAATGCTCCGGTTGGAGAGAAAATTTGTTGTTCAGGTACAGAGTTTTGGTAGTAGGCCATAGGCCGGTAGTTTATTAAGCAGTGCTGCGTGCCTGACCTGGTCGAATGCTTTGGATATGCCTAGAGCGACAATCTGGGATTCACTGTGTAGTTACATAGACTTGTTCCAAGAATGGGTGACAAAGGAAATGAGGTCGGCAGTTGATCTGCGCTGCGGAATCCATACTGCCTGTCGTGGATTAGACTGTGTTTTTCAAGAAATTTTAGTAATTCGGTGTTTATATACTTTTCCATCACTTTAGAGATGACTGAAAGGAGAGAAATATGCCTATAGTTGCTAGGAATCGCTTTCGATCCTTTCTTGGGGACGGGTTGTACTCGAGCAGTTTTCCAGTTACTAGGGAATATGCCTCTATTGTAAGATGTCTGAAATAGACGAGTCAAGACAGGAGCAAGTTCTGGTGGGTATTTTTTGAGAACAATTGCTGGGATCTCGTCAAGGCCAGAGGCGTTCCTGGTATTAATAGAAGAGAGCATTTTTCGTACCTTTCTAGTTTTGAAAATGATATCCGTCATTTTATGCGCGACATTGGGGACTGTTGGTGGTTGAACATTTGGAGGTGAGTTGAGAGTAGAATTGCCGGCGAACAACGAGGCAAAAAGTTCAGCTTTGCCCAGGGCGGTAGAAACAATTTCATCCCCTGAGACAGGAGATGGGAACGTGCTCGGGCAGAAATTATTCCCAATAGATTTGGCAAGAGTCCAGAAGGGTTTGCTGCCGCTGGATCTTAAGAGGACTTTGTGTGGTTATTAAACGAGTTTTTTGCCTTAGAAAGAATGCGGACATAGCGGTTTCTTGCGTCGTTAAATGCTTGACGGTTTTCTTGACTGGGATTGTGTAGAAGCTTTTTGTGAGTTTTGACCTTTTCAAGTCTGGCCTTGTCACAGGATTTAGAGAACCAGGGCTTTTGAGTGGCTGCAGAGGTTTTCTGTGTACGTGGAATAAATAATTCCATGCCAGCTTGGATAATTTCGGTGACGTTTTGTGATATATCAGAGGGGTCAGGATGAGAGAAGCAGACAGACGCCCATGTAAATGAGGAAAAGTAATCTCGCATTTCGTCCCAGTTCACGGAATTGTAGTGCCAAACGATACGTGGGTGTGATGACTATGTGACCTCGGGCTGCATTTCGGAGGAAGCTGTGACCATGCCGCGCGACCAAGGGGGGCGGTGACTGATATATTATAGCATTCAGGTTGTGTAGGAAGAAGGAGATCCAAGGGATTTGAGCTGTGTGTTGGGATACGAGGAAAGTAAGTAGGTTGCTGAACCATATTGGCTAAAGAATTGCCTCTGCTGCTCTTCCTTGTGGATCGGTTTTTGAAGATCCTAGCCATTCCTTATTATGGACATTGAAGTCACCAAGAATAGTGACCTCGGAGGAAGGATATTCAGAAATCAGATGGTCGGTTTCTTCAGAAATGTAGTCAAAGATCTGGACAAAGTTGTTGTCAGAAGGTGACCGGTAAATGCAACAGATGAATTTAGTTGCAGCCCTGAGAGAGAGTTTTATCCATAGTATGTCTTTTATTCCAGCTTTTAAATTGGGGAGTCTGGTGCAGGGTGGATTGTTACGGACGTACGCGCACACGCCTCCATGCAATCTAAAAGAAGTAAGGAGCTCATACCCCGGGAAATTAAGGTGATTAGTGGCTGTTTTAGCACTAATTTGAGCTTCGGTCAGGAAGAGGAGTTGGGGCCTATTAGCCTGGAGGAAATGGTGGACGGAGTTTAGGTTAGAATTTAGGCGACATCTATTCGAGAAGGATATTGTAAATCTCGATGCTGGCGCCCCCTGTACACTCCTCTCCCGGAAATCCGAATGGAGGGGTATTTTACCTCCGGAATCTTTTGTACAAGAAAGAGCCATCATCATTTTAGTTTATAAGGGAAATAGACTCATACACCATAACCGGAAACGTCCGTTGGGACTTCACCGGCGGCCCCTTAATGCGATGGGTGGTACCTCCTCGGGCGTGAAAAAAATCCTTTACTATCACGTAAAGGAAAATGCCACTACCACCTACCATATTGCAAGTATACCACACCAGCCAACTATTAAAGAGCTAACCAGCTTTAGAACTTGCATTGTGTGTTCTTTATAATAATAATGAAATAATGTTTAGGAATTTGAATTTATTGTTTGAGCAAGCATCTTTCTTCTTTGTATTTTTTATCGCTTTTATAAAACGGGTGCATTGCGTTTTTCCAAAACAGCACTAACGTAAATATAGGAAGATTATCACTATACAATATACAGTTTCAACTTTAAGTTTATAACATAACCTATACGCAAATAACAAAAACAAATACCTTGGTTAGTTATTAGTCTATATACTATATACACGAAAGTTATTTAAGTAATATTTTACTTGCCATTTATAACATAATTATTTTAGCATCCCACATTATCTATTTAAATAATAATAAAAATGTAAAATAAGATTTCTGTTTTAATAAGAATATAAATAAGACGTCTATGTCTCCATGTTGATGTTGATTATTAACGTTGACGTTAGGTCTCGAGTATCTCGATGCAGCTCGCAGCTATGTTGTCATTGCATGAAACGATGTCATATTGTACAAATTAGATTGTGATTATTTTTTGAAGATAAGACAAGGAATTGGTCAGTCAACATTTATGAATATTAAACGACATTTAATGGATGGAATAATTTATTGTAAACTTTTATTTGTCATCAATGAGTGGTACAAATATGTGTTATGACCATAATATGTTTGACATTTTAAGATTCAAACGAACTTTTATTATATCTGGCAACCCGGCTCATTTATATTTAATTGTCAGGTGACTTGGTCGATTTTGAATTATCTACTTAGAATATCACATTCACAGTCTAACCATGCTTGAAAACATTCAGCGTGTGAAATGCCTCATATAATTCGAAGTGATATATTAGACTGTTTATTACTGTAACATCTTTATTTTCGAGTAACTCTTTTTTTTTTCGTGGGCCATTTAATTTGAATTTTGGTTAACAGGTATATTATCACGTCTCCTATATATGTGAAAATTTTCATTCGAATCACTCCAATATTTCATTAAAATATTGTGTTTTAAAAATTTTCTTTACATTTTTTTTAAAGACAAATCAGACGCACGGGGCCCATCTACGAACTCATCCGAGCCATTAACACAATCAAGGTAATTCCCAAATTTGGTCCAAACGGTCAAGTATTTTTTGAGGTATCAGATGGATATATATATATATATATATATATATATATATATATATATATATATATATATATATATATATATATATATATATATATATATATATATACAGGCTGTTTCAAAAAACATGCACCATCGCTCGTGGGGCAATTCCTTACTAAAAAATAAGAAAAAAAGTTCCTGTGCACATGGGCCCGGAAACGCATAGTTTCCAATATACAGGGAGTTGAATTTTAATTTTTTTTTAATTTTTTATAAATAATTTCAAAACCACTTGATTGATTTTAATGAAACTTGGAACTTGAAAGTGTATTATGAAAGTGCATATTTTCAAGTGAAAATCTGCTTACAACTGCGTCAGTGGCGTGCGTACGGGGTAACTGTAAAAATTCATTTGGGGAAAAATATGTGCGCCACTGTCTTTCTCCAATTTTGATACATTAGTTATGAAGCTTATTACATAAGCCACAAAAGCTACCTCTTGGTATTTTTTCGTTCAGGGTATCCCCTAGGAGATACGATTAATTTTATAAAAAGGGGCAAAGTACCGATTAGTCGGCGTAATAATAACAATAATAATAATATATGTTTACTGCAACCATCACTCAATTGACTTTAATAACAAAGCTAAAGAAAATGTTGAAAGTGACCACCATTAGCGTCGTTACAATTATTTAACCTTCTGCGCAAAGATCTTCTTACTCTTCTGCAAATATTTTGATCTTCTCTAATGCTGTCAAATGCATATTCTATTCTTCCCAACAATTCTTCTCGTGTATTTACTGGTTTTTTATACACTATTTCTTTTAAATGACCCCACAAATAAAAATCGAGAGGATTCAGGTCCGGAGATCGAGGTGGCCATGACACCGGACCTCCACGACCAATCCATCGGTGACTGTATGTGTTGGCTAAATATGTTCTTACAACTGCTGCAAAATTTGCGGGCGCACCATCATGCTGGAACCACATTGTACCATTTCTCATAAAAAGCGGTAGTAACAACGGCAAATCATTTTGTAAAAAGTTTAAATATGATTCATGGTCAAGACGATTCGGTAGAACAACAGGACCAATTATGTGATTTTCAATAATAGCAGCCCAAATATTGATGGAAAATTGATACTGCGAATTTGCAACTCTTAGAGAGTGTGGGTTTTCATCGGCCCATGTATGTAAATTGTGAAAATTTACGATACCTTTTCGCGTAAATGACGCCTCATCAGTAAATAGTACACGTTTAGAAAAATGTTGGTCGTGCCTAAGTTTGTTTAAGAACCACTGACAAAACATTACCCTTGGTTGAAAGTCTCTAGGTAGAAGTTCCTGGACACGTGTAAAATGATAGGGATATAAACTTTGATCCTTCAGAGTTCTGTGAACTGATGATGCCGAAATATTACCCAGTTCGGTGGCAATAATTCTCGTACTTGTACTAGGATCACGTTCAACTCTATTTAATATTGCCTCTTCAACTCCTACAGTTCGGCGGTATCTTCTGCGTCCAGAGTCAGCTTTTAAAGGTTTTAAAGAACCAGTTTCTCTCAAATGTCTTACAATACGTGGGAAAATATTTTTGTCAGGAATTCTTCTTTGCGGATAAGTTTCCTGATAAACTCGCACAGCTTGTCTAGCATTTTGATTTGTTTGTCCATAAATTAACAACATATCAGTCAAATCCGCTGAAGTGTACTTAATGAAAACCATCTTGAGAGGAGGAAATAATATTAATGAGCAGCTCAGTATCAACAAATAACTAAAAACGAAAATACTGCACCGTATCAAAATTTGAAGAATAGCACGAAAACTCTTTTGACGCCTACAAAGCACTTCAAAATTGTAGAATTTAGAGAACTGTCAAAAATTATAGTTTCATGGCACTTTACGATTACTGTTTTGATTACTCCAACGAATCGGTATTTTGCCCCTTTTTATAAAATTAATCATATCTCCTAGGGGATACCCTGAACGAAAAAATACCAAGAGGCAGCTTTTGTGGCTTATGTAATAAGCTTCATAACTGATGTATCAAAATTGGAAAAAGATAGTGGCGCACATATTTTTTCCCCAAATGAATTTTTACAGTTACCCCGTACGCACGCCACTAACGCAGTTGTGAGCAGATTTTCACTTGAAAATATGCACTTTCATAATACACTTTCAAGTTCCAAGTTTCATTAAAATCAATCCAGTGGTTTTGATATTATTTATAAAAAATTTAAAAAAAAATTAAAATTCAACTCCCTGTATATTGCAAACTATGCGTTTCCGGGCCCATGTGCACAGGAACTTTTTTTCTTATTTTTTAGTAAGGAATTGCCCCACGAGCGATGGTGCATGTTTTTTGAAACAGCCTGTATATATATATATATATATATATATATATATATATATATATATATATATATATATATATGTAAACATAGATAATCCTATTAAATTACATTTTTTCACTTTTCTGCACCAGAGTTAATTTAAATCTTTTAATGTTTTCCTTCAATAATTCGCTGAATAATCACATAATCTGATCGGTTATTAGAAGTGAATACAAAAAAACTGAAAACATGTTTTACCCCACATGGGTAAATAATGGTATGCGATTATAATGTGTATATATTTTCAAAAATAGTCTTTACGTGTAGGGAGTGTTATACAAATGTTAAAGCAGAGCGGGTCCTCTTCACTTCTTAAACACAAAATACATTCCATTTCACTTGAAAATTGAATTAGGACAGTTCGAGTTTTTCAAAATTCAGTCATTATTTGAGAGCGGCTGGATATGGCATCTAGATTTTTTCGATGAATAATATAAACGAAAACTTCTCGAAAGTATACATTCTCATGGGACTCCGCTATCTATTGATAAAATTCCGTATCACAATTTTTGGCATGTGCAAAAAACCTAAAAAGTAGCAAAGCAATTCAAATAACTCGAAAAAGATGAATGATATCAATGTTTCCCCTACATGCATTATAATTCGATGAAAAATGCAGAAAGGCAATAATATGATGAGTGTTTCATTAAAAAAAGAATTTGTATTACCCACACCTAGGTAGCATCCCGTGATTGTCAAAATAACTTTATTAAATGCAGCTACCATGCAAAGACCCTATAATAATTAACGTATATAATTTTTTCTGGTATCTTATATAATAACGGATTAATTGAGCTCTACCGTAGAAATGCGCCATCCTGTGTATATGCGAACAGACAAAAACTGACCCCGGATATGGGTTCTATAGTGCCTATGTTCCCCGGATATGGGTTCTACAGTGCCTATGTTTGTGCGCGTTTGAAGAAATATTTTCAAAATTGAGAAGTCGCTGCCTTCTCAAATTTCTACAAAGGATTGCTAAAAATTATGGACTATTAGACCATAAACTCTATAGTTAAGACTACTGCCACAGCATTAGAGAAACCGTATAGTATTTGAAATTAATTTTCTGCAAATTGTGTAGGAAAATGAAGGACAATGACGGTTGAAGCTGATACTTACGTCTTTGCAACACACACTTCTTGTGATATTTTTTCTACACAACCCGTATTCGTTACAGGTTCTTTGCCTAAAATTTGGAAATTTTGATGTTTCTAAACGCGAATTTGACTCTTTGAGAGGAAAAAGTATAACATGTTCAAAACAATGTGTTATTTTTTAATTTAGTATCCACGCTGCTTTTATATAGGTTTTACTATGTATCTAAACTGAAGATTCTAATTTAATGGGAAATTGGGTTATCACTATTTGAAATATTTTTATGAAAATTCGCTGTCATAACGCACTGATATTTATTAATTTCGAATAACTTTGATCAAGCGACTTTAAAATTGGTACACCATCACCTCTGTCTATGTTCTTTTAAGTTGTGCATTTTAGTTTCAATGACTTAAACAATTTGAGAGATATTGCCCCTTAAAAAATATTGTTTAGTTTTTTATTCAGAAAAATTAGCCCGTAATTGCTGATGATAAATACAACTCTATATGCTCATAGCAGACAGTATCCTATATATTTTGCAATATTTAATGGAAATGAAGTAATTTCTACTTTCCAAAATATATAGGATACTGTCTGCTATGAGCATATACATAGTTGTATTTATCATCAGATAATCGCAAGGGTAACTTTTTTATTTCTTATTTAAGGTTGTAACCTAAAATAAAAACAAATACTTCGAAGGGAAACCTATTTTGAGACATTTTTTGGTTAGCTTTATCATATCGATAGCTGTCAGTAGAAATTTCTTCGTTACCATAAAACATTGCAACTTTCCAAAATATATTGGATACTGTCTACTATAAGCATATACATAGATGTATTTATCATCATCAATTCGCAACGGAAATTGCTTCATTGACTTTTTTATATTCATTTAAGGTTGGAACCTAAAATAAAACAAACATTCCGAAGGGAAGGGAACCTATTTTGAGCCATTTTTTCGGTTATGTTTATCATCGACCGTTGTCAGTAGAAATTGCTTCCTTACCATGAAACATTGTAACTTTCCAAAATATATTAGATTCTGTGTGCGATGAACATAAACAAAGTTGTATTTATCATCAGCAATTTGCAACGGAAATTGTTTCATTGACTTTATTAAACTGATTCATTCACCTCACTATCCGGAAAATTTTGCCGAACCTCTGCCTTTATGTAAGGAGCGTAGGGATCTTTATAACGTGCCCAACATCGCATTGGTACGGGACCGACGGACGCACCCTGGGAAGTGCCGAACATGCAGCTTGTTAAATCACAATGGCACAGCCTCTGTTGATGTTACTGATTTACTGAAAAGGTAAGAGGGGAAAACATGGGAATCGAACCCAGTACCCTTGGGTCCAGAGGCACACGTTCTTTCCACTGGACCACCCAGGCCCAAAATTTACTGTTTACATTTATGTTTTCCTACTGCTTTCCGTAATATATGTGAAATATCGATGTATGTAGATAAGGTCATATTATCATTTACTTACATTATAAAAACATTTGTTCACCCCTTGATTCCCTTCTTTATTTAAAATGACACTTGGTAATATTCATGTGACAACAGTGCATAACGTCGCACGTTCATTTCTGCGTTCCAAATTTACCCGATTTTTTGTTTACTTCTGAGGCGTCTACAACATAGGATTGCCAATTTTAGGTTATTTAAATTAAAATACGACTATAAAAATATAAATCATAACACGTTTCTAATATATATATATATATATATATATATATATATATATATATATATATATATATATATATATATATATATATATATATATATATATATATATCTATCAGTAATAATTTTGTTAAGAAAACGACACCTTAGTGCATTAACTTTATAATTGCTAGAAAAGCAAACTAAAAATACACGTGTAACATAGCCATTTAACTAACCAAGTTGTCCTAATTTCCCAGTTATTCCCACAATAAATTTAACTAAGTGGCCACCCACATAGAAAGTGTACCTCAGCTTCTCAGTTCGGTCGCAACACACACATCTGAGAACGTGTGTTAGAATGAGACGGAAAGAAGGAAGATTCGGGAGGATGTTGATGTATCACGTGACAGATGAACTGTGAATCCCATTTCACTAAATCATTTTCTCATAAGCCTATAACACCGTCGGGATGACACATCGTTAGCTGACACCAAATCCGCTTAATATGATACGCTAGGTGAATTCCTATTTCTTACAGATTATACTAACTTATCTCTGGTTTCAATCTCAAATATTTCATTCTGATTTATGTGAATTTCACGAATGGTCTATCTTAACCAAAAAAGACTTTTGTTAGGCGATGCTCTATCGAAGACAAAGGTAATTAATAAATGATCCTTTAATTTGTAATCTGGAATGTCCATCTTGTTGTTTGTACCAATTTAAAATTGATATGGAAAAATAGGACGTGCAAAGAATTTAAATTATATATAGGAAAAGTAGAAACGTATGCCTAACGCTTTACTATCCAGTGATGGAGCTTCAACGTTATTATTGATTATTTAGTTTGTTCAAAATCTGATTTCATCCCAAAAAGGACATCAAATATTATGTACAAGGTTATCATAAAGTAAATGGTATACTATATAACTTACTATTGTACCGGGTGGCTCATCAAAAATAGGCCATGTTTGACAATTGAGAGTAGAAAGAACTCCACAATTTGGTAAGATTCCAGATAACAAAAATACTGCGTTTAAGAAAACCAACTAAAAATACTGATCAAAACAAATGTATTATAGAATTACAAAGACTGAAGAGTAGATCGCGACTCATGTATTTTGAAAAACTGCAAATAAGAGTAGGCTTGGCCTCCTGGAACTAATATTTGGGATCAGTTTCAGACCCTATTCGTTTATATAAAGAGTGCAAACAAATAAATGCGAGAAAATTCAGGCGTGATCCCTTGTTGAAAACTAAAGGGGGTCTTTCATATAAAAAACTCCCATAGATCCCTCTCCTGTAAACATACTACCCCTTATAGGGAACGCCAAAAAGTAGTTTTTAATTTTTTTCTTAAATATGGAAGAAGTGATTGAAATTCTATCCAGAAGACACTCGGTAAATGATTTGTTGGTTTTGACGTAATGTTGTAAAGGGGGAAAAGCCATCCTTAGAACTTGCTTCGCACTTACTTTTTTTTCTCACAGCTATATCTCCATTTTTAAATACATTTTTAATGGCTTCATTAATACTTAAAAAAAGGTGTCCCGTATCTTTTGTAAATTTTACAATTTCTGGGGAAAAAATGAGTTAAAATTCAATTACATAACATAATTGGCATGGTGTAGAACTTTAATTGAACAACAATTTATGTAGTAGGTAGCTGGTTGGCCTTTTTTAATGTTAATCTAATTGTTGATAATTAGGTGTCAGTTATTGTCATTTAGTGTTACTATTATGATCATTTCCAGAAGATAAAAATCGCTGGATAGCCCTAGGCGGGTCTCAGTTCTGGCCTGTTTGATCCCCGACTTAAATGCTTTGGGTCTTTTGCTTGGGGCCATTTATAAACATTGATGTTTATGGCTCCCATTCAAAACTTAGAAGACTTAAGAAACCGCATTATTGAATCGTGCAGGGTAATCCAAGATTCTCCTGCAATTTTTAATCGAATACGCAGTTCTATGCTCCGACGTGTAGACTCTTGTGTTATGGTATGGGGTGGCCATTTTCAAGATTTATTATAATTTTGATTAGATATTAATTACTATGTACAAAAAACGGCTAGTTTAAATTTCTTAGTAAATAGATTGATCAAATTTCCGTTGAGTAAAAATAGATTTAATACAGAATTAAAATACATAAAAAATGTTGCGAGATATAACGGTTACTCGGATGGTTTAATAGACAAATTAGTTAACAAACACAGAACAAAGAAGGTGATATCTGAATGTACGACATTTAAGAATGATAAAATAGAGAAAAAAATTGTGTGTTTACCTTATGAACCACGAATCACATAGGGTTTGGAAAGTATTTTTATGAAAGCCGATTTACATTTGACGTTTTCGACGAAAAGTAATTTAAAAAATTTGTTGGGTAATATGAAAGACAAAGACACTGAAAAGTCGGGCATCTATGAGATTAGTTGCAAAGATTGTGATCTTAAATACGTGGGTCAAAATAGGAGAAACATAGCCACCAGATTTCGTGAACATCTCGCACAGTTACGATATGGTATGGTGGACAAATCATGTGTGGCACAACATATATGGGATAATAATCACCACATTGGCAAAGAAAATTTGAAACTTGTCAAAAATGTTAGACATCAAACTATGCTTGACTCATTAGAAATTATTTTTATATTAAGGTCTATTAAGAACAAAACTTCATTAAATCGTGCGGCACCTGTAATATCAAGCCCATTATTTTCTCTTTGCATTTGACCGCTTAAACACTACTAATTTGTCTGGTAGAATAAAAATTATTGTCAATAACTCGGACGGTTTATACTTATACTATTCTCTATGGTTGTCTCGACTTAAAGACCTGTTCGGTTGGTTGTATCTATGTAGTCAATATAAATACTTTCACGTAGAATTAAAATCAATATAAATATAGTTTTTAATGTAGTATTTTAGTTGAATTATTTATCCTTTGTTGGAGTTAACATGGTGAGACAGACACCTGGGTTTTTAGTTTTCTATTTAAAAAAGATGTGTTAAGTTGATGTTGTTTATCTCACCAGATGTCTTTTTCGCCATGATCCAATATCCACATAGTAAATTTCTAGATCGAAAGGAAACGTGCTGATTCTTTAAATAACTCGGGTCCTTTTAAACCTATATTAGATAAGGGTCATAAATTTGTCGACCAGAAGATTAAAGCAGGTCTCCGACCCCGTAGTTTCACTGCGTAATAAACAAACAATCGTTCTTGGACGACAACTTTACTTCGGACTAGTTCGTTAACCTTGACGCGATATAAATACACGGGATCTAGTCTTTTATGTTAGAATTTTCTTCCTCTGAAGATGTTGACATTGTCAACGAAATGATCGTAAGGTCTCTGAAATATGTGTTGTGGTGATTTGGGTGTTCTCCAAGTGTACTTATTAGATATTAATGTTAAATACTTAGTACACTCTCAATAATTATTTCTTTGATTTGATATCATGAAAATATCAACATGTGATGAGCACTGATAAGTATATATATATATATATATATATATATATATATATATATATATATATATATATATATATATATATATATATATATATATATATATATATATATATATATATATATATATATATATATATATGTGTGTGTGTGTGTGTGTGTGTGTGTGTGTGTGTGTGTGTGTGTGTGTGTGTGTGTGTGTGTGTGTGTGTGTGTGTGTGTGTATGTATCACACCGATAACTCAAAGTAATGGGCCGATTTTGATAAAATTTGTCATGTACCTTCATTTGCAAATGGCTTGGACAAGTTCGTTAGTCAGGAAAATCGGCCGAGATTTTTCGAGAAAACTTTAAGTTTGGTAGGTAGGTTTACGATATAAAAAGTAAACTATACACTAAAATTTAGATTTCTATGTTACAAGAAAAAAAAGTTATAATAAAATGTTTTGTGCCAGATCGTTTCTATGATCACTACCATAACGCACTTTCTGCGTCCAGGCTTTTAACCTATAAGGTTGGCCTAGAAACGAGTTTTTTCAGGAACACTTTAAGTTTACTTTCGGAAAATTTTGTACATTTTCAAACAATAAAGTTATTTTGATGACACATGGCACATTGTTTTTACTATATAGTAGTAGTAGCAGTGGTGGGGAGGCCAACGCCAAGCAAGTAGGCCAAAATGGGCCCTTTTTGCCAACCCCAGCAACCCAGCAACCATGCTCTACTCTTCCTCGGTTTCGTCGCCAAACCGCCTCGACCTCGAGATGAAGGCCATGACGGTCTTCAATTGGACGGTACTTACCTGATTCCTCTGCAGAGTCATTGATCCGAACAATTCTGCTCGAAGACTCCCAAAAGCCTCGCATTCACACAGGTAGTGGTAGGACGTTTCTTCATCCTCGCCACATTCCTGGCAAATGGGATCCCTCTCTACGCCTATCAATGTGAGGTGTCTTGTCAGCACCCCGAGGATGCGGCGAAGCGTAGGTCGACTCCTTCCGAGTAGCCAGACAGCTTTATCTCTGTCCGGCCCCTCCACGAAGTCCCTCGCCTGCCTGCAGCCACCAACCGACCCCCAGTGCCTCTCCATTGCTTCCTCGGTCCACCTGTCTAAGACGACAGAGACTGTCTTCCTACTTATGCCTATCGCAGGCTCCGGGCCACAGAACGGCCGCCGGGAACCGAGTCTTGCGAGATTATTCGCCACCTCATTCCCCGCCACGCCACAGTGTCCCGGAACCCACACCAGTTGCACCTCCTTCGTCCTGGCTAGCCCTATGAGGGCGTCAGCGCACTCCTGAACCAGGGGTGACCTGATTCTGGCCGCGCAGACTGCCCGCAGGACCGCCTGGCTATCCGAGCAAATGCACACACATTTCTCTGGACTCATCTTCACATCCTGTCTATTGGCCAGAGACAGGATAGCATACGCCTCTGTTTCGAATGCCGTGGTGTATGCGTCAAGAGCATAGCTCTCGCGCACCCCCAGGCCCTCGATGTATATTCCTGCCCCGGAGGATTGCTGGTCCTCCAGCCGCGATCCGTCGGTGAAACAGACCAGGCTTGCGGGCTGGAATGCAACCTCATTTTCCCTCCACTGATCCCTACTGGGGATCCTGAGGGTGTATGGCCTAGTCAACCTAATATCGTCCTCGGCATCCCACACCTTTATGGCGGAAATCGGAATTTCCTTTTCCACCTCCTTGGCGACTCTTGCATGCCCTATTACTGCTCCCTCTCCGCACCAGTTACCTGAGTCCCTTCTGATACAGATGGGAAGCGGTGGCAGCATCAACAGGACCTCTAGCGCGGCTGAGGGTGTCGTCCTCATAGCGCCTGTGATACCCAGGATAGCCAGCCTTTGGAGTTTGGCCAGCTTCCTGCTGGTTGTTTGGTTCACACCACACCACCAGACCAACGCCCCATAGAGGATTCTCGGCCTGACGATCGCAGTGTAGATCCAATGAAGGATCTGGGGATTAACTCCCCAGGTCCTCCCTATCACACGACGCAGCTGCCAGAGGGTCGCTACTCCCTTCCTCACAACTCGTTCTATTTGCGACCCCCATGTTAGTTTCGGGTCCAGGATCACCCCCAGATATTTGACCTCCCGCACTAAAGCTAAAGGTTTTCCAAACATCACGGGCGCCCTGAACCCCTCTACCTTCCTCTTCTTGGTAAATAGGATCATCTCCGTCTTCGCCGGGTTTACGGAGAGTCCCTGCTCACCACACAGACGACGCCGAGGAATTTGCCGGTGACTAAGACCAGCCCATCATCAGCGTACGCCTGGGCGTAGAAGCCATTCTCAGAGAGCCGCTCCAAGAGACCGTCCATGACCAGACACCATAGATGAGGCGAAAGGCAGCTGCCCTGAGGACAGCCACCCGTCACCCCAACGTCCAGCCCTCGGCCCCTCAAGGTCAGCGACACTCTCCTGTCCTCCAGCATGCTCGCCACCCAGCTTATTAGGGACCTCGGCGTTCCCCTCTCCTGTAGGGCGTTACAGACCGTATCCGTCCTTGCCTTATCAAAGGCCCCCTCCACATCGAAGAACACAGCTAATGTGCTCTCCCTGTAGTGTAGGGCCCTTTCCACCTTCCGCGTCACAGCCTGGAGCGCCGTCTCCGTCGATTTCCCCCGCTGGTACGCGTGCTGACCTTTGTGGAAGGGATGATCCTTGAGGATGCCTCCCAACATAAACCTATCTACTAACTTTTCCAATGCCTTAAGTAGGAAGGATGTTAGGCTGATTAGCCTGTACGCCCTGGCCAGCGTGTAGTGCTCTCTTCCCGGTTTGGGAATGAAGACCCCCCTAACCCGGCGCCAGGCCTTTGGGACGTAGCCCCACGCCAGGCTGGCCCGAAAAACCTCCCTTATGTTGGGAAGCAGTATATCCAGACCCCTCTGGAGCAGGGCTGGAAAAATCCCATCGCAGCCTGCGGATTTGAATGGAGCCAACTCGCTCACCGCCCAGGTTATAGAGCCATCTGTGACCACCTCCTCCGCCAGCTGCCAGTCCGCATTCGGGACTGTCCACCGGCCCGGTTCGGCAGCCTCCGTGACGGCTCCACCGCGCTCAAGGTGAACTTCGGCGAGATGACGCAGGGTCTCCTCACCGGTGCTTGTCCAGCTCCCGTCCTGTTTCCTTCAAGATCCTACATTACTACCTAACTCTTGTTTGAGTACTCTTACCAGCCTGGCTGCGTCAGGGAGGGAATTGACGTCCCCGCAGTACGCGCGCCAACCAGCTCGCTTACTCTGGCGTAATTCCTTCTTAAACTCCCTTCTGGCAGTCCTAAACTCGTCCCAGGCCGCTTCACCCGATTCTCGGACGGCTCGGTTTAAGGCCCTCCGAGTCCGCCCGCGTAGTACGGCGAGATCCTTGTTCCACCATCTAACTTTGATGGACGGTTCCCCCCTGAGTGGTGACGCGGCCTCGTAGGCTGCCATTATTTTCCCTTCTAGGGCCTCGACCTCGCTATCTAATGCCTCTATAGAGAGTCTACTCCCCTCTGGGCTCCTTGGCGACCCACCGTGGCCTATTAGATAGGCATCCCAGTCGGTCTTCCTTGGATTTCTCCTGGGGGGAGGACTCTCACGGTCCACATCCAATTCAAAACTGATCATACGATGGTCAGACATTGATATGTGTTCCGTCACCCTCCAGTTAGATATATCCTCCGTTATTCCTCTGCTCGCTAACGTAATGTCGATCACCTCCTGTCGGATACGATTGACAAACGTTGGAGCTGTACCTCTATTTAATACTTCTAGGTTCGTTGTAGCCAAGTACTCTAATAGAGCCTCACCGCGTGGGTTGGTATCCGTGCTGCCCCACAATCTGTGGTGAGAATTGACATCGCAGCTTATTATCAGTTGCAGCCCATGCTCCCTCGCGTAATCGATGATACGCACCAATTCCTCCGACGGAGGCAGCCCCCGCCGATCGTAGGGAACATAAAGGCTGCACATCAGAACCTTAAGCCTAATATTACTCACCTTATACTCCAGGACAGCTGCTGTGACGTCCCTGGACCCGAGCTGCGGCAGCAACATCACGTCCAGATCCCTCGACGCCAGTATGCATGTCCTTGGTTGTTCTTCCTGTGCTTGACCACCGATGAGGATGTTGAAGCCAATTCCTCCAAGCCCTCTAACTTGCTTCCTAAACACATAAGGCTCTTGAATCAACACTACGCCGCCTGGACCGCCTGCGAGGAGCTTTGCTAGCTCCCCAGTGGCATCCCGGCTATGCTGAAGGCTCTGGCCCACCCGCAGTAGCCCCGCGAATTTAATCGCGACGCCGCTCAGGCGGAGGCCTCCCCTGGTCGGAGCCCGTCCGTTCGCCCGCCGCAGGCCGGGCGGAGGCGACCGCACTCCATGTCGGAACTCTGGTTACACTCAGAATCACCAACTCGAACTACAGCCGCCAGCCTTGCCCATCCAGCTCGCGAGCTACCTCGGGCCCCGCCGAAAAGACCAGACGCCATGCCCCAGGTCCTCCTGCCGTCTCCAAGTGCCGCCACTGCCCAACATTGAGCGAGCGGTTCTTGAGCGCAAGCATCCTGACAACATCCTCTAGGTCCACCTCTTGACTTCTGTGCCAAAAGCCGATCCGGACCGGCCATGGGGCGCCCCCTGCCCTTACGGCGCTGAAGGCGGTCTCCCCCACCGTCGTCCCGGACCAGCCGTTGAGAAGCCAACTCAGGGACTCGTCATCCTCGGCGGTCACCAAGAACCACCCCGGATCGACTATCCCAGAGTTGCGGAAGCGGAGCTGCAACGCCCTGTCGGATACCGTCATGGCGTCCAACATCCCCGCCAGCAAACTCCTCCTTATTGGTTCCGCCTCTTCCGTCAGGACTACGCCATCCCCCCTGTTGGAGGTGATGACTACCTGCATTTCCCTCCTACCCGCCGGACCTGACGTTCCCGAGGGGCAAGGGCCCGCCCCAGCAGCCGGGGTCTCGACCGTGCCCCGCCCCCGAAGGGAGTGGGGACACATTAGCCGCTTCCCCCCGGCCGCCGGCGCACACCCGCGGCTAACCCTCTTGGCCCGCCTCTCCGGCGGTGTTTCTTTTTCCGGTCTTGGGCGCTTCGCGTACGCGCCCCCAGTTGACTTGGGCCAGTCTGGCGGCCTCGACCGTGGAGAGCCTGATGGTCCCTCCTGAGTCGGTGGCCGCCTGTCCAGCATCCGTTCCTGTGGGCTCGGCTGCGCCCCAGATCTCTTTTTTTCCTGCTTCTCTGCCGACCGCCCAGGGGGCGACACAGGGGTAGAGCCTTTCGGCCCCTCCCCCACACCTCGGCCCTCGCCCGGTCCCGTCGGCAAGACAATCGCCTTCACTTCCTTTTCTCTCGCCTCACGGTGCCGTGGTCGCACCTGTCGCCAGGCCCCCGATCCGGCAGCTTCCCAGCAGTATATAGGTAATACTGGTAACCAAATTTGATGCCTGCTTCCTTAAAAAAAAACACACCTATTTGCTATTTAAAACATTTTAATGAAAATTCACTACCATAACGCACTTGCTGCGTCCAGACTTTTATTTATCTTTAAACTTAAATATAAGGCGTTATATAAGTTCGAAACAGTCATTGAATGTGTTTCAATCGCAATTCTATTAATTCTGTAATTAACTGTAACGTATACTTCTAATGTAATATAATATATCCCTGGCATGAAACCCGTGCCAAGTATCATGTAAACAAAACGTTACTTAACGTATCTTAGATATATATCTGAGATCGGTGGTAGAGTGCTTGTCTTCTACGCAGGAGTTTGCGTGATCGATTCCAGATCGATGAATGTATGGTTTCCTTTTGTTTTATTTTCACATTTGGAGAAGCAATAGTTTAGAGATTTCATACGTTTTGAACAAAATCTCATTCCTGTTTAAAACGCCTAAATAACTTTGAATCTAAATTTTAATTTTCAACAGGCATTTAGTTATTGTTGATATAAAAAAAACCGGTTTGATTTGGTTGACGAAATTATTCAGGCGGCTAATAATGAAAAATAGCTGCTACGTTTATAATTTGGCATATAATTTACTTTTCTAAATATAAATAAAGTTTCTTTCTGAAAACTTTTGTAACTTTAATGAAATTTGTAATATAAGTTTCTTTTAAAGAGACTTACACTATCTATAGATATAGCAAAATTTAATTTTGTAGCTTCATATAAAATTGAGTTTTGGGCATTTTTTTCAAAAGCAGTTAGAACACAAGATTTTTTGATAATAGAGATATCTATGGTAACACATTCAAAAAAATTCCTTAAATGTGCCCGTACTAGAACCTTTAAAAAGTATGTGTAAGTTTAAAGTGTAACTTTTAGTAATATGCCGTATAATAATAGTGTACAATTCTTATGAAAATTCACTACTATAACGCATTCGCTGCGTCCCGAAAATTTTTGTAATCATTTTGTGTACTGTACAAATTGTATGTATTTCACGCAAAATCACCCTGTATAAAAAGTTTTATATTACCTCAACAACAGCATATACAAAATAAAACTTTATTTTGGTCAATTTACCACCTATGTTCTAGATTAAATATTCTAATTACTCGTGTAGGTACCTCCTGTATAATCTGCTAAACTCGATATGTTATCATATTACCATAATAAATGATCATTAGCCATCGACTTCTGTCCCGCATAATTTCGTTATACACCTGAGTCACCAGCAGAGCTTTTGAATAATGAAGCTCACCGGTTTAGCCTAAGGTTAGTCGGGAATCAATTAGTGTACCAGTTTAACAGATAATTCACCATGAGACCAGTCGACAAAAAAACAAACTCTTCAACTGTCACAACCATCATACTTTGGTTGTTCAACCATCAGATACTCATTGCAATCTTGTAATTTACAGTAATAACAGGGGAAACTTGTATTTATGGCATATTATACAGTAATAACTGGTCGGCTAAACCTTTCTGAAAAACCTTGCCGAAACACGCAAATTTGATAATTGAAATAAGAGAATTGATCTCAAAGGACAAAACAATTTTTTCTATAATATATATATATATATATATATATATATATATATATATATATATATATATATATATATATATATATATATATATATATATATATATATATATATATATATATATATATATATATATATATATATATATATATATATATATATACATATATATATATATATATATATATATATATATATATATATATATATATATATATATATATATATTGTGTTACAGCTTAACTTTATAAAACTCAGGTTGCAGCAAGTGCGTTATAGTGGCGAGTTTTCAATCAGATTTCAGATTTTAACAACTTAACTCTAGACTGACCTAACATAAACTTTATTTTGGTACACGATACAGTCTATACAAAGGCAATATGTGCACAAAGTTTCATTAGAATACATTTACTACTTTTGGAGACATAGCTTAATTTAGAACCATTTATTTCTGGAAACAAAATATTTAGACTGGGCTCGTTTATGAACTCGTCCATGTTTTACAGGGCAGATATATGTGCCGAGTTTGGTCATTTAAATTCTGGCTCAGATAATGCTAGTAATGTAATGTAATAAGTTGTATTATAAAATATGCGCAGATTTGGGTTTAAATATTGGCGCAATATTATATACAATGCAAGAAGAAAGTAAAATGTATAAGGTATGCTTTTGTAGGTCTAGTTGTAGATTTGCAATTAGGGGCAGGAGCTGAATCCTAACGAAATTTAGTACAAACTAGTCTATATAGGGTGGTGCATTGAAAACGAAACAGACCGATTTGCGTCCAGAGAATTTTTTTAAGAAACGCTGAAACACGTCAATTTTAATATTGAGGGTGACATGTTTTGACATAAAACTCAACTTTGTCACATCAACCCCTTAAGGGTGGTGATAACAACCCTTATATCTTAAATAGGAAACATGAGTCGTGTTACATAATTTAAAAGCTCTTTCTTTTCTGGATTCAGCACACGACTTTTTTTGGAAGTTTTATTAACTCGTTTAAAAAATATTCGCAGTTGAAGATGCAAAAACGCATTTCACTCATTCCGATAAGAAATGTGCTGATAGCAAATGTTTTGTTGGTTTGTAAAGACAAAACAACATTTCTTATCGGAATGAGAGAAATGCGGTTTATTATTTCAGTTCATCGGTCGGTTTGATACTTGATAGTACTACCGAAAATTAATTTCACAATGGTGTATTCTGTAGAAGAAAAGTTGAAGTAATTACTCTTTTTTTCAAAAACGATGACTGTGCCAACCGTACCGCAAATTTGTTTAATGAACGACATCCGAACAGACATGTTAACACAAAATACATTTTAGAGTTAGTTGCAAAGTGTCGTGAAAGTGGTTCAGTAGCCAACAAAGAACATGATCCTGAACGTGAATTTCCGGTTAGAAATGAGACTACTGAGATTGAAATTTTAAGACAAATTCCTGCAGACCCAACTTTGAGCGCCAAAAAATTGGCCACTGTTTCAAACATCAAAAGAATAACTATTCAGCGAATATTGAAGCATCAGAAATTTCACGCGTATAAAATTTATCTTGTACAACAACTGAATGAAGATGAATTTGATCGGCGGCTGGAGTTTTGTGAAATTATGACTGCACGAATAGCTGATAACGGGAACTTTCTGTTCAATATATGTTTTTTAGACGAGTGTACGTTTTTATTCAACTCTACAGTCAATCGTCATAATTGTCGTTATTGGGCAGATAATAATCCAAGAAATTTTCACGAAGTCCACACTCAAACTCCACAGAAATTGAATGTCTGCACTGGCATTTTTGGAGACCGTTTAATCGGATCAATTTATCTTGATGGCAATTTGAGTGAAGAAACGTATTTGGAGTTACTAGAAGATATCGTTTACCCTCTACTAATTGACATTGTTGAAAATGAATATCGCTATCAAGAAAATCTATTAGTGTTTCAACAAGGTGTAGATCCTCCGCATTTTTCACAACGTGTTAGGGAGTTTTTGAACAGAGAGTTTCCAGGACAATGGATTGGGCGTAGAGGTGCTATTGACTGACCTCCTAGATCACCGGAGTTAACTTATTTAGACTTTTTTCAATAGAGCCATTTAAAGAGTAGAATTTACGAAACAGAACCGGAGTCTCTGGAAGAATTACGACGACGCATTGTTGAAGAATGCCGTCTAATAACTCCACAAATATTCCAGAATGTCAGAGTTCGTTTTGTACAAAATTTTCATTATTATTATACAAGATACGACGAAAAATGATATACGTCAATTATGAAGTGGCGTACGAGCTGCATGTTATAAATTTATTTTGACAATCAAACTTTCCTTTTTAATAGAAACCCCTTATGTTATTGCTTTTTTGTATTTTCCATCGAATTATAATGCATGTTTGTAAGGAAAAAAAAACTGATATCGTTTTTGAGTTATTTCAATTAGTTTGCAACTTTTCACGTTTTTGGCACACATCATAAACACATATCACAAATTGTGATATGGTGTTTTTGCCAATACAAGTAGCGGAGCCCCATGGAAATGACGCATTCAGAGAGCTTTTTGTTTGTATTACTCGTGCAGAATTTTTCATGTTTCCGTAGACATCATTTTTTGTAAGATTTTTGTGATATGTTGGTAATTAGTTACAAATGTTTACTAAGTAATTAAAAAAAAAGCTCTCGACTCTTTGTAAAAAATATAATTTAGTGTACCATTACTGAAGCCAATTTCTGTAAAAATGGTGATTTTTTTCAATCTTGGTCTGTGTCTGTCTTCTGTCTGTGAATAATTATGTCTTGGTAGGTGTGTTAATAGCTTGGAGAGATTCATTGACCACGAAAATCGGACCCGTTTTTTCTGTACATTTTTAAGTTTATTTTCGGAAAATGTGTGTACCTTTTGAAACAACAAAGCAGTGTTAATGAAATATGGTACATTGTCACTACTATATTGGTTATACTGCCAACCAGATGTCCTCCTTTTAAAAAGACATATTTGCCATTAAAAACATTCTTTCGAAAACTCGCTGATGAAATTTAACTTTGTATTTTAATTTATTGACTTGAGTCTTTAATCTATAATGATAATTGTTTTATCTATACGTATATAATTAAGGTTTGTTTTAACTCATGCATGTTTAACTTTGTAAATTTTTTGTTTATTGTCCTTTTTATACATCTGTCTTTGAATTTGCTTTAATGCTTATGTTTTCGTGTGCATACTAAGTATTTCAGAACACATGTAGCTTCCAACTATCCAAAAACCTAACACACACATATCTTGGGACACAGCAATGAAATTTATGATGTCCTAGATATATGCTTTGTCTTTCATTGAATATTTAATGAACAAAAAAGTGTTTAGCATCCGACGTGGCGTTATGTGCTTGATGCTAGACTTAGTGTATTTGTGACCTGGTAGCTCGATATGTTTGATTTTAATCGAGCCAAGAACGTTTCAAACCTTATATTTGCGATAAGATTTCAAGTTCTTTACTTTTCCTTCCTCTGGCTTTTTTTAGCAAAAGAAAATTATGTACGAAAAAATCCGAACAGGCACACATCGATATATTGGATAGACCTATCCATTTATCCTTTTCATCTTTTCAGGTTTTGATTTAATTTTAATGTATAATTTTCAATGTATGTTTTTTTACCAGTGAATTTTCGTGAAAATTTGTGATATATAGTTTTTTTAAATTTCTTTATGTGAATTATCCTGATTTTTTAATGATTTTTTGTGAAAAAATATATACCCGTTCAGTGGATTTTTGAAAAAAAATTTGTGGAACAATTTTTCAGGCAAAATATTTTTTTTGGCTGAGCTCGTCAAAATTAATATTGGAATTAAATCCTCTTTAACAAAATATTTACTAAATTTTTGTGGAAAAAAGTTAATCGAGTTCTTTTGGAAATTCTTCTAGGGATGTTCCATAAAAAGTTTTTTAGCAAGTTTTCCTTACAAAAAGTTCCTATCAAATTTTTGTAAAAATGTGTTTAGCGATTTTTGCGAAAACGAATTTTCACCTAAAATTTCTTGTGAAAATAAGCTATTTCAGCAAATTTTTTGAAGAAATTGATTTTATAGCTAATCTTCGTTAAATAATTCTTAGAAATAACGTTTTCATGAAAATTTACTACCGTGACCCGAGTACTAAAGTATAAGTTTTAGTTTAGTCGATTGTTTATCATTGTTCGAATAAAAACAGCAGACGCTTAAGGAAACACCAGTAGATAAAAAATGATTATTTTTCTTTACTTCACTTCACTTGACTGACAATATATATATATATATATATATATATATATATATATATATATATATATATATATATATATATATATATATATATATATATATATATAAATTATGAAATAAACTACTTCTGAAGCATTAATTCGAATTTGTTTTTGTCAGAAGTAGCGGATATACAGTAGTGGGTATCTTAAATTATTTGAAATTTCTTGGTTCAGTAACACATTTGTCTCGATTCCAACGAAACCATAACAAGCAGAATACCTACATCAAAGACGAAGTTCTTTTGGCGTTGTTCAGTGGCTGTAGTATCTGAGACACCGACCATTAGTCCTACTATCTGAATTATCTGATAGTGGCATGTAAACACAATATAAACGAGATGAATGCAGATGATACGATGTCACGCTTTGCCCTAATCAGTGACTCCTTGACACTTACCAACACTAATGGAATTTAGTAGATGGACAAGCGTAAATACTGAACAGACATTCCTTCTTTCTTCAGGTTGTCATGTCGCCCTCCTAACTGGCGATATTATGTATACCTGCTTATAAAAAATTAGTTCACCTTAAGAATGTGAAGGTAGTTATAAAAATGGAATTTTAGTACAGACATTGGGGGAACTGGTATTTTTAAAATAATATACGAGAATGTTAGATCATGTGTAGATGACCGCTTTTTTACCATTTATGTTTTCATATATTTTTATATAATTTGTGACAAAAAGTCCCTTATTTAACATAAGCTCATTATACATTGTATAGTTTTACAAAAAGTTTACTTGATATACATTTTTGAAAATATGTCCTTTGTGTTTAAAAGTGCCATAAGTTCCATTATTATGCTATATAAATAGAAGCAGGTAAATTTTGCTGTTACAGATGACATTCTAGTGTTTGTATGGTCAATATTACGCCAGGAAACAATCCAAAATGAAACAGTCTTCAAAAACTGTTTAATCTCCAACAAACAAAACTGTTTTTGCCGAGAAATCAATTTTAACTATGTAATAACGGTAATTAGCTGGCTTTATTTCTTCAAATTATGCCTACGTCCGCTATTAAGGGAACCACGGACAGACACCTCACACAGCTAAAACTCTACCGAACCCCTGCCTTTTGTGAGCAGGGTTTGAAACTATGACGTGCCCAAACTCTCATGGTACATGGAACAGGTAGTTTAACGCCGAAGAGCGGAATGCACCACAAACAATAATTATCAAAGGCCCAATAATAACTGTTAGGGCAATTATGCCATGCCTTGTACCCTACTTATTAGATCGAACAAATGAACAATCTTTGAATATTGAAAGACTTTATTTGGCTTCTAAGTTTTATATCAAAAATTTTAGCACAAAATGGCATTGTCTTTCAGACAAAATTCCAAAAATAAGTGTTAAAAAAGCAGATACTTGTTTAACAGAAAGACTCCACTAATATTTAAGGCCTTCTTAGAGGTTTATAGGTTTGGATGAATTTCAAAAGGACACTTGAACTTTAGATTTGGTTACCCTTTTGGCCTTCAGTTTGGACAACATAATCATGTCAATGTATACCAACATTCGAAGCGAAAACAAACATATAATAAATCAGTACCTAAAACCTTAAAGAAATAACAAAAAATGTGTACAGAAAAAAGTGGCTAAGGTTACCTAGGTATGCCTCGATTGTATTACAATTTACGATAACTGCACATCACAACAATTTTATCGTGCTAACCAGCGACCTATCAGTATGAAAACCAATATAAAATGCAGAAGTCACTATGTACATATATAAAGACAATCGTGATATAATTGAACAAATAAAATGTTTACATCAGCAACATAAAACATATGCGTTTAAAGGCCACGTACAGCTGTAAAGCTGACCTCTTCATTTATAAAAACTTTTTCAAAGCTAAATGGCAAAATTATCGGTACAAACTGGTCAAATCTGCTAACAGCCATTTTAGTTCTATAATAAGCATTTTAAGAAAACAACCTTTATTTAATCTTAAGATTTGTAAAATTTCATGCCGGGATTCCGTTTCTTGTCCAAGGGTAGATCAGCAGAAACAGAAGAGAGCAGCTTACGATTATGGTAGGGTACCTGACAGAATATACGACTGTCGGATTGTAGCTTGATAAAATCAAAAAGTACTAAGGTTACTCGACTTGCAGATGATGCAAAAAGTTTAGACACAGCAAGTGCGTTATGGAAGTGAATTTTCATAAAAATGTAAAAACACCAAATATTTAATGCAATCAGGCATCAATTTGGTTACCGGTATAACCTATATAGTAGAAACAATGTACCATATTTTATCAAATAAATAAATTGTCTGGAAATATTTTAGGAAAATGAAGGACAATGACGGCTGAGGCTGAAACTTTGTAGAACACCATTCTTCCGATATTTTCTTTACATAACCCCTTTTTCAGGTTTTTTGTCTAAATATTTCAAATTTTGACGATTCAAATCGCGACTTTGACGTTTTGAGGAAAACCCTTTTTTTTTAAATGCCTATAGCTGTTTTGCCTCTATACTTGCAGACCTAAATTTTGGTATATGGTTCACTCTTGATAATACAAGCGCGCACACCAAATCTTGTTGGCCTTGATTTGTTATTTCCGGAGATGTAACTTTTTTTCGAAAGAAAATACAAAATTTCCTGAGAAAACCTGGGCCAATTTTCCTGGCTAATTAGCTTATCTAGGCCACTTGCAAAAAGAAGTTACGTGTCAAATTTGATCAAATTCGGCCCATTATTTTTTGACTTATCGGTGTGATGCATATATATATATATATATATATATATATATATATATATATATATATATATATATATATATATATATATATATATAATAATAATATTTATTGTTGCACATTAGTTACAAAACAATACAAGTTACAAGAATATGCAAAAAGTACAGGTTATTAAATAGGACAAATAATTCTTAGTAAAATGAGTCACAACAATACATAATTTAAACAATCCACTGAAGGCGAACCTTGTTAGTGGAAATACTTAAAATTTGACACCGTTGTCACCTATTTCGCTCGCTTGACCCTGCCGTCAGCCGTACATGTCTCACACATATCAGTTCGCCAAAGGCGGCGTGCACAACGAACATCCCTTTGCAGACATAAATGCACCTGAAAGCGCACAGACAAGCTTACAGTTGCACAATCATACTCACACGAAAATACACACACACACACATACAGTCTCAAACACACACACACATGTACACAGTCACAAACCTACACACACCATCACATATATACACACACACACACATTTAAGCACAGATGCGCATATACATTACCTGAATTCACCCATCTACACTCATTGCAAACACCTCTGAACTCATCGAGCCTGTCAACCGAT